>CM054060.1:83327501-83793580 GCA_028641055.1 Alopecurus myosuroides
ATAAGCAATGAGCTATTGGTCCCTACATCATATTCTAGTCACTGGAATGATAATATAGAACGAAGGCTAGGGGTCAATATGTCTGCAAACATACGCAGTGGAGCGCGTCCTAGAGGTGTACCTATACCATGGCTACTAAACAATTTTCGTGAAATTCCTGCCAATGCATCACCGGATAGGCAACGGAAGCATCTCTTTGCTTATTTGTTGTATCTCTTCGGTATGATGTTTCCTTCCTCACACGGTGATATAGTTTTGATTATGAGACTTTACCCGAGTACCCCACATACAACTTTGGTTCAGCTATGCTCGCTAATACCTATAGGGGGTTATGTGACGCCACCAAGGAAACCAAAACAGCAAAAAACGGCTCATGTCCTTGCTGTTAGCTATGAGTTTATCCAACTATGCTCGTGGGAGTACCTACCGGTTGGACGTCCCCTAATAGGCAGTCGAGAGAAAATTCACCCATACAATTTTAGACAGGAAGAACATGCCCCCACTTACTTTTGCAAGTCGGTGGACACATGCTAGAAAACGGTGGTCCAGACTCGTGGTACACGGTAGCTACCCCGAATAACACGAGGAGTTCGAGCGTCTAGAGGAGACGAGCATCACATGAAACCCGTGGACCGGTGCTGATCTTCATGCTATATGAGGTGATCAGCCGGTGACACCGGATTGCTTGACAGATAGTTACTTGTGGATGTCACGTTGCAAACTATTATTTATGTGAATGGTTGAGCCATATAATTACGAGCCTGTCATGCGGCAGTTTGGTCTCTATCAGTCTGTCCCTCCACCTCCACTGAGACGAGTGGACGAGGGAATACATATGTAAGTTCAATGCCTCATGTTTTTTTATCAACATTATGATTGGTCATTTTAATAATATTTGTTTTGTAAATTTGATTTTAGGCAAGACAATAAAGGCCAAAATTGTTGTGACAGTGCTCGTAATATGTCTTGGATACAAATATGGAGTAATGAAGCGTCGTCAAATATAGTTCCAGAAAGTAGGTAATTTATTCTTTCTATTTATTCTTCTGACACACACGTTAATTAAAATTATACGTACCTTTCAAAATTATGCAGATGGTACGACCAGCATAGAACCCCAACGTACAATCAGTGGTACTACAATAGCACGCGTACTCTGCTTACGGGCTCTCCACCACCAAGGACAGCAGAGCTCACACGAGACGACCAGTTGCTTCGAGGGATTCAACGGTCATCAACTTACGATCGTGAAATTATGGTATATACATTTATATAAATATGTACTACTAATTAAATTTATTTTGTTAATTGTTAGTGCTTCTAATTCCATCATTTTATGTTATACCAATTTTATTTTATTCAGATTGACGATTATCGCCAAATCGCCCGGAATTCGCTACGCGCTTTAGGACTGCCTAACGTGAATTCTACATCTGGCAAGTTCTTGATCAAGCACATTTTAAATACGGCCACTATCCTGCAAGCTTACGACATGCCGGAAGCGCCATCGTCCAGACCGAATGAGCTGGGCACGAGCCAGCGACTCACGATCTATCCGCGTCGTAT
Source organism: Alopecurus myosuroides (assembly GCA_028641055.1). Taxonomy (NCBI): domain Eukaryota; kingdom Viridiplantae; phylum Streptophyta; class Magnoliopsida; order Poales; family Poaceae; genus Alopecurus; species Alopecurus myosuroides. The sequence goes on from CM054060.1 coordinate 83,329,068, forward strand.
CGTGTCGGGTAGGACTACCGCGCCAACATGTCCTAGGCATGACTCGTCTCTTCTTCAAGGCGGCACACATGTCTTATCTTATAGTAAAAAAATATAATTTTTTCCATATATCTATTTTTTGTATATGTACATATATGCAATATTTTGTTCACGTATGATGATGCTGACAATAGAAGGAGAATCTTTTACCACGGGCTAGCCCGCACGGAGGACGGTACTCCTATACTGAAGACGAGGGTTCACATATGCGTAACACGACATAGGTATGTTCATATTTACTCGATACATACTAGGTCGCAATATTGTACCGTCCATTAATTACTTATAAAAAGTTTACGTGCAAAGAAAACTATATATCTTACATGGGAGGAGATAGGAGCTGGTTTAGGACACAATATGGATCGACCAGAGTGTCGTTCGGAGCGGTTCAACACGACACATGTATGTTAATTCTTTTCCAATCTTATGCACATCATTGCATAATTATTTACAAATGGTTTCCATAATCAGGATACTATTGAGTCTACATGCAACGAGATGGCGGCTGGTTATGGATACACTATGCCCCAACTGCAGGGTCGTCAGGAGATGCAACAACCCGAAAACGTCGGAACATCGCATACCAGCGGGGTTCCTGAAATACTTACTGACTTTTTTTGGTTATGACCCTTCGGGCATAATGACTAGTTTAATTCCCGGATATTCAGATTATGAACCAGTGATACGTTCCCCGTCTCCCAAACCTTCACATCAACAGGATGACGGGTCCATCATTCCTCCCCGTAATGTTCGGGCACCCCGCAAGTATGGCCAATCGACGCCTCCTCCACGAGCTCCCCGCCGAGGCCGAATACGACGTGGCTGACACATCTCTCCATGCATAGACACATGTTCTTTTTATGTACGTGAGAGACATATTACTACCTATGTACTTGACATATTCCTATCTTTGTTTCTGAGTGACATGTTCCTATTATAAGTTTGTGACAAACTTATTATTATTATTTTGCAAAGACGAAATTAATTTAACATACAACTCACAACAAGAAATAACTACAACTTGAAATAATGCAAGACACATATCGATAACTAATTAAACCCGACGGCTTCACTTCGCTCTCCCACGTGTTCGTGATGGAGGCATAAAGTCGTCATCACTATTTTCATCAACGACAGCTTTTGATGAACCTACCATCTTACACATAGTGTTAAACATGGCTTGACTTCTCGGCGCAAAGTCATCGTCACTGTTTTCATCAGCAATTGCCTTCGATGCGCCAACACTCTTCCCCTTCGATGCGCCAACACTCTTCCCCTTTGATGTCCCGCCACTGTTCCCCTTTGATGCGGAACCACTCTCCCCCTCCGATATTTTCCTCAAGATCCACTCAGCGTGGATGTTTGACTCTGGATACCCGATAGGACATGGCCCAAACAGTATACTCATCCAGCCATATTGTGTGATCTTTTTATTTAGAAACTCTGCGTCCGCGGGCTAGTGCTGCATATTGAGAATAAAAGACAAACATAAATTAGAACGATGAAAATTCATTTGAACATTATGTAAACTCGTAAATCGATTACCTCAAAGTGAAGTGCATAGGCCTCGGTAGAAAATTGTATATGATCGCTAATAGTTGAGATAGACAAGCCCAAAGCCCTGTCTCAATCCTTTTTTAGCTCAACTAATCTGGACCAGTTATGACGCCATCTCAATAGTTCATTCCTAATTTCATCGGTGGATCTAGATGGGAGCTTATATCTGGTTAAATTTCCCCCCCAGAGCAACTGCGCGGTGCCACTCAGTCATTAGTTCCATAAACTAACTTCGCTCTACCCTCCCTCCTATTGGCGCAAGAACCTTTTTTCGCATGATATAGAATACACCATGAGCTGCATGAGTCGAGACCACCACTAGCACTATCTGCCATCACTCTAATGGCTCAACCCTCTCTCTTCCGTGCTGACTTGGTGACACACGAATGAGAGAGCAACGAGAGCAGCGGGAGTATTTGGCAGAGCAGCAATGGGAACGAGAGAGCAGCATCAAGCGGGCAGTGTGAAGTACACGTACGAGCTACGGGTTTAAATAGAACCAGCAGAGGAGTCGAGCGAGTTGCACTGCTCTCCACCAGCTCAATCAACTTTTGGCGCATAAAATAACACACATCGAAAGAATCAACACCTGGGAATGAGGGCAGTTTATTTCTGTACAACCATCCTAGCAATCAGCCCACGCCTCAAAACTAGCGCCCGTTTGTCGGAAGAAAGAAAGCAGCGGCGCATCACACGCATGTAATCAGGACGTCCTCAAAATCAGCGCCGGTTGGCGCGGTCGGCCACACGGGTGCTGCCATGGGCTGAGGCGACAGGGCGCGGCTGCTCCGTTTTTGTCGCGAGGCTTGCAACATGCCGCCTCGGAGCATGGCGACAGGGCCTGCCGCCTCCGACTGTGGCGGCAAATGCCACGCGTTGCCCTGATGGCCTGCCCCCAGGCAGTTTTGGCAATTGGTTCACCAGGTGGACCTTTTTGGCAATGCACTTTTTGAGGTGGTCCGATATGTCAAAAATTCGATGCTCTAACCAAGCTGTAAGGTCCATGCATGGTCCATTTGACCTATAGATGGTTGCATGGACCTTGCATGGAAGATGCAACATGCCAATAAGGCCCTCTTGCATCAGTCTCAGTACACCCCAATTACCAAGTGAAGAAGAGCAAGAAAAACAGCTTATCCAGCTAAGGAAGACAGGCAATCCAGATGAAGTCGGCCAAACGAGTGATGGTCGACTCCGGCACGACGCTCACTCTGCGGTGCGGCGTTCTGCAAGGCTGATGTTCACGAACAGCACTTCGCGCCGGCGCCGATGTGGAGGCATGAGTCGGCCGGCAGTGTTGGTGTCAAGGGTGGTGTTCCACTTGGAGGGCGCGGTCGTCCGAACTTGGTATGTAAGCAGCTGCCACATAAGTAGGGCTGGTGAACGGCCGTTGAGGCCAATAAGATGAGCCGTTCAACGGCAGCGGCCGCAGAGGCGTGGTCGAAGATCCGAGCGTGAGAGGCACTCAGTGGCAGAGGCCGTGAATCCCAGTTCGACAAGACGCACGCGATGGCAGCGGCCGCGGAACACATGGTTAGAGAACTGTGTGTGAGAGTCGCTCGACGGCAGAGGCCGTGGAGGCCAGTCCGGCAAGCCGCATGCGACGACAGCGGCCACGGAGGTGAACCAATGTCAACAACCGGGCATGGGCGATGGGTGCATGTATGTTCCTGGTGGGCCACGGCTCATAAAATTCATGATGTCTTGTGGTGTACTATGGACGTGGCTTCATGGATTTCTCCGGCGGCGCCAGGACATGCTAGGTGTCAGAGGGTTGGCCGCCGGTCATACTGTGCCCTAGATGACGACAATGGTAGAGTAGAAACAAAAAGCAGTGGATCAGAAGCGTATAAAAGAAGAGCGAACCTTCTTTTTATCCTTTCCACGTGGTGAGCCTGCTCTCTCTAGAGAATAAACATTTAGTGACCAAGATACTTGGTTGCTAGAGATCAGCTATTACTTGCTAATTATTTATTGTCACCAACACTCTTGGTTTCTTCGGAGTTGCTAAAATTTGGTTGTTGAATGTATTTAGAAATCAACACTGAATTTATTGGTTACTAAAGAACAATATTTAGTTACTAACCCTTGGTAACTAAAGGTTTAATGGAGCAATAGTAAAAAAAAACTATTATATTATTGGTGACAACTGTTACACATAGCCACCACACTACTTGGTGAGAATTGCATGGTGACTAAATGTCATCTTTCTTGTAGTGTGGCGGAAGAAGATGACGTCCTCCAAGGCATCATAGGCGAAGATGGCCGGGAAAAGGAGATGTGTTTCTCCGTTTAGAAAAAAAGAGGTTGGACGAGAGGAAGTACCAACCACGGAAATCCGTGAGATCGCCAAAAAATCCAATTGTTTCCCGGTGAATGGCTTACTCACTAATAGCAGAGGTCTTGGTGACTTGGCTAAACACTTGAATATTGTCAATACGCCAGGGATCATCATTTGGAATTTGTGGCTATTTCTGAATCAGGAAGAAGAGATGTCCCAGTGAGTATTCTGAATCGCCTTTCAGGGGGTTTGGACTTTACTTGGCACTTTATTCCTCCTCGCGGTAGGTCGGTGGGTATTTTACTTGGCGTAAAATCAGATTCCATGGATGTGTTAGCAAGGTAGGATGGCGATTTACATATAAAGTTACACCTCCGCAACCGAGTTGATTGTGTGGAGTCTGATTACTGTGTATGGTGCTTCCCAAGAAGAGTATAAGGAGGCTTTTCTCCGTGAATTGGTGAACTTGGCTAATGACAATCCACACCCTATTCTGATTGGTGGTGATTTTAATATGCTTAGATTTCCACACGAGAAGAGTCGGGGACGGTTTGATGGTCATTAGCCTTTCTTGTTCAATGTTGTTATTGATAGCTTGGACTTAAGAGAAGTGCATATGACTAGACGGCAGTTTACGTGGGCTAATAGCCTTCCCGATCCTACATACAAAAAATTAGACCGCTTACTGATGAGTAATGATTGGGAGGATAAATTGCCACTGGTGACAGTACGCGCGTTGGAACGTATCGAGGCTTTATAAGACCACGCCCCTCTTCTATTATCGACCGACACAACGAAATCTCATGGTCAACCACAGTTGAAGTTTGAACTTGGCTGATTACGGCTTGATGGTTTTGACGAGCTGGTGAAGAAAGTTTGGTGCAAGCCAGTGGTAAGTGACAACCCAATCCGGAGATGGAATAATAAAATGCGCAATGTGCGAATATATTTACGGATGGGCTAGGCACACTACTGGGATGTTGAAAAAAGAAAAGGAGCACCTGTGTTCCATTATAGATGAGTTGGATCGGATCGCTGAGACTAGGTTGCTAACTACGCAAGAGATTGAACTTAAAAGTCAATCCAATGCAAAGGTAGCACAAATGCTGCGAGAAGAGGAACTTAAATGGTACCAAAGATCAAATGCTCAATTCATTCTTGAAGGAGACTCGAATACACATTATTTACATAATGTCGCCAATGGGAGACACCGGAAAAACGGATTCATTCTCTTCACCAGGACGAGGGCCTGATCGAGGGACATGATCAGCTCAAGGACTAGATCACAAAGTTTTATAAAGCTCTGTTTGGGGCTCCTGGAGTAAGTAATATTACTATGGACGAGTCCCACACAGATGATATTCCCCAAGTCTCCCATGAGGAAAATGCTTTTCTAAATGCTCCCTTCACGGAAGAGGAGATTAAGAAAGCAATTTTGCAAATGGAGCATAATAAGGCTCCTGGTCCAGATGGATGTCCGGCAGAGTTTTACCAACATTTCTAGGAGGTCATTGAAGATGATCTCATGGAGATGTTTGGTTGCTTACATGTTGGACATCTAGAGCAGTATCGTCTTAATTTCGTTTTGTTACCTAAGGTTTTAGAGGCGGAAAGAATACAAAAATATAGACCAATATGCCTCTTAAAAGTTAGTTTCAAAATATTTATGAAAGTTGCAACCATTCAGTTAAACTCGGTCGTAGATCATGTGATAAAACCTACACAGACAACTTTTATGCAAGGCAGGAATATCCTAGATGGAGTCATGATTTTACACGAAACCGTATATGAGAGGCATACAAAGAAATGAAATGGTGTGAGTTTAAAGATTGACTTTGAGAAAACAAACGATAAAGTGAACTAGGAGTTTCTCCAACAGACTCTGAGAATGAAAGGATTCTCAGAGGAGTGGTGTGCCTTGGTTCGCAGTTATGTGTCTGGAGGTAGTGTGGCTATCAAAGTCAATGATGATGTTGGCAGGTACTTTCAGACGAAAAAAGGCTTAAGACAAGGTGATCCTCTTTCGCCCATATTGTGGCCGATATGCTTGTGATCATGATTGAAAGAGCCAAAGAGAATGGCCAAATTGAGGGGGTAACTCCACATCTTGTCGATGGGGGTTTATCCATCCTTCAGTGTGCAGATGATACGGTTCTTTTTATGGAACATGACATGGATAAAGCTGCGAACTTGAAATTAATCCTTTCAAGGTTCGAACAGCTACCCAGATTAAAAATCAACTTCCATAAAAGTGAATTGTTCTGCTTTGGCAAGGCCCAGGATATTGTAGCTCAGTACACCGAGTTGTTCGGATGCGAGCAAGGAAAATTTCCCATTAAGCATTTGGGTATACCAATACATTATAGGAGATTTACTAATGCAGAATGGAGCCAAGTTGAAGAACGTTTGCAAAAAAAGGCTAGCTAGTTGGAAAGGAAAATTCTTGTCCCTCGGTGGAAGATTGGTTCTCATAAACTCAGTGCTATCTAACATGGTACTGTATATGATTTCCTTCTTCCAGTTACCTAAAGGAGTCTTGAAAAAGTTGTATTATTTCCGATCAAGATTAGTTTGACAAGGGGACAGTGAGAAAAGGAAATATCGGCTGTCCAAGTGGGATGTAGTTTGTCGACCAAAAGACCAAGGGGGTTTGGGTATTCATGACCTACAAGTCAAGAACTCAGCCATGCTAGGTAAATGGATCTTAAAATTACTAACCGAAGAAGGTGTTTTGCAAACGCTCCTTAAACGAAAATACATTGGTTCGAAAGCAGTCTCGCAGGTTATGTGAAAACCAGGCGATTCACACTTTTGGGCCGGTCTAATGGCGACTAAAACTCATTTTTTTGCTGTGGGGTATATAATATTAAGGATGGATCACAAATAAGGTTCTAGGAAGACAAATGGTTGGGTAATACCACACTCCAAAACAATATCTGGCACTGTACAATATTGCGCGACATAAGAATGATACACTGGCTATGGTCATGCAAACATCACCTCCTAATGTGACGTTCAGACGAGATCTCATCGGTCCACGACTTTTGTCCTGGAATGCGCTGGTTCAGAGGTTGACTTGGGTCAATCTGACACCAGGAAATGATGAGTTTCGATGGAAACTTACTAAGAATGGTACGTTCTCGGTGAATTCCATGTATAGAGCTATGATCCAATCAGATATGATAGTCGATATTTTTAAAAACGTATGGCTCATGAAGGTACCACTTAAGATTAAAGTTTTGCGTGGTATCTTCGTAAAGGGGTCATAATAAAAAAGGATAATATTGTCAAATGTAATTGACATGGAAGTTCAAAGTGCGTTTATTGTTCCCATGAGGAGACGATTAAGCACTTATTCTTTGATTGCTCATTTGCACGTCCTATATGCCCCGCTATCCAAATGGCTTCGAATCTTTATCAGCCCACATCCATTGCGAATATTTTCGGTAACTGGTTAAACGAGGTGGATAAAAGATTAAAAAATATTATTAGGGTAGGAGCGCTAGCCGTTATGTGGTCGCTCTGGCTTTATAGAAATAACAAGATTTTCAATGATAATTTTTTTCCGTATACAGGTTCTATTCCGATGCACGGGTAAACTCCGTTCGTGGTCCATATTACAGAAGGAGGAGTTTCCAGGCCTTTTTACGGAGGCTTGTGCACAACTGGAGCAGGTGACGAGGTGTAACATCCCAGTGTTTGGGAAGTTAAAAGGATCTAAATATAATATGTGCATTTCCAAAGTATGCATCTAAAAATACGGGAAATTTTGGCGCGAAAGTTTAAACGAATCAAAGTGACCAATGTTTCTCTTGACATGATGAATTAGGACTAGATCATCTGGTCCAGAGTATATTTGGAGTGATCTTTATAATATAGTATATCTTCAAACCAAATCATTTGATAAGACAAACCATAATTGGTTATGACCAAGCGCAAACTCTCAACAACCTTAACCATAAGTCTATAAGTGACTTGGGATAATTCACTAGGTATCTATAGAACTCAAAGAGGGGCGAGTATCCAGATCCCATAGCTGATGATCATACTTCCATAAATGAGTAATACACAAACTGAACCATCTCATCAACAGAGATGTGATGTCCTATAAAACAATAACTCTTTAAGTTATAAACCAATTCACACTACACCTTTATAAATCATCTCATAACTATTAAGTAAACCTTTACAAGTAAATAACAAAGATTCAATGGAACACAAATGATAGAAACAAGTGTTAACTCAAACCCCACAAGTGGGAAATGGCTTAATTATCATTAATAACATATTTATGGAATATGTACATATCTCATCAACAAGAAAGGAAGCATTTAAAAGATGAAACAAACCTTCTTAAACTAGTACTAAACCCTGATAATTATGTATGATCCTCCCAAACCTCTAAGTCTGCATTATGCATGACAAAGATTACAAAAGAAGAATATAAAGAAAAATCATGACACCTGAGAAAATAACTAACAACTATGACATAAGTCATTAAACCCCAAACACCTTCTTATGCTCATTGTCTCAATCATCTTATACAAGTGAGCATATGAGATCCCCACACATCAATGAACCATTTGATCAACTTACTATCATAAGACATCATAACATAAGCATTCCACATTTTTATTCAAATCCACAATTATCCAACTAAGGTATCTCTGGATACAACTAATAAATAACAACAAATATAACCTCTATTGAGGAATTAAAGTGAAAGCTAAGAAAACCATTCATATATGACACAAGTAGATATCCTATTGGAAATAAAATGATAAGTAAATGGAATGAGAATAAAAGCATGAACTAACTCTTAACCTAGATCTTGTTATTTTATCTTATTATCTTCTTCCCAATCTTCTCGCAGTCATTCTGCAAGAGAATCAACCCACAAGAAAGGAGGAACTACCACAAGAAGATCTTCAGAATGATTCTTTAGATTGTTCTAGAAGTGCTACTCCAATCTATTATAAGAGTATTTGGAAACTCTTACATCTTGATTTGATCTTATTAACTCCTCTTGAAATAGTGTGATACTCCAATGTTAGTGTTATATAGAAGTAGTTTGGTAACAAGTTTCTAGACCTTGTTAACAGATCACTTCTGTATACTCAAACAATTGAGTGTCATACACAAACATACAGAAGGTTGAATAACCTAGTACATCTTAGCCAATTGTATATGATGAGTAATTTGGAGGCAAGTCTGGCCCACTTGTTAACAAATTCTTCTTGTATGCATATGGCAACTTGATGTCATAAAATAAACTTACATTCTTTTACAACCATCTATGTAAAATCTTTGCTTGGAGAAATTGGTTGTCTTCACCACAAGGGTTAGACAGTTGAAGATGGAATCCAAGATATGATCTTACTTGTAAGTGACAAAGGCAGTATCTGAAGACTAGTGGCAACTAGAGACAAAGATATTGCAGGCAACAAAAGACCACAAGACGCAACACTGCCTCAGTAAGGGAGCATAAGAAGTCATCCAGTGAATCATTAAGTAATATTAGAGAACCTAGAATCTCTATTCCTTGTCAAGCTCATAAGAGATGAGGAACACATAATGATCTATTTAATGGAATCAAGCATCAAGTAAGAAATAATAACAATCCATTAAATTTGACTGTCTTGTGCTATGTTGAGGCAGATGGTAACTAGCTACTACCTTGTTTTCCAGATCCTTTTCATACATAAGACTAACAGATAACAACAAAAATACATCTACACATAACCATGCAAATGAACACATGTTTCTAAAACAAGCATAGGATAATATCCATACTTGGAACCTGGTGGAAAACAAACAAATAGGTTTCAAAGGCCACTCATATCTTCCATTTGATCAACTACTAAACAATAACAAACATGGATTATACACACCTAATTGAAATGCCAACCAAAAATTAATAAGAGTTATAACTATGAAAATAACAAAGTCGCTATAAGAGAAAACAAGTCATTTCCTAATCCAAACCATTTTGCATGACATGGAAAATAAATTCCATAGTTGCTGATTTTTCTATAGTAACTAAAAGCACTACTAAGTACTTTTCCTAATTGTTTCCTATAAGACTTGTATCTAAGATTTTACAATGAAAAACACACCATTGTGCAATTAACATGTTTGGTGTGTTATATTCATGTGATAGCATGTATGAAAGAATTTAAACTCCATTTGATTTTTGAATGGAAAGAAAACAACAAAATCACTTAAATTAAACATCCCAAGTAAAATATCAAATATTCTTTGATTTCATCAAAACAAAACGTGGTGAGGTGTAGAATTTTATAAGGAAATCAAATATGATTTTTAATAAGTTTTATGTTTACAAAACAGCCTTGAAAACAATGTTTCTTTTAGAAAGAAGGACATGTCTGTAATTTGTAAAATAAAACAGAGGGTTATTCATAAAATGGTTATTATTTCCTTTCTTCTACCTCGAGACAGAAAGCAGAGGCGTTCGTCGTGTTTTCACCGCTGAATCTCCACCTCCTGCTTGCCGCCATCTGCTTCACTCTCGCACCATTGATATCTCTCTCGTTCTCTCTATGCAACACAACTCAAAACCCTAGCCGACACGGGCATCGTTCCCCGTCGCAAATTCCGGCCGTCCCAGAGCCCACTGAGTGATCCATCGTCTTCATCATATCCTCCTCGATCTCCTGGTGCTCGGATGGAAGCAGGGAAGCCCGAGAGAGCCGGAATTTCACCGTGTTCCCCGAGTCCGGCCGCCGGCCAATCTTGGACGCCGACGGTGATTAGGACCTCGCCGTGCTTCTCCATCCATACCACCGCGTTCCTGGTAAGCTGTAGAGAACTACGGTGCCTTCCGTTTGGTCAATCGTTTCTGATTTCTCCATAGCATCGTCGACCGCCACCGTCCGCCGCACTTGAGCTTGCCGCCGGCCACCCAATGACCATATGGTCCAATAGCACCACCCCTAAGTACCTTGAGTCACGCTCTACCTCTTCATACCAAGAAATCGGACGAATTTGCATCAAATATGTCGATTGCAACCTCACGGTAGCAATCTCCTCCGGTGGTGACTTAAGCCCGACGTCAGCATGACGTCATAATTTATTTATATTTTTATTTAAATCCAACCTGTGAAGTGGGTCCCACCTGTCAATTTAAAATATGCAGAATAATCCATAAATTTAATAAGTCAATAACTTTTGATCCACTAATAAAAATACAAATAAAATATTAAAGTGATTAGAAAAATATAATCTAAATGTTTATGAACTTTTCAAAAATGTTTGGCAAAATTTGAAAATTAATTATTATTCGAATTTAAATTAATTCATTTACAATTGAGAAAAATAATAAATAATTCAGAAAAATACAAGTTATATACCAAAATGCTCAAAATGACAAATGCAACTCGTCGATGATATTTTCAAAGTCATTTGAACAAGTTTTCATTTGTGCAATATTTTGCCTAGTCATTTAAAATTAATAAATTAATAACTTATTCAAATCTTTTCAGAAAAATTCAAAAGATATACCAAATTAAAGAGAAAAACATTTCCAACTCAAATATGACAAAAACAAGACATTTTGTTTAACTTATGAACTTGTTTTAAAAGTATAATGGAATTCTATAATGTTCCATTATAACCATAAATAACTAACACAGCATTATTTTCCTTATTAATAAAACCCTAATGTTTCACACCTACTAAACCTATCATCACAATTCATTAGAAAATTATGTGATGATAGAGTGGTTGTATTGGTTACTCGTTTTCAATTAAACTCTTTATGATCAGCTCTACACTTTTTGAACATAAAATAAAATGTGTTTGTTATCTTTTCAATAGTTGTTCTCCATGTGGTATTGTCTTATTGCCTAACCATGTGGTAACACTTCTACCTAAACATGATAACAATTGTTTGATAAATAAAAGTGAAACACATATAAGTCTAAAATAAGTGAATGACATCATCACCACAAGTAATAAAAAACAACTCTAAGTCACCTAAAACCTGTGTGATTAAGTTATCCTATCGAGCGTAGTTTAGGCTTGTAAGCTGGGTTATTTCGCGATGCATCTCAGTAATATGCATGTATCATTTTGCCAGTATTTTTTGTAGTTCTTACTGGGACTACTTTGTTATCTTTCAGATCTCGGGATTTCTCTACGCGACCCTCGAACCCCGAAGACATGGATTGTTGTCATTATTTCTATCTTAGGCAAGTTCATCACTTGCTCATATCCTTTGCAGTATTTCCTAACAAACTATTTGCAAAAACCCTATCGTATTACCACCTATTCTCAAAAGAATGCATGATCCTATTTTTATAATAATATGACTACTTGAATGACTACCCTAGTGGTAGTGTTCTTTTTAGTGGGCGGATGGGACCATTGTAAGATGAATAGGTCAAAGGAAGGTTCCATATGCATGGGAAAGTATTACCTAGGAATTAATAACAAATGCCGTCAGAACTAGGTGCGCCATAAATACCGCGTTAACCATGGGTCTTGTATGGGGCGAGTAAACCAGCTGTGATCTTCTCTCGTTCGCATGTCAACGGGTTGACAAAGCCGTTCGCTGTAGGTCTTGCGAGACTACATGCACATGGGTGGGATCCCTTAATTCCCACGGACTCTAGGGTCTATGATGGCCTGCTCGGGGCGCCTAGATATCCATCATGAGGGGTGGAATCAAGGGTTAAACCTGCGTGGAAGAAATGGGTGGGCATGCGCTGTGCGGAGAAGCATGGTTGACTAGGATCAACAACCGGGCCCCACACCTATGTGGCTGTGGACAGAATCTCGAGCCTGGTTGTGCAACATGGTCTTAATCGCCTATGGATAAAGTAACGCATCTCTGCAGAGTGTAAAAGGATGTGGCATGTTACCCCCTGTTTCGGGAAGGATCTGTGAACCCCGCAGGAAGGCAACTCCATGAAGTTCTAGTCATGTGAAGATCTGGCGGGCATAGTCTTCCAAATTAAAAGCAACCTCTTGAAGAAATATTTTAAAAAACCTTGCATTCGCAGATGACTCTTTCGAGTTTAAAGTTGTAGTTAGTGCATCAAACTAGCCATTGTATATTATGAACTTGTTGAGTAACGCTCATTACTCGTTCGTTCCCGTTTGACCCCCATGCTTAGAGTTGAAGCCTTATGGAAGTCGTCATCGTGAAGCCATCGCTATCTAAGGAAGCTAGGTGGAGTCATATCTTACTTAGACAGTGAAGCATCGTCATGAACAACGCCAGTGGAGCAGAAGCTATCAAGGTGTAGGTGGAGTCCATTCTTGGACTTAGTTGTTTACGAGCCATAGATTAGGGATGACATCACCGTAGTGGATTAAGTTCTGAGCTAGAGTTATTCTCCAACTTGGAACTTCGAATTGCTTCTTCTGATGTTTCATTTGCATAAGTTATTCTTTGATTCATCAAAGAGACTCTCGAGATTTTGTAATGAACATGTTTGTATCCTATAACTTTCCTTGGACCTGCTATGTGACGTGGGAAAGATTCCTGGACCTATTGGGTGAGCCTACCCGGTCCCAGGCCCAAGACCTAGGCACAAAGAGAGGTGCTATCCTGCGTTACTAGGAGGCCCAACGAAAGCCCACCCGCAAGACTTCCGGGTCAAGAAGGAAACTCCTACCGACCTAGAACTAGGGTTTGTAACCCCCCGGACACGGTTTGAGACCTAGCCACCTATAAAAGGCTAGGAGAACCAATAATGGAGGGGATCCAATCTACTTTTCACCACCACAGCCTTGAGCTCAAGATCATACTCTCGACTTGAGCACCCCCCCTTTGTAACCGATCTACTGATAATACAGATCAAAAGAGCAGGAGTAAGGGTTTTACCTCTACGAGGGCCCCAAACCTGGGTAAATCGTGCCCCTGTTAGCCGACGATTGTCACCAGCGCCTTTACGTTCTCTTAATCGAAACCCTACCGGATCATCCGAGGGACTTGTTGAGATGAGTAATCGACAATTTGCGCCGTCTGTGGGAACGACATGCGCCGGATCTATGGCATCTTCGGCCTCGTCATCGCCAACCTTCAGCTGGAGCCCCGGAACATCGACTCCAGCAGAACCGATCCGCTTCGGATCGGTCATCTGCGCGCCCCACTCGCCGGAATCGCGCCCGGCGTTCAGCAGATTGGAAAAGAGCATCAGCTTGACGTTCGGCAGCTTCCACTTCCACGCCAACAAGGCGGGAATCCTGCGCTTCCCCGAGCAGATCGATCTCAGTGAATCGAACTCCGAGTCTTCCTCGAGCCCGGCAATCCTCGACTCGCCATCTGATGACGCTGGTCGCAACCTAGCACCTAGTGGTAGCTCCATCCGTCGCAACACCCGCGACTTCCACACCATCGCGACTGAGGAACCCTCCAGATTCGGTGAAAGTTGTCGACCCACGAGCCATATCTGGCCCAAGTCTTCATGGGAGAGTCAACTGAACCACCCGAGGAAACAGAGGCAAGTCGACAGAAGCGAGAGCGCATCAAAGTAACACGAGCCGCTTGGCTCAAACAAAAAAAGGTGGTACACTCTGGCCAGCCGGTTGAAGATGGAGCTTCCCGAGATGATCTAACCGCATACCACTACCACCTGATGCGGGCAGGTTGGCTGATCGCTGAAGCCCGTAAGAATCTGGATGCACGAAAGGAAGTGGCGGACGCTTCGAGTGCGCGCCGCACAGTGCTCTCGAGGACTCGCTCGACGGGAAACCAACCCCTGAAGAAGAGATACGTCTCGAAGACTGCTGGCTTGGATCAGGAATCCCTCAGTGGAATCAGCAGGTCACTCGAGACTCCCCTTATGCACGATGATGAGGAGGGCAACGTACATCCGACGACCCCGCCGTGGCACTCCTGGCAGCCTCCACATACTTACAGGCGAACTTGCCACCCGAAAACAACCCCCGCGCGGAGCAGCATCGACAGGTTCAGAAGGGGCTAGGCATGGCAGCCGCAAGAATCGTCGCTCAGAACCGTAGGCACGCGACAACGCCAGAAGCTGAAAAAACTCCTCGGGTAGACAAAACACCTCGTAGACGCGAGAGCACGTCACCTAGAAGGGGAGACAAGGAATAACCTCGTCGCCCCCGAGGAAAAGAAGCCCGGCGCTGCGGTGACAGACCGCGTAGCGACGACAATAGCCCGCGAGATCGTGACTGCAGCCAACGGCACCACGAAGCCGATCGCGACACCGCGGCAGAGAACTGCGGAAGGAGGATAATCGCGACCAGCCTGAATACGACGCGCACGGATACATCGCGCAAAGCAAGGTCGACAAGGCCCGAGCAATCAAGAACCACGCACGGTCGCTGTCCACCTTCTCTGACGAGGAAGCCTGTGGCCCATTGTGCTTCACCCACGACATCCGCGGGGCACCGATGCTCAAGAGATTCAAGCTTACAATGGAGGTCCCAAAGTACGACGGTTCGCAAGAGCCCAAGTCATGGCTATCAGATTACCTCACGGCAGTAAAATGTCAACGTGGGAACAAGACAACGGCCATGCAGTATCTAAACCTATACCTCATAGGCGGTGCTCGCAGCTGGCTCGAAGGAAGACCACGCGCGCACTATGGATCATGGGACGATCTCAACTACGACTTCCGGAAGAACTTCTAGGAGACATATAAGCGGCCCGCATCTATCGATGAACTGCGGGCTTGCAAGCAGAAGAGCGGCGATTCTACCCGCAAGTATATCCAGCGGTGGACCACGCTCAAAAATACGGCAGGAAATAGGTCGCAGTCGAGGCTTTCACCAAGGGTGCTCGACGGCCTGCCTTCCGAGAGGAACTGGGACGAGCCACGCCCAAAACTATCGGAGCTGATGGCAATAGCTGACAGATGGGCTAATGGCGAAGAATCTCTATGCAACAAGAAAGCATCTTCACCCGCGCCTGAGGAGGATCGCAACGGCCGAAATTAGAAGAGGAAACACTATGACCATGACGATCGAGAGGAACTGGTGGCAGCGGAGTTCACAAGAAATCGCGACTGGAAACCAAAGCCAGATCATAAAACCCCAGAGGAAGACCTTGACGGATACTGCATTCTACTTCTATTCACGGATAAGCGCACGTGCAAAACCAAGGAACTCATCTCCTCAAGGACTGCCGAAAGTTCCAGGACATCCACGAGGCTTACACGAAGAAGCACAGGACCGCCGTTAACCAGGGATATCCGCAACTTCCAGGAGGATACCAACCGCCATCCCTACCTCCACTAGGACACCAGAATGTGGCACTAGCCGCGCTACCAGAATCACCGACCGCAAACCAGGGAGCGAATGGGTACCCGAACCCACAAGGGATCCTAGGCGTGATATAGAAGATCTGCCCGTCCCGGAGAGTCCAGAAGACAAACACACGCCAAGTCAACATGGCAGTACCAGCTCCACCATCCGAGACTGAATACCTGAAGATGTTAGAGCAGCCGATAACCTTCTCCAAAGAGGACCACCCTCCAGGGGTGTATCGACCTAGATACGCAACACTCGTCATCCAGGCGCAAATAGGCAACTACGACCTAGCCCGGGTGTTCATGGACGACGGCAACGGAATCAACATCATATACGCGGACACACTCCGCAAGATGAACAAGAACCTGGACGGACTTGCAGAGTCAGAAACATCCTTCCATGGGATAGTACCAGGGAAAGCAGTCTGACCACTCGAGACAATCAACCTGGAGGTGGTACTCGGAGACCCGAGAAACTACAGAAGAGAATTCCTCAACTTCGAGGTAGTCGACTGGTCATCACAGTACCACGCCATACTCGGCCGAACAGCTTTCGCAAGATTCATGGAAGTACCCCATTACGCCTACCTCAAGCTCAAACTCCCAGGGGAATATGGAACAATAACCATAAACGGAGACTTCCAAAAGTTAGACTAATGCGACACTGAGTTCAACGAGATCGCGAAATCCTTCGAGATGCAAGAGGAGCTAGAAGAGCTAGCAAAGACCACGGATAACTCCGTGATGCCGCTCACCAAAGAGAACGCCCCAGAGCTCGAGTTTAGCCCAAGCAGTGACACTCGAAAGCATCAAGTGCACCCGACGGAATCCGCGAAAACGGCGATCGTGTCCACCACCCTATCGTCCTCATAGGAAGCCCCGCTCGTCGAACTCCTCCGTGAGTACCGGGAGATTTTCGCCTGGCAACCTTCAGATATGCCAGAGATACCCAGGGAGTTCGCCGAGCACTCACTTGAAGTATTTAAAGACGCCAAGCCAGTCAAACAAACCACCCGACGATTTTTCGAGCCAAAGCAGAAAGCACTCGAAGAAGAGGTGAATAGACTACTAGCCGCCAAGTTCATCAGGGAAATCAAAATATCCACCTGGTTAGCAAACCCGGTGCTGGTCCTGAAGAAAAACACTGACATCCTTCACGTGTGCATCGACTACACGTTGTTGAACAAACACTGCCCGAAGGATAACTTCCCATTACCATGGATCGACCATATCGTGGACTCCACAACAGGCTGCCAACGACTCTCCTTCCTGGACGCCTACTCGGGCTATAATCCGATCAGGATGAAACATGAAGATGAGGAGAAGACAGCATTCATCACACCACACGGTGTATACTGCTACACGACAATGCCCTTCGGGCTAAAAAAACGCAGGCGCAACATATCAGCGCTCCATGCAAAAATGCCTCGCCAAGCTCATTGGCAAGAATGTACAGGTGTACGTTGAAGACATCGTCATAAAAAAATCAAGTGGAGGACACACTCCTCGAGGACATCAGGGAGACATTCGACGCCCTCCACGCGTACAGGATCGAGCTTAACCCGACAAAGTGCGTTTTTGGAGTTCCCGCAGGACAACTTCTCGGATACCTGGTGTCTGCCCGAGGAATTGAAGCCAATCCAGAGAAAATTCAGGCAATCTTGACGATGAAAGAACCGACCAACCTTCGCGGCGTGCAGCAGCTCGCAGGGCGACTGGCAGCCCTCAGCAGATTCATCGCAAGATTGGGCGAACATGCGCTCCCCTTTTACAAACTGCTGAAGAAAACTGACAAATTCGAGTGGACAACCGAAGCGAGGCAGGCGTTCCTCGACTTGAAAAAGGTACTCCACAGCAAGAAAATACTAGCCACGCCTCAAGAAAGGGAGCCCCTGTACCTATACCTAGCCGCAACAAATCAAGTGGTGAGTAACGTACTTGTGGTCGAGCGACCAGAGGAAGGCAAGGAATACAGTGTACAACGGCCAATCTACTACCTCAGCGAGGTATTGTCACCCTGCAAGCAGCGATACCAAAACTATCAGAAGTTCGCGTATGAGGTGGTGCAAACTCAAACACTACTTCCAGGAGCATACCGTCACGATGCTAAACGACACATCACTCAGTACAATCATGAACAATCCCATGGCATCCAGAAGAATCGCAAAGTGGAGCCTCGAACTGGGCGCCTCGGACATCATATACACAGGGCGAAACACTCTAAAGTCCCAGGTAGAAGCAGATTTCCTCTCCGAGTGGACAGAGCTATAAACCCCAGGACCACCCGAGTACAGAAGCTCCCGGATAATGTACTTCGATGGATCAAAGAGAAATGAAGGAGCTGGAGCCAGAGTGATCCTTATATCACCGAAAGGAGACAAGCTCTAGTACGTCCTGCGGCTTAACTTTCCTCCCGATGATCCAGCATCCAACAACGATGCATAATACGAGGCGCTCCTACATGGCATAAAGATGGTGATCTCCTGCGAAGCCACTCGAATGATGATATACGGCGACTCCAATCTTATCATGCAACAAACGATGAAGGAGTGCGACGCTGTCGCGGAGAACATGATCGCTTATCTCGACATGTACAACCTACTTGAAGGAAGTTTCAAGGGATGCAAGCTGAAGCACATCGTGTGATCGAGCAATGAAGAAGCAGATAGACTGGCGAACATAGGGTTCACAAACGCCCCTCTTCCACCAGGAATCTACTTCGAGAAAATAACCAAGAGATCAGTCAAGGTCAAAAAACCAGCAGAGACACCCGCAGCAGCGGAAACGGAAACCATCCCTCAAATTGTCCTCATCGATCTTATTCATAACATCTCAAGGCAAGTTTTCTTGGTCGAGCCAGCCTGGACGCAGAAATACCTCGACTACTTGTCCAATAAACAGCTTCCGGCAGACATTTGCGAGGCTAGACAAATAGTACGGCGCAACAAATCTTTTCGGGTGATCCAACGAGAGCTATACAAGAAAAGCATATCAGGAGTACTCCTAAGGTGCATTGCACCTGAGGACGGCAAGGAGCTACTCCGTGATATACACCAAGGCGACTGCGCGCACCAAGCAAGCTGGAGAGGAATCGTGGGAAAAGCTTTCCGCGCAGGATTCTACTGGCTCACGACGGCGAGAGACGCTAAAGATCTCCTCGACAGATGCAACGCCTGCCAAAAGTTCGCGCCCAAGCCACACGCACCGGCCATGAAACTCCACATGATCCCCATCGCTTGGCCCTTTGCTCAATGGGGGCTAGACATGGTGGGACCGTTGCAGAAGTCAACACCCGGAGGATACACCCACCTTCTAGTAGTAGTCGACAAATTTACAAAATGGATAGAGTCTATGTTAGTCACTTCATAGCACGCCGAGTGCGCCGTGAGATTCCTCGACTCCATCGTGTGCAGGTTCGGTATCCCGCACAACATCATCACAGATAATGGGAGCAACTTCACAGCCAAAGAAACTCATGACTTCTGCGAGGAAAAAGGGATAACTCTCAGCTTCGCCTCGGTACCTCACCCGCAAACTAACGGCCAAGTCGAACGATCCAACGGATTAGTGTCGGCTGGCCTAAAGAAGCGGCTACTCACTCGACTACACCCAGCAGCAGGGCATTGGGCCGAAGAACTACCGTCAGTGTTATGGAGCCTGCGAACAACACCAAATCGGTCGACAAACTACACGCCATTCCTTATGGTATACGGAGCTGAAGCCGTGCTACCGAGGACGTCAAATTCAGCGCCCCACAAGTCGTTGCATACATCGAAGAAACCTCAAACAGGGCACTCGCGGAGGACATGGACACACTAGATGAGATAAGGGACATCGCACTCACAAGATCCGCAGTCTATCAGCAATCGCTGCGTAATTACCATAGTCGCCGCAAACGCCACAGATCCTTCGTGGTAGGAGACCTGGTATTGCGATTCAAGCAAAAGGAGGGGCACAAGCTAGAACCACCATGGGAAGGACCCTCCATCATACACGAAGTTATCCCAGGAGGTGTCTATCGCTTGAAGAACCCGAAGATAGGCGGTATCTACTCCAACCCGTGGAACGTGGCACACCTCTGCAAGTTCTATCCTTAGGATTTAATCTCCTACTCGCAAGAAATAAGGCTGCACCAGCCACTTTGTAGCTCGAACAAATACACGGCTTCTCAGCCATAGCAATAAAAACATGGTTTCTCAACCATAGCTACAAAGACTATCCAGTCGCAATCTTTATCGTTTATTTTTCTTTTTTACATGCTAAACGACAGGTCACACCCCCAACACGCGGGGGCTACGCCTAACTAGCATCATCAACCTCTTGGAGCACTTACACTCGATAAAAATTATACAAGGTAAAATAAGGTACACATCTTATAAACACCTTAAATAGATCGAGTAAAAAAATACAAGGTCACAAGGTTTACACCTTCAAACACCTTACGAAAAAGCATACAAGGTATTTACACCTTAAAACTACAGTTATCGACGAGCAGCCGCCTCTTGAAGCAGTCGATCAGTCTCCTCGGACTCTCGAACTCCCCCCACTCGATGAAACATTCTCACCAAGCCACTCAAGCTATCTGGGACAACACCGAAAGGGTAAAACGCCCGATGGACAGAAGAGATAGCCTCTCGACGGGACTCAATGAGTATCTACGCCTGACTCGCACGGTACTTCAGGGTAGCCAAGATAAAACCCCGGCTCCGGTCAGACCATAAATTGCTTCCGTAAGGCTTAGAGCTTCCCGACTCGTGAACAATATGATTGTCCACCCAATGACCCTCGCAGACTCCATCAGGCTCAACAGCGGCACGAATAGCAAGCGCGTCAAAACAAAAACAGCACTCAGCGACAAGTACTCGGGGGCTCGCAAAACTTACGGAGCATGCTCTTTGCAATGATCGCCAGCTCCTCCATTACAAATTGCTCGCGCTCCGCCGCAAGTTTCTCCTTCGACTTGGCAACGTCAGCCACGCCTCGCAGAGGCTTAAGCTTACAATCTCCATCCGCGACATGGTCACGGAGTGACGCAAACGTACTGGCAGTGGCAACCAACGTATCAACCGAAGAAGTAGCTCCACTTGACGAATCTCCGCTGGAATCGACCACCTGGAAAGAACAACGAAGATTCAGAGACAGTACAATATCTCACTCGAGAATATACCACCCAAGATTTTCGGGTGCTCGGGGGCTACTCCCATCGGGAGAATACAAAGTAAGGTGCAATAATAAAACGCTGACACTTTCAAAACATCTTGATTTGACAAAACAAAGTACGGGAATACATCCCAAGGTTCATTACACATGAAGAGCACTCAGAAATAAGAATTATTCTAAGGAACCACAGAGGTAGCTCCACTCGCAGCAGGCTGTCCTTTACACCCAGCGCGGGAGAGTGCCCCGGAAAGCATCTTCGCAAGCTCCTCAGCACAGTCGCCAAAAGGACGGAGCACTACTTTTTTCCTCAGGGAGTCTCGTGGAACCTCCGAGTACACCTTCTCTAGGTCACCCGAGACACCATGCGCCAGGGCAAACTGGATAGCTGTCTTGGCCCCACACTCGGTCTGCGCAAGCGAGTACTCATGGAGGAGATCTTCATCGCCTAGGAAAACTTGCAGGAGACCACTCAGAGTAGGCGGAACCGCCACATCCACGAGTAGGCGCTCATGCAACTGCGTCAGCACTCGGAAAGCGTCGTGGACGAGGGAGAAGACCCTGTTCGTATGCTCCTTTAGCTGAGCACACGAGTCAGAGAGGGCATCGAGCCGCATTTGTCCGGGCAGCTCCAACCCAACTCCAATGGCGTCTAAGACAAAGACAGAACAAATATCAGAAAACGAAAAAAGACAGGCCACGGTCGAAGGAAGATAAAACGCAACTCACCAGCAAGTTTCTGAGCCAAAGGACGGATGCCGCCGACAAGATCATTGTCGTGCTTCACGCTCGCCTCCTCAAGCTGCTTCAGAGCTCCCTGGGCTTCCGCGAGACTATCGGTCGAGCGCTTGCGTGTGGACTCCAATTCCTTTCGAGTGGACTCCATCTCCGTCTCAAGGGTTTTCACCCGAGAGAGAGCCTCTGCCTTCTCAGCCTTCAGGCGGTTAACTTCATCTGCTGTTCAAAAGACGCGATTGAAACAACAATTGCAACTAGGAAGAAACGGTGGAGGAAAAAAGTGCGGGCCACGTTACTTTGAAGGGAGCGGCTGTCCTGACCGAGCTGGTCGCGTTCCCCCGAAGAGAAACGTAATCCGCTTCAGCCGAAAGAACTCGGCGCTCGAATGCAGCGAGGGAATCAAGAAGGGCCTGCAAAAAACTCCGAGTCAAAATTAGAGAGATATCATTTGAGCCTATACACGACTGTACACGGTCAAGTATAGCCTCGGGGGCTACTCCCATCGGGAGCACTGCCGTGCACCCGATGAAAAACAAAATCACGAAACAAATTGGAAAAGGAAAACTTCGACTCTAGTCCATGGCCAACAGCAAGCAATTGACCATAGACTCGGGGGCTACTCCCATCGGGAGCACTGTCGTGCACCCGATAAAGAAAAACATACAAGGCAGGTCACTGGAAAGGAAAAGAAGTTTTTACCTTGCCCTGAGCAGTGGATAAGGGATCTACCGAGCTACCCGAGACCTCCCGGCTCGCAGACACTCCAGCATCTACAGGCCGTCCACCCGCGAAGCTGGGCATCCCATAGGCCGGAGCTTCGGCCGCCTTTGCTAGGCTTGGAGATCTTCGAGTGAGATCTATAGCTGGAGCGGGATCCGTGGCGGCCTCCTTCCTCTTCACAGATGGAATCGAGAATGTGAACTGTCCCGCGCTGATGGTCGCGAGACTGCTGCAGAAGATAAGATCAGAGAAAGAAAGGACGGAAGAAAATCCACGACAAAGGGTAGAATCTGCGGCACTTACTCATCCTCATCATCATCGTCGAGGTTGTCGGGATTCCAGGTGGTGGAAACTTTTGACTGACGAACCACGGGAGGAAGAACATTAAGAGGAGTCACCCGAAGAGGCTCAGCTACCTCGACGGAAGCATCACCCAAGGATTTTTCCTTAGAGGTGACTTCCTCCTACTCCTGCTTGCAGCGCTTGCGATGACGAAGCTGATCGCCATCCGACTCTTCCTCCTCCTCCACGTCGTCCCGCTCGGAGCTCGAATCATCCTCCACGACGCTGGTCTCGGGAGGAGCTTCAACGTTACTCACCAAAAGATCTGAGACATCGTCTATAGAAATTGGCGGGTAACACGTTGCCATGCTCTGGCTCTACGAAAGCAAAGAGAAAAAGAAGAAAAGTTTTCAACCGATGAAAACCCGAACTAGAAGAAACAAAAGGAAAAATAGAAGAACAAAGAACTCACCTCAGCTGGGGGAGGTTTCGACCCTTCGAATGGGTCGAGAGGGCATGCCGAGTAGCCCTCTCCCTTCTTCAAACTGGCGATGGCCGCGATCTTTTTGTCGAATTCGGCATTCGAGAGAATATCGTCGCATACACGGCTCGCGTCGTCAACGCCAGTGTACTCCCACATGGGAGTCGACCTCGCCTGAAGGGGCTGGATCCTCCAGCGCAGAAACACACTCGCCAGATGAATTCCGTTCAGCGGTGTCCTTTGCTCCTTCTCGCGGAAGCGCGCCACCTTTGCGAGTAGAGGGGCGACGACCTTGCCCTCTTCGGCTGACAGCGAGTGCAGCCAAGACTTTCGCCGCTTCACAACGGCGAATGGCTGTAACTCAGGGACGCCACCCGCGTTGTCGTCCACAACATAGAACCACTTTCGGCCCCATCCCTAGGCCGAGTCGACGAAGTGCATCTCCAAGTAGGGGATGTCCTTATTCGCCTGAATCCCGAAGCCGCCGGTCCTCAGTGGCTCGCCAGTTCTCTCGCCTGGCTGCGCCTTCTCCCGCAAGATCCGCAACTTGAAGATGGCTTTCCAAAGCCCCAAGTGCGTACGAATCCCCGGAATGCACTCGCAAAGCACGATAAAGCACGAAATGTGCTGAATCGCGTTTGGAGGAAGGTCGTGGAGCTGTATGCCACAAACATACAGCAGCCCGATAAGAAATGGGTGGAGGGGGAAAGACAAACCTCGAGCAACATGCTCCGAGAAGACGACGCGCTCGGTGGCGAGAGGGTTGGGTGTCTCCTCCTTCTTCCCGGACATGCGCACGTGGCTGGAGGTGTCCAGAGGCAACAACCCCTTCCCTTGCATCTCGACGATGCTCTTCTTCGTGGTGTTCGCCGAGCGCCAGTTGCCGGTTTTCTTCGCGGGAGCCACAGTGGAAGCGCTCGCCACGTTCTTGGAGGATGCCGCAGCGGCGCCGCGTTTCTTTGCTCCCGCCATTGGAAAGTACTTCAGTGCTCACGGGAGAAGAAGGTGTGCTCGAAGGAGGGAGAAGATGAATAAGGGCCGGGAAATTTACCCTTTCCCTAAGGCACAATATTTATACCCGAGTCAGGCCAATCTGAGCCGTAGATCTGCAAACGTGGCATCCATCGCAGCCGCCACGTGCGAAGCGGAAACGAAGAGGTAGGGGCAGTTACCCCTGCACGATCTTTGACGAAAAGATCGTGCGTATTTACAGCGCAGCGAGCGGATTAACCGGAGCACGACCGCTCGTTTCCGGTCAAAAGGCTGCCAAAGTGGGCCCCACGCGCTCTTTCCCACTTCGTCACGTCCCATCGGGAGCAGGCGAGTGCGCGGTGACGTTATTGAATACCTCACAAACACGAAAACTCTTTCGTATGAGTACCAACACGCGAAATTTCTTTCGCATGGACACCCTAACAAGAAATTACTTTCGTATAGGCATTCTAATACGAAATCTCTTTCGTATAAAGACATTGAAAAAAAATTTGTGTAAAGATTCATAACGCGAAATCTCTTTCGCACAAGACCAAGGGAAAGAGGTATGACCTCACTCGAAGATATGCAGAAAGCGGCACTTATAGTGCGACCAATGTAAAATCGCGAGTATGCGGCTCCCGCAACTTTACCTTACGATGTACTTACACATCTTTTTTATCCTCGATCGTTCGGCCGACTAGGCACATCCGGATGCCGTATTCTTTCGAGTACGAAGGTAAGACCCAAGAATCTCTCCTATGGGCATGGAATCGCACTCAAACTGCGTCCTCCAGTATACTTTCCGTGTCAACAACACGAAGAAAAATCCTAGCGGACGCGCCGGGTACCCCTTTAGGTTAAGTTCGACTCGGTAAGACCTCCATGACCCAGTCGCAACGATCACCTCGCCGGATTCGAGTCGGAGGTCTCGAATTCGTGTAGGCCAGAACCGTTTTTGCCTTAGATGCAATTAATTGGCCCTGATCTTTCGGGAGAGCCAAGCGACTGAGCCACATCCTTCTGCGAAAACAACCAACACAAGGCACACTTATCACTCGATACTCGAGTACATGAGCGCGTCATGCACAGGGTATACACCCTCAAAACCAGGCGATTGAATGACCAGTCGAAGGAATCAAGAGCGAACCTTGAGTGGTTACGCGACTATTCTCAGTCGAATAAACACTCGGGGGCTACTGACATGGGGATGATTCCTGGACCTGTCGGGTGAGCCTACCTGGTCCAAGACCCAAGACCTAGGCCCAAAGAGGGGTGCTATCCTGCGTTACTAGAAGGCTCAACGAAAGCCCACCCGCAAGACTTGCGGGTCAAGAAGGAAACTCCTACCGACCTAGAACTAGGGTTTGTAACCCCCCCAGACACGGTTTGATACCTAGCCACCTATAAAAGGCTAGGAGAACCACCGAGAGAGGGGATCTAATCTACTTTTCACCACCACAGCCTTGAGCTCGAGATCATACTCTCGACTTGAGCACCCCCATTTGTAAACGATCTACTGATAATACAGATTGAAAAAGCAGGAGTAAGGGTTTAACCTCTACGAGGGTCCCGGACCTGGGTAAATCGTGCCCCCTGTTAGCCGACGATTGTCACCAGCGCCTTTACGTTCTCTTAATCGAAACCTTACCGGATCATCCGAGGGACTTGTTGAGATGACTAATGGATACTACGTTTCTGTTGTACCACTCTGAGGGATGTAATATTCACGGATAAATCCTTCTGTGAGTATATGTCAACGACTTGCGCACTACACATGCAGTGGCGTGCTGGGTCACCGCACGAGGGATATTTTCATCCCACATGGATGGCCACTTGATCTACGAATAGCTCCATAGCGTCGACAATCTACGTCTACATGATATGTTTAGACTTGTCGTCTTTTTGTTTTCTCAGTTTTTGGATTTCGATCGTGTGCATTCTCGGAATGCGGAGGCCAGGTGTAATGATTAAACCTTTTTAAGTAATAAAAGACCTTTATCTAAATAAATAAAAAGAGAAGAAAAAGAGGTTGGGACCAAAGTCTACAATACGGCAAAAGAAACTTCAGTTTAGAAAACAAGAAAATCAGTTGGAACCGAAAGCCTTGAAGTATTTGATACTTCAGTATCTAAAACTTCAGTTTGGAAAACAAGAAAATCAGTTAGAACCAAACGCTATTTTTAGATACTCAAGTATCGGTAGAAAATGCTTCAAAAAGACGTTGCAAACGGGTCTTGTACTCCCTCCGTCTAACACTAGATGCACCCACTTTTGTCCAACCTTGAGACAAATAATATGAGACGGAGGGAATATCAGTGGATTTTTTGTTTGGATGTTTTTGAGATGGCACGGCACTGATCTGAAAGGAAAATAAAACATTACACATACCTAGATCTAGATGGCACGGCAAGCCTAGTGATCGATAAACATTACACATACCTAGAACTATATTTGTACAGTATATCTATTAACCAAACTCGTACATACAAGGGACAACTTCTACCGTAGAATGAGGATAGTCCTCTCCTTTTCTCCCGGATCACTGGCGAGAACTCGATCCTATTTTTGGTCTCTCGCCGCCTCTGCTTCAGCACCCCCATTATTTAGGGGAAAAGGGTTGCTCCACGACCACGCTCCACAGTACCAACAACCAAACAACACTAGCATAACTTATAATCTAGTAGCAGCATAGACCTTATAAGCTTGTGTGTGGCCAACTATAGCTGCCCACATTGAAGGTTCATAACTTTACAAAGAGTATAGGCCATGTTCTCTTTGTCATTGGCCACGATATATGATAAATAGCCTGCATTTGACGGTACATTGTAGGTGAAGCCAACCCAGGCTATATATTGCATGTGGCACCGAACCAAACATGACACGGCGACCACTACTTCACCGGGTAGCAGATAGCTAGTTATGCAAAATAATTTACCGAAAAAGAAACTTATACAAAGTGAAAAGACTAATGGTAGAGAAGGTTTTGCTAACATGAATGTTGGCATTGCCCACTGCAGCGGAGTGAAGTAATGGAGGTGAGACAAAGATGGGCTTGAGAGACACCGGGAACTCAATAATCAGGACGCTGGATCCTAGCGGTACAATGGAAGCAAACAAACTGGATTCATGTCATAATTTTGTTTGAATCAGCTTGTTGTAGACAACTGTGAATGAGTCTGTCGGCTCAGTTCTGGACGGAATGCCTATACCTTTTCCATTGACCTGCTATCGATCAATATAGTGTGATGTTCAGTTCCATCGAGCCGTTTAAGAAGTTTACCTTGACATAACATTAGTCCCAAGATCGACGTTGCCCAAGCTGCAGACGGCCAGCCGGACCACATCGTCCTTCAGTCACCGCGGCCAGCCGGACCACATCGGCGCAACCTACTGACCTACAGCACACCCTCCTGGTTCATGGACATCAGACACGTGAAATTGCTCCCCGTCAGGTTCCAAAATCTTGTGCTCTTCACATCTTTATGTCTCTGTTGTTCTGGCTTCAGTTTCTTCTCTATGGAACTATGGAAATTTGATCGCTGCCAACTGTATCATCACCGCTTCCTTCGTGCAGAAAATCAGAAGGTGGGGCCACATATAACTGAACCATAGTTCATGTATCTATCTTCTGAATGAGAAGTTCAGTGTTTTCATTGTTCAGGGTTATGCAGCGAGTGGGGTGTCAAGATTGATAAGTTCGCACGCCGGTGTGGATTTCATGGCCGCCAGCAGCGTATCGACCTCATCAGCTCTACCGGTAATCAACAATTAACTCTGCACATTTGTTTGTGCTCGTCAAGTGCTTGATAAAAGGTCACGGTAGCTGCATTCAGTTTTGCTCGGCAACATACCAAAGATCTTTTACTCATGGCACAAGTTTCATTAAAAAATCGATGTATTTCGGTCTATATAAAAAAGACAATTTTGTTTTTATGTAGCCTAAAATAAAACTTCCTTTTCATCAAAACTTTAGACAGTATACAGAACATTTATACATATTCGCAGATTTTTTTTGTTTGGATTTTTTTGAGACTTCAAGCTATACCATTTTGTTTTTCAGAAGCCGAGATCACGAGAGGTCGGGTGCCACGCCTCTCTCTCTCCCTTCTGCATATCGCCCCACACCTTGTTATTTTTTTGTTTTGGCACCTCGGGGATCTATTCGCGCCGTAAGAGTATACAGTAGGAGTTCAATTCGCACGAACAGATGGATTTGTGGCGAACAAAAATGAAAGGTGGACTTGTGACGAACAAAGTGCAGATCAAATTTTATGATCCATCAGATCACCATCTGATACTGACAAAGCATTATCCTTCTACACAGGACTATTTTGACATCCAGTAACATTCTTGCAAAGTGCACCAAAGGCGATTCAGCATCCCCAACCTGTTTTAACATGCTCAAGCTTATTTATTCTGCTGCTAATGTCGTGCAGTATACTGTATAATACTGGAGTACCAAGGTTCGCTAATGGCAAGCCTTATTTAGCCTACAAGGCCACAGAGGACAACATGCAGTACCAACCAAAGACCACTGATCTGAAGTGACAAACACATTACACATACCAAGATGGCACGGCAAGCCTAGTGATCGATAAACTACGGTGCTATCAAGTTCGAAACAGCAAGCAGAACATCTAGAGCTTATTTCTGGTGGTACCTCCCCTGCTCGACCCTCTGCTTGAACTCCTCCTTCTCGTCGCCGGACTCCCCCAGCACGGCTTCCTTGGTCTCGTGCATCGTCTCCTTGGCGCCTTCGCTGACCTCGTCTGTCTTCTCCTTGGCTATTTTCAGGAACTCCTCTGCCGTTGTTCTTGCTTTCTCCCCGATTTCACCCAGTGTGTCACTGTCATCGTGTTTCTCGGTTGAGTAATACTGGCAACATCACAAGATAAAGAAAAGGTTATAGAGCACACCGTCGAAAGTACTAGAGATCAATTTTACTAGCAGTATGCAGTACCGTCAATTTGGTTAGGACAACTCAACATTCTCGAATTGCTACCTGAACATTTAGACCATGTCTTGTGCATTGACTTGCCGACTACCGTGCACTCTCGACCACAGTTTTTAGTTTCCTAGTTTTCTCGAAAATTTCGAGCAGTCTTGACATCAGATCTCTCCCATGTACTCTATGCAAGAGGATACCACTCTTAAAAATTGACAACATTAAATTGCTCTTCTACATGGTACTACTCTTACTACTGAAGGCTCCTAGAATAACAGAGTAACCAGACGCTGAAGAAATCATGCGGAGGGCAGTTGCGATTTGGCGAACTCACCCTGGGTAGCAGAACGCTGTTGCCTACTGCAGGCACGGCAGAGGGATCTCCCACCAAAGTCCTGGAGGGGAAACCGACCCCCCTCCCGCCATGAGCAAGAAGCCTCTTCATCTCCGACGAAGAAGTCGATCTAAACTTCTCAGATCGCTACTCGCAAGCTGGCTTTGCACAGATGAAAAAAAATGGCTTCGGCGCTCCTCAGATTTCAAGCAAGAAGATAGAGATGTGATGTGACCAGGGGCCGCCATTTGCGCTATAAGAAGTTGGTGAGCGTGGAGACAGGACACGGGAGCCGTGTAAGGGTGCAAACGTGGCGGAGGAGCATTGCAGCACGTAGCGAGTTGGCATGCGAAGCTGTGCAGAGCTTTATGGCTTTTCTCATCGTGTGGCCTTTGGCTTTGCCTGCTTCCTTGGGAGGCGTGGCTATGGCTAAATAAAGAAAGTTTACTGCGCCGAGCAGGAATCCAATGACCTGGAGCTCCACCTTGATGCAAAGCCTCAGCGGAGGGAGATCTTTGTGTTGAAACCAGGGCTGGCCCATAAGGCCGGTCCCAACGCGGGCGACACAGCGGGCGAGAGGAGGGCGTATCGCCCGGGGCGGGGCGACAGCGGGCGAGAGCGCGGGCGGTAGGCGCCGGCCGGGCGGCAGCAGGCTCGCCCGGCGAGAGCGGGCGATAAGCCTGCTTACCGCCCGCACTGGCGGGGCAATAGCGGTGGGCCGGGGCGAGAGGGGGGCGAGAGGGCGATAGCGGGGGCGATGCGTTGGGCTGGGCCGGGCGATAGGAGGGGGCGATAGTGGGCTAGCCGTTTGGGGCAACGGCTAGCTGACGTGGCGCCCCCCTATTGGTCCACGTCAGCTAGCCGTTGGGGGTTACCGTTGCTGTCCAAAAAATTGAAAAAAAAATTCGAAAAAATTGAAATTTTCAGCTGATCCCTCCTATAAATACCCCCTCATATGCTGCACTCATTCCACACCAAATTTATCCTCTCTACTCTTCATTTCCACCCTCTCGACGCCATGTCTTCGTCAAGCAGCAGCGATTCGAGCGACGGAGTGGAGGGTGAGATGATCGCCGCAATGCAGGCCGCAATGCAGGCCGCAATGCAGGCCGAGTACGAGGCGGCGATCCAAGCGGTGCCAAGACCGCCGCGACGCCGTCGAGAGTTCATCAGGCGTGATCGTGTTGGCGCCCACGAGCGGCTCTACGACGACTACTTCGCCACCAACCGCGCTTATCCTCCGAGCTTCTTCCGGCGAAGGTATCGGATGAGGCGATCCCTTTTTCTATGCATTGTGGATAGATTGGGTGAATACTCTCCGGCTTTCACCCAAAGATATGATGCTCTGAACCGTGCTGGTTTTTCTCCGCTACAAAAGTGTACTGCGGCGTTGCGTCTGTTAGCTTATGGATCCGGTGCTGATACGATAGATGAGTGGCTTAAGTTAGCTAGACAAACTTCGTCAGACTGTCTAGATGAATTCTGTGAGGGCATCATCGACTGTTACAGGGAAGAGTTTTGCCGTCGACCTAACGTCGCGGATACTCAGCGTCTGTTAGCGAAAGCCGAGGAGCGCGGCTTTACGGGCATGCTAGGGAGCATAGATTGCATGCATTGGCAGTGGAGGAACTGCCCAGTTGCGCATGCCGGTCAGTTCACAAGGGGAGACATCAAACACCCTACCATAATCTTAGAAGCCGTTGCGTCGTATGATCGTTGGATCTGGCATGGTTTTTTTGGAGTCGCCGGGTCCAACAACGACATCAATGTGCTCAATCAGTCGCCATTGTTCACGGATGTGCTTACAGGAGAAGCACCCATAGTGAAATTCACGGTGAATGGACACCAGTACAACAGGGGTTACTACCTAGCCGACGGCATCTACCCCTCCTGGCCGGTGTTCATGAAGGGTGTTACTCTTCCACAAAGTGAAAAGCAACGTGTCTTCACTGCTGCTCAATCGTGTTGGCGCAAAGACGTGGAGTGTGCATTTGGAGTGATGAAGTCTAGGTTCAACATTTTAGCGGTTTCCGGACGCTCCTACTCCAGGCGCACTCTTGGGTTGATCATGCGTGCATGTGTCATTCTGCACAACATGATCATCGACGATGAGCGTGGTACCAATTTGGAGAACATCTACGAGGCAGTTGCGAGCACTGTCGGCCCTCCAATACATACCAATGCACCACCAAGCCTAGCAGCAAGGATTCAGATGGACAACGAAATGCAGGACTCGCCGATGTATACACAGCTCCAGCAGGATTTGATTGAGCATGTGTGGGCTCAAAACTAGATTATGTAATTTTTTTCATTTTTTATGTAATTTTTATTTATTATTATGTAATCGGTACAATTTTAGTTGAATAAAATAATTTCTTCTATTATTTACAATGTTTTTAATCTTCAAAATAAATGTTGACGTGGAGGAGAGAGAAAAGCTGATGTGGCAGAGAGAGAAGCTATAGCCCGGGCTATAGCCCGTGCACTGGCACCGTGCCGTGAGAGTGGCGTGAGAGTGGCGTGAGAGTGATGAAAAAAGGTGACGTGGCGGGGCTATAGCCCGTGAGAGTGAGTGATGCATTGGCACCAGCCTAAGCCGGGCAAGAAGGACGACCGTCCAGGGCCTCGATAATCCAAGGATATAAAATGTTAATAAACTATAGAACAATCTTATGTTTTATTCTTCACTCCAATGTAAAAAAGTAAAGAATAATTTTTTTTGTCAAAGGCCTACAATTATGATAATGTTTTTACTTATAATATGTCGAATAAATAGTATAAATACATATCTAAAAGTATCCAACAAGGCAAAATGCAATGATGTCATTTATGCATGCCCAATTCATACACTTTGGTACTATTAGAGGTCCAAAACATGAAATAAAGATGGTGACACGCCTTCCATTTGGAAACAGAGAGTATATTAACATAATAAAATAGTTAATTAGCTGAATCAAATACACACCATGTGACTCTTGAGATGTAAGAACAAACTAATGACCGGCGACAACAAGTTTGGTTGCTATGCATCCATGTTATTCTCTTTCTAATGAGTCCTGCATGTTTAATTTCGTGCAAAAAAAAATCTTAATCAAGCGGGGCACTTGTGTGCACAAGATGATAACACTCACATCGAATAAAAGCATATTCAATATTAAAATTTACATACAGAAATATACTATGGTCCACACGATTTTTTTCATTGCTTATTATTCTACCCAATCTTGTTTCAACACCAAGTATAAAGCATGCACAATTTAATAAATTTTGATTTGCTACACAATTTTAACAATGAAATATTGGTGCAGTTGGTTTAGTTTATACTCTACAAATATCTATAGATAAGCTTACTTAATCAACACTACATACTGCTATTGAGACATTTGTTAGACCGTACTCTTTAGAGATTTTTAACATGAATATTTAAAATCATATAGATTATAATTTGTAGAAATCATAGTCTAGAACAAATTTTGTTAGAAAATATAGTTTAGTATTTTTTTAAATTAAATTCACTACAAACAAAAAACACACAAATAATTTTTTAGTAATATTGTGAGTTATGTAATTAAACTATGTGAACAAACATAAAATTATACTTGTATAACTATAACATGCTTAAAATAAGACTCAAAAAAGTATAAAAGTTCGGTATAAATTGTATTTGCTCTGGGTTGAATTTTTTATTGAACCGGCCCTAGTTGGACTCATCATGCCAAGGCCGCTAACATTTTTGTATAAGAGCTAAAGTATTGTCGGTTATTATATACAGAAAAGTTTCCTCCTCACCACGTATGCTGGTTGATTATAAAATTCGAAAAATATTGTAGTAAGGAATATAATTATGAAAAAAAAATCAGTAACAAACATGTCTAAGTGTTCTTCCCACGTGCAAAGTTTCTTCAAGGTGATATTTGTGTGCTCTCTGAAAAAATGCTTAAAAGGGATATTTTAAATCTCATGTTTTCTATCGATTTTTTTGCATGCAACAAAAACTTTATCTCTTTACAAAAATGTGCACACATGTAAAACACTTGGATATGTTTGTTTCCAAAAAAAATTTCAGAATTTTTAAGTGCCTTTTGTATTTTTATGTATTTCATATTCAGGTAGAAGCATATGAGGCCAAGAGCTATATTGATTTTTTGGTTACTATATGATATTTTTTATGTGGAGGGAAAGCTATCTCAAGTTCATTGTATATTAGTGCTATATTAGATAATGGCGTAGTCGAGGAAACAACCAGCCAAGACATTGTTTTTAATGTTGTATCCGAAAATATTTCCATCGTGTGCATATATTTGATTGGAATAGCAACTTCGTTTGCCGATGATAGTGTAGTTTAAGATACAACCGAAAGGTGTTTTTGTCTCTTGATTAGTTGTTGTGATCCCTCCATTTTAAAATATTCTAAAATCATTTTTACAACTTTGAAAAAATTCTGAAACAAGTATGGGATATAGCCAATGATATATCCTACAAGCATGGAAACTGGCAACACAAAATAATTTGTGTTATGTTCTACATAAAAATAAAAATCTAATACAATATAGAGATCTAAAAATATGAATAATCAAATCCGTATACTTTTTTTGCAGCATGAAATACAAAGTATTTGAAATTGATATTTTGCACATCATTGGCTATATCTAGATTTTTTTTTTAAATACGGAAATATTATTTTTAAATTTTTCTTTCACAAACGGATCACTCGATCCCGATACAAGAAATCTCCACTCACTAATCTCTTCATCAGTAATTATTGTGCCATATTAGTATTTTGACTATGATACCACATTATGATATAAGCAAAGGAAAATTCCGTAAGTAAGGTTAATAATAGATCAAATCAATAACTTTATCTCATTGCCACATCATTTATAGCTAGTATGATAGCACACACATCTCACTCTCTCAAGAAGATTTTTGGAGCTCGTGCTTCTCTTCGCTCTCCTCCAATTCAACCCAAAACCGTTGTTACAACTTGCTTATATCACTCTATTGTACTTGCTCTAAGCAAGGAGCAACCTCCGCACCTACTCCTAAGTAATAAGAAAAAAAATGAGAGATAATAGAAAAATATAAATATAGAAAATAACTAACCAAATACCCAAACCTATTATATGGGTGATTCAAGTTGTTGTCTCTTGATGACATGACGGTCTTATATAAATTAGCTTTATCTCATTCATCATTTATTAAGATTTAATGTGGTGACCCCGCACACCACTAAGTGTTGTAGACTTGTAGTGCACAAGTCGTTAACATAACAGTTACGGAAGGACTTATCCACAAATATTATATCCCTCAGAGTAGTACAACAATAGAAACATTGCGGGTCGAAGTATAACACAAGTCTTAATATTATAAGTCAAAAGTGTATCAATATTGTAGGAGGAATTTCGGTTAGTACGGTGTTGAAGCGTGTAAACCTAGTGCACAAAGATAGTACCAAACTAAGAAGCATGGCAGATCAACAAGTATGTAGTACTACTCTAGAGTTTCTCGCCTCGGTTCCTATAGTAAATACAAATGTTATCATTCGTTCTATTGTAATTACTCCTAGGTGTACTTTCCTAGTACGATGGAATCGCCACCACATCAATCATTTCGTGGTTCCATCGCCCACCATATAGTAAAAAGCATTTCATATAATTTGAAACTAGCAATTTATTTCAATGAAAGTACGAAGCTATATAAATATATTGCAACTATTTTGATAAAAAACATTTCAAATGGTCATGCAAGATTGAACTTGTCGTGGGACTGAAAAGTAGTGCAGTATAAAAATTCTGGTGTTTTATGACCCTCATGTTCTACAAGAAGCACCATTGACTATATAAAAAGTTGATACCCCGCGCGTTGTTGGAGGCATTTAAAAAGATTTTCATATGTGCAAAAGCAAGTCAATTATGTGAAAATAATTCTCATTTACATAACCATGTGTCCTGCACACCCGGCGATGAAAGCAAGATTCTAGTAGGAGTTTTCATATAATGAATTACTTGAACATTATGTCCTATAATTGTTTATAATAAATATGAGATTTAACCGTTTGAGATGTGATACGTCTCCAACGTATCTATAATTTCTGATGTTCCATGTTGTATTATGCCATTTGCTACATGTTTTCTATACACTTCATATCATTTTTATGCATTTTCTGGGACTAGCCTATTGACAAGATGCCACAACGCTAGTTCCTGTTTTCTGTTGTTTATTTATTTCAGAAAAGTTATTCTGGAAATGTTCTCGGAATTAGACGAAACAAAAGACAAAGTCCCTATTTTGCTATCACATACAAGGAGTTTGGAGGAGACCCGAAGGGGGGTAGGGAGGTGGCCACACCATATGGCGGCATGCCCCCTGGCCGCGCCACCACGTGGTGTGGGCCCCCTGGGCACCCACCGACATCACCCTTCCGCCTATATAATGTCTTCCTCGGGAAAACCCTAAATACCTGAGCCTCCATCCACCTAAACTTCTATAGCCGCCGTCATCGTCAACCCTAGTTCGGGAGGGTTCTGAAGCTCTTCCCGACACTCTGCCAGAGAAGGGAATCATCACCGGATGGCTCTTCATCACCATGCCTGCCTCCGGAGTGATGCGTGAGTAGTTCATCCTTGGACTACGGGTCCATAACATTATCTAGATGGTTGTCTTCTCCTATTTTGTGCCATCATGTTTAGCTCTTGTGGGCTGCCTAACATGATCAAGATCATCTTACTGTAATGCTACATGATGTGTTTGCTGGGATCCGATGAATATTGAATACAATGTCAAGTTGATTATAGATCTATCATATGTGTTATTTGTGATCTTGCATGCTCTCCGTTGCTAGTAGATGCTCTGGCCAACTTGATGCTTGTGACTCCAAGAGGGGGTATTTATACTAGATAGTGGGTTCATGCCTCCAGTAATCTGGGAGAGTGACAGTAACTTCTAAGATTATGGATGTGTTGTTGCCACTAGGGATAAAACAACAATGTTTTGTCTAAGGATAATTCTATTGTTTACATTACGCACTTTACTTAATGCAATAATCTGTTGCTTGCAACTTAATACCCAAAGTTTGCTCGGATGACGTCCTCAGGGTGGATTATTAGTCATAGATGCAGTTGGATGACGGTCTATGTATCATGCTGTAATGCCCAAATGAATCTCATAGTAATCATCATGTCATGTATGTGCACTACCGTGCAACCTCTATTTTGTCAATTTCCTAGCTGTAATTTGTTCACCCAGCATGCTATTTATCTGATATGGGGAGACAACACTAGTGAACTGTGGACCCCGGTCCATTCTTTTACACTGATAATACAACCTACTGCAAACATTATTCTCTTTTACTGCAAACACTGCTCTCTTTTACTGCAAACACTGTTCTCATTTCATTCACTACAAACAAACATCATTTTCCACACTATATGTCTCCTTTGTTTTCAGCAAAACCGGTGAGATTGACAACCTCACTGTTTCGTTGGGGGCAAAGTATCTTGGTTGTGTTGTGTGCAGATTCCATGTTGCTGCTGAGCCTGGTAGTGCGTCCTGCCAACATCAGTTGTCAACAACCTTCAGAAGTGATTTATTTTTTGTACTAGTCCAATTAAACCTTGGTTTCGGTCTGAGGAAAAATCTTGCTGCTATACTCATCATACCTTCATCTTGGGGTCTCCCAACGAACGTGTGTTCACACGCCATGAAGCTCTTTTCTGGCGCCTTTGCCGGGAAGGAAGAGGATTTCTACAAGGGGAGTCTCTCACCTCCAATCTTTTTTACTTTGTTATTGTTTTGCTTAGTTTATTTTATTTTGTCTTGTTTGCTTCTTTATATCAAAAACACACAAAAAACTAGTTCCTATTATAGTTGTTAGATTTGTTTTCCTGTTTTATCATTGCTAAAATGAGTAACCCTGAGAACACTAGGTTGTGTGACTTTACTAGCACAAACAACAATGATTTTATTTGTACACCTATTGCTCCACAATGCAGTTTTTTATGAAATTAAGCCTGCCCTGTTAAATCTTGTTATGCGAGAGAAATTTTCTGGTGTTAGTTCTGAGGATGCTACTGCCCACGTTAATAATTTTGTTGAACTTTGTGAGATGCAAAAGTATAAGGATGTAGATGGAGATATTATTAAACTGAAATTGTTTCCCTTCTCTTTGAGAGGAAGAGCTAAAGAATGGTTTCTATCTTTGCTAAAAATAGTATTGATTCTTGGACTAAATGTAAAGATGCTTTCATTGAAAAATATTACCTCTGACTAAGATCATATCTTTAAGAAGTAGAATTATGAATTTTAAACAATTTGATAATGAGCATGTTTCTCAAGCTTAGGAAAGAATAAAACCTTTTATGTAGGTGTGAATTT
This sequence comes from Alopecurus myosuroides, assembly GCA_028641055.1. Classification (NCBI taxonomy): domain Eukaryota; kingdom Viridiplantae; phylum Streptophyta; class Magnoliopsida; order Poales; family Poaceae; genus Alopecurus; species Alopecurus myosuroides. The sequence continues at coordinate 83,367,195 of CM054060.1, forward strand.
TTCTTCAAGAAACCTTCTGGATTCGGCTGCTAGAGGTACCTTTATGTCCATCACTTTGGTTGATGCAACAAAGCTTCTTGATGATATAATGATAAATTATTCTTAATGGCACACTAAGAGAGCTCCACAAGGTAACAAGGTAAATTCTGTTGAAGAAACCTCTTCCTTGAGTGATAGGCTTGATACTATTATGTCTCTGATTGTGTAGGGTAAAACTTATGTTGATCGAAATAATGTTCCTTTAGCCTCTTTGGTTGCTCAAGAAGAGCATGTTGATGCGAATCATTGAAAACAATAATTTCAACAACAATGCTTATAGAAATAATTTTGGTAGTAACAATTATAAGCCCTATCCTTCTAATAGTGGTAACGGTTATGTAAATTCCTATGGTAAGTCCTACAACAACAATAGAAGTGTACCATGTGATCTTGAAATCATGCTTAAGGATTTTATTAGTACACAAACTGCTTTTAATAAATCTGTTGGGGTAAAGTTTGGCAAAATTGATGTTCTTGCTTCTAAAGTTGATAGCCTTGCTCTTGATATTGATCTTCTAAAAATAAAGGTTATGACTCATGATGTTACAGAAAGCAAAACTTTGAATGCCATTCAAGTTAAAATTGATCACAATGTTAGAATGTTGGCTTAATTGCATGCTAGGTGGGAAAGAGAAGATGGAATCGCTAGAAAGAATAATATAACTAGAGTTTGTACTATTACCACCACTAGTAATGCTGAAGTTTCAAATGCTAGTAAATCTCCTACTATTAATGGTGAAGTAATTTGTGTTGCCAATGTCTCCACTTCTTCTGTTAAACGTTTAAAATTGCCTAAAACCACTGAAACTGTTCCTGATAAAAGTGCTGAATTTTTTTGAAATATGGGAGACCATGGTCTCATTACCTTTGATAATAATGATTTTGATTTTGATGATTGCAATATTTCTGAAGTAATTATGTTCCTACAAAAGCTAGCTAGAAGTCCTAATGCTAGTTCTATAGATATTGTGACGCCCCGAGATCGGGCACTATGCAGATTTCAGCATTCCCGCCAAATCCACATAATAACCGATTCCAGGTTGCCACTTGTGATAACATTACAACAGTTCACGAATAATCCACAACAACGACAGCAAAGATATATACAAGAGGACTCAAACGAGCCAAGGATACAACTGATACAATACAAAGATCCAAATAACAGCGGAAGGAACAACATAACGTCCGGCTACGGACAAGATACAAATTGGACTAAGAGTCCTGAAGATAACCGAGAGCGTCCAATCCCTGCCCAGGCCGAGCCGGAGGGATTCCCAAACTAACGTCGTCAGACTTCAAACCTGTTGACTGCAATGTTGAATATGCAGCCACGAAAAAGGATTCGTGGGTCAGTACGGTTAAGTACTGGCAAGTGGATAAACCATACTCACAAGATACCGGCATAGCCAGTCATCACAAGATACAAATACTTTGGGGTTCAACGGAAAGGAATGGATTATTGCAAATAAGCGGCAGCGGGCTGCACTAACCAACTACAGAGACTCATTACAACATCCGGCTAAAAGAGGGGGATAAGATAGCGTATCGTAACCAACTAGATACTAACCACCCAAACAAACCCATCCAATGTTACCCCCTACTAAGGAAGCAACCCAAGGATAACTCACACTGTTGGATTAATGATGGATCAAGTTATTGTGTCAATAAGACTATTACTAGTCAAGTATCATTAGTTAGGTGTAAGTTGTTCTGAGTACTTGTTAGCCAGTACTTTCACCAAGTCAACCATAACCGCGGAAAACACGGCTTCTCGAGAAGATTTACCCTGCAGGGGTGCACCAATTTGGCCGTACACGTAAGAATAACCCGCCAGATGGAAGGGCCCTTCCACCAAGCGGGGCACTCAACACAACTCAACTCTTCTTCGCATCAAGCCCAAAGAACCCCGTGCAGTTGAGCGCACGGCTAATCAAGCCCCACGAAGAAAAGGGGACCCTCATAGCACTCTAAGAACGTGTCTCCCTAAATGCCGACTACAAAAGTTCCACCCTGGCCTGGGTTCGCAAGATCATGCATGCGGCAAATGGAAAACCCGAACTAAATGAGGCGATTTGGACGAGATGCGAATCGAATCAAATTGAGGGGGGCGCCCATACTCGCTTCCCACATGCGGTTAGTGCGCTCATCATGGATCAGTAGACAAGACCCTTTTCCTAATTAGGGTCGACACTAGCAGGCTTCAAAACCACGCCGGGCCTCCTGCCGGTGCCTTATCATCAAATTATTATTACCCAAAACGTTAACATGTTGTTGATTGAATTGAACCCCAACTATCAAACTAAACAGGTGATAAGACGGACAACAAGACTTGAGCACAAACAACACTAAGCATGCAACTACGACACGAGGGCCAACAGGGTAAACAAACAACAGTTAATAGGAAGTGGAAGGAAAAGGCTATATCATGGCTGCAAGGTAAACATATAATAGGATCGAGACACAAGCATCGTATCAACAGGCTAGAATAAGAACAACGGAAAGAATCGGTAACAAGTGATGAAAGGCAGCCATTTGGCAGCAAGTGAGTATACTTGCCTGGAATCCAGCAAGTAGAGGTACATCCACAGAACTTGTCGTTGCTCACATCATCTCAACGTCCTATCCGGGAAGAAGGATTGAACCTCGAACAAACACCGGATGCAACAATTACTACTACGGCAAAAAGATCCAGCATGATCAAGATATGGATGCATGACAAGTTTAAGGATGCATCAAATATAAACTAGTTGACAAGATAACATAACATAATTAAATGGACCCATATGCAATTTGGATTACATATGGAAAGCCCATGAATTAAGGGTGGAATAATTGTTTTACAACTAACCAATAGGTGAAAGTGGATTAGCATGATGCATGGATGATGAAAACAGAAAAATAACAACAATAGAAACAATTAGAAATAAGGTTTACCAAGTTTGGAATTTTATTTATTAAGTGTTGGAATTTTGGTTTCTTAAAGGGGTTTCAGAGGCATTTGTTGTTTTCGCCAATTTAACTTGATTAAAATAGATAACAAAGTTCATATTTGGAAAGAACACAAAATTTTAGGTGGAAAGCATGTTTCAATTATTGAAAAAGGAATTAAGATGAATTACTTATGAATTAAACAAGTTTAAACAAGATTTAAATGAATTTAATTCAAGTGTAAATTTATTTGAAATTTTATTTGTTCAAAACATTAATTCAAATTCATATTTGGAAAGGTTATGCTTTTCTGTTTTGAAAACATATTTTATATGTCCCAAAAAGAATTTAATTTAACCAAGTTATTAATTTAGCAATTTTAAATGATTTAAACAAGGTTTAAATTATCTAACCACTTTTAATTATTCAAAACAGGAAACAAAGTTTATATTTGAAAAGGTGGTTCAATTTGGCATGGAAAAAATATTTCATTTGTGACATTTGAATTAATATTGAATTAGTTATGAATTTCACCATTTAAATGATTTAATTAAAGCATTAAGTAATTGCATTAATTTTATTTATCCAAAACAGAAAAAAAAATGTTATTTTTGGAAAGAGCATGAAATTTGGGTTGGAAAACATATTTTATTTGGGTTATTTGAATTAAGTATGAATTATTTATGGAATTAACCAAAATTAAGAGGATTTGTTTGAATTTGAAATTTGAATGCATTTGAAATATTCAAAACAGAAAACAAATGCTTTGAATAGGTAGGGAATTAAATTTGGTTCAAGAAACATATTTTATATGCATTATTTGAATTTAGGAAATAAAAGTTATTATCATTTTAAAGTTAGGGACCAATCTGTAATAACAGGGACCTAAAAAAAGAAAACGATTGCAGATGGGCCCCTGGGGCGTTTTTCACCTAGGGCACCCTAGCCTGGGCCTCTGCAGTGCGGGCCCGTGCCCCTGTGGCGTCCACGTGTGCGTGTGTGCGCAGTGAGGTGGCAACAGGGGCCAATGACCAGTGGGTCCTGCCCCTGCGCGCGAGTAAAAGGAAAAAAGGGCCTTGCGGCCGTGGGGGATCGAACCCGCGGCTCGCTGGCCTGCGCGCACGGTTCGCTGCCACTGCGGTGTTTCTGTTCGTGTGTTGGTACAGGCTACTGTCTGAAGAAAAGGCAACGCACGGGTGTTAACTGAATTTCTTACACGCAAGTTCAGATACTGCAGGATCGGTGAAGAAACGTACTGCGGCTGCTGGTGATTCCCTGGCGTTGATGCGACCTCGAGAACGTAGCATAGGGCAGATAGGGTTGCTGGGGTTGTGAGACGACAAGCCCATCGTGGCGCTGTGCACGGGTGAGCAGCAGAGGGCACAACCCCCGGAGCTGGAGCTTCTCTGCAACGGGTTCATGGCGGACCGAGCATGGTTCAGAAACTCACGTCGACAGAGAGCAGGGGAAAGAGCTGGGAGATGGCCGGAATCGGCCGAGAGGATCACCTGGAGGGTTAGGTAGAGGTTGGTCCAGCTCAAGGGCGAACAACGGCGATGAATTTCGACGGCGATGACGGCTGATCGGAGAGGAAAAGAGGATGTCGACGAAGACCGGGAATGATTCGGTTCCACTTCTTCGGGGCGGATGAAAGAGTGTGTCGAGGCGCAGCTACTGGCATCCTCGAACTGACCCGGAGAGGTTGGTGATGGTGGGTCGACGGCGAGCTCACGACTCTCTGTATCTCTCTGGTGCAGGTTCAGTGAAACGGAGAGGCAGAAGGGGAAGAAAGGATGGAGGCGGCGATGGCTCGAGATGGAGGGGGCTAGGGCTAGGGCAAGCAGTGGGGGGGAAGGTTTTATGGGGCTTGTGCTTGGTACGGCAGCGAATCGGAGAGGGGGGAAGGATCTCACGGTGGAGGAGGGGGTGACAGCGACAGCGACATGTCCGTACGAGGAAGAACGCCGTGGTGGGCTGGGCTGGGTGGAAAAAGGTGGGCCGCCTCTCACAGCTCACCTCTCCTCTCTCTTTTTTTTGTTATTTCCTTTTCTCTTCTTTTTTTGTGTGTAAAAGATGAGAGAGATAGAGAGGTAATTAGGAGGGTTTGGGGTTTTATCTTTTATGAACTATTTTTTATTGATTAACAAAACATCAATAACAAGGTATGTTACTTATTTTCAACATTTTGAAAAATGACAATTAGTTTGAAATTTGCTATTTGAAATTCATATAGGATTTTCATTTGATTTTTAAAATAGACAAATTTTATTTAATAAGCCCAAACACTAAGAAAACTTAGTGAGCTTAAAAGTTTGCAAGTTGTTAATTTTTAAACAACAATTTGAATCATGTCAATTATGATAGATTTTTGAAATGAATTTGAATTTATCATTTGGGGTGTTGATTAAAGGGAGGTTTTATTTAACAAGCAATTTAAATAATTTCAACTTCAAAACTATTGGAAACAATTTAGTTGTTTTAGTTTGCAATTTTTAAATTGGAAATTTTTGAACAATGTTTGAAAGTTTAATTTGGTTTGAGTTTTCCAGTTGTTTTGAAAACAGGATGCAATGCTTATGTGATGCATGTGATGCAAAAAGGAAAAGGAAGCAACCAAATCTACTAAGGGGGAACACCCCAGGTGTTACAGACGACACCACTAACAAGGGATTGCGCCCTCACAATCCACCTGCTAACCCTGGAGGGGAAAGAAGTTCGACTATCGATTCTTCATGCTTCCAGCTGATCTCCTCGACACCACTAACAAGAGATTCTTGCTCGGAGTGACGACGATGTTCTTCCACCAGGAATCTTCCGATGATCGAACCTATTAGGTTAAGGGCTCAGAAAACGTCCACCCACGTAGGATCCTAACACTTTGAAAGATAGACAAGGGAGGAAGACTCCAAAACAAATAAGATGGGAGGGGAAATAGAATAGAGATAAGGAGAAAACAAGAATCCTATTGAGATGTTTTCCAAAATAGTTTAGCAGAAATAGTGTTGACACTCTAGTAACAACGACCGTTCGCGAGGTTATCCTACAGGCTTTGCGGACCCGTTGCTTCGATAACCATTCGTATCGAAACAATATCGGGAATCGGAACCAAGGCTCTGATACCATTTGTGACGCCCCGAGATCGGGCACTATGCAGATTTCAGCATTCCCGCCAAATCCACATAATAACCGATTCCAGGTTGCCACTTGTGATAACATTACAACAGTTCACGAATAATCCACAACAACGACATCAAAGATATATACAAGAGGACTCAAACGAGCCAAGGATACAACTGATACAATACAAAGATCCAAATAACAGCGGAAGGAACAACATAACGTCCGGCTACGGACAAGATACAAATTGGACTAAGAGTCCTGAAGATAACCGAGAGCGTCCAATCCCTGCCCAGGCCGAGCCGGAGGGATTCCCAAACTAACGTCGTCAGACTTCAAACCTGTTGACTGCAATGTTGAATATGCAGCCACAAAAAAGGATTCGTGGGTCAGTACGGTTAAGTACTAGCAAGTGGATAAACCATACTCACAAGATACCGGCATAGCCAGTCATCACAAGATACAAATACTTTGGGGTTCAACGGAAACGAATGGATTATTGCAAATAAGCGGCAGGGGGCTGCACTAACCAACTACAGAGACTCATTACAACATCCGGCTAAAAGAGGGGGATAAGATAGCGTATCGTAACCAACTAGATACTAACCACCCAAACAAACCCATCCTATGTTACCCCCTACTAAGGAAGCAACCCAAGGATAACTCACACTGTTGGATTAATGATGGATCAAGTTATTGTGTCAATAAGACTATTACTAGTCAAGTATCATTACTTAGGTGTAAGTTGTTCTGAGTACTTGTTAGCCAGTACTTTCACCAAGTCAACCATAACCGCGGAAAACACGGCTTCTCGAGAAGATTTACCCTGCAGGGGTGCACCAATTTGGCCGTACACGTAAGAATAACCCGCCAGATGGAAGGGCCCTTCCACCAAGCGGGGCACTCAACACAACTCAACTCTTCTTCGCATCAAGCCCAAAGAACCCCGTGCAGTTGAGCGCACGGCTAATCAAGCCCCATGAAGAAAAGGGGACCCTCATAGCACTCTAAGAACGTGTCTCCCTAAATGCCGACTACAAAAGCTCCACCCTGGCCTGGGTTCGCAAGATCATGCATGCGGCAAATGGAAAACCCGAACTAAATGAGGCGATTTGGACGAGATGCGAATCGAATCAAATTGAGGTGGGCGCCCATACTTGCTTCCCACATGCGGTTAGTGTGCTCATCATGGATCAGTAGACAAGACCCTTTTCCTAATTAGGGTCGACACTAGCAGGCTTCAAAACCACGCTGGGCCTCCTGCCGGTGCCTTATCATCAAATTATTATTACCCAAAACGTTAACATGTTGTTGATTGAATTGAACCCCAACTATCAAACTAAACATGTGATAAGACGGACAACAAGACTTGAGCACAAACAACACTAAGCATGCAACTACGACACGAGGGCCAACAGGGTAAACAAACAACAGTTAATAGGAAGTGGAAGGAAAAGGCTATATCATGGCTGCAAGGTAAACATATAATAGGATCGAGACACAAGCATCGTATCAACAGGCTAGAATAAGAACAACGGAAAGAATCGGTAACAAGTGATGAAAGGCAGCCATTTGGCAGCAAGTGAGTATACTTGCCTGGAATCCAGCAAGTAGAGGTACATCCACAGAACTTGTCGTTGCTCACATCATCTCAACGTCCTATCCGGGAAGAAGCAATGAACCTCGAACAAACACCGGATGCAACAATTACTACTACGGCAAAAAGATCCAGCATGATCAAGATATGGATGCATGACAAGTTTAAGGATGCATCAAATATAAACTAGTTGACAAGATAACATAACATAATTAAATGGACCCATATGCAATTTGGATTACATATGGAAAGCCCATGAATTAAGGGTGGAATAATTGTTTTACAACTAACCAATAGGTGAAAGTGGATTAGCATGATGCATGGATGATGAAAACAGAAAAATAACAACAATAGAAACAATTAGAAATAAGGTTTACCAAGTTTGGAATTTTATTTATTAAGTGTTGGAATTTTGGTTTCTTAAAGGGGTTTCACAGGCATTTGTTGTTTTAACCAATTTAACTTGATCAAAATAGATAACAAAGTTCATATTTGGAAAGAACACAAAATTTTAGGTGGAAAGCATGTTTCAATTATTGAAAAAGGAATTAAGATGAATTACTTATGAATTAAACAAGTTTAAACAAGATTTAAATGAATTTAATTCAAGTATAAATTTATTTGAAATTTTATTTGTTCAAAACATTAATTCAAATTCATATTTGGAAAGGTTATGCTTTTCTGTTTTGAAAACATATTTTATATGTCCCAAAAAGAATTTAATTTAACCAAGTTATTAATTTAGCAATTTTAAATGATTTAAACAAGGTTTAAATTATCTAACCACTTTTAATTATTCAAAACAGGAAACAAAGTTTATATTTGAAAAGGTGGTTCAATTTGGCATGGAAAACATATTTCATTTGTGACATTTGAATTAATATTGAATTAGTTATGAATTTCACCATTTAAATGATTTAATTAAAGCATTAAGTAATTGCATTAATTTTATTTATCCAAAACAGAAAACAAATGTTATTTTTGGAAAGAGCATGAAATTTGGGTTGGAAAACATATTTTATTTGGGTTATTTGAATTAAGTATGAATTATTTATGGAATTAACCAAAATTAAGAGGATTTGTTTGAATTTGAAATTTGAATGCATTTGAAATATTCAAAACAGAAAACAAATGCTTTGAATAGGTAGGGAATTAAATTTGGTTCAAGAAACATATTTTATTTGCATTATTTGAATTTAGGAAATAAAAGTTATTATCATTTTAAAGTTAGGGACCAATCTGTAATAACAGGGACCTAAAAAAAAGAAAAAGATTGCAGATGGGCCCCTGGGGCGTTTTTCACCTAGGGCACCCTAGCCTGGGCCTCTGCAGTGCGGGCCCGTGCCCCTGTGGCGTCCACGTGTGCGTGTGTGCGCAGTGAGGTGGCAACAGGGGCCAATGACCAGTGGGTCCTGCCCCTGCGCGCGAGTAAAAGGAAAAAAGGGCCTTGCGGCCGTGGGGGATCGAACCCGCGGCTCGCTGGCCTGCGCGCACGGTTCGCTGCCACTGCGGTGTTTCTGTTCGTGTGTTGGTACAGGCTACTGTCTGAAGAAAAGGCAACGCACGGGTGTTAACTGAATTTCTTACACGCAAGTTCAGATACTGCAGGATCGGGGAAGAAACGTACTGCGGCTGCTGGTGATTCCCTGGCGTTGATGCGACCTCGAGAACGTAGCATAGGGCAGATAGGGTTGCTGGGGTTGTGAGACGACAAGCCCATCGTGGCGCTGTGCACGGGTGAGCAGCAGAGGGCACAACCCCCGGAGCTGGAGCTTCTCTGCAACGGGTTCATGGCGGACCGAGCATGGTTCAGAAACTCACGTCGACAGAGAGCAGGGGAAAGAGCTGGGAGATGGCCGGAATCGGCCGAGAGGATCACCTGGAGGGTTAGGTAGAGGTTGGTCCAGCTCAAGGGCGAACAACGGCGATGAATTTCGACGGCGATGACGGCTGATCGGAGAGGAAAAGAGGATGTCGACGAAGACCGGGAATGATTCGGTTCCACTTCTTCGGGGCGGATGAAAGAGTGCGTCGAGGCGCAGCTACTGGCATCCTCGAACTGACCCGGAGAGGTTGGTGATGGTGGGTCGACGGCGAGCTCACGACTCTCTGTATCTCTCTGGTGCAGGTTCAGTGAAACGGAGAGGCAGAAGGGGAAGAAAGGATGGAGGCGGCGATGGCTCGAGATGGAGGGGGCTAGGGCTAGGGCAAGCAGTGGGGGGAAGGTTTTATGGGGCTTGTGCTTGGTACGGCAGCGAATCGGAGAGGGGGGAAGGATCTCACGGTGGAGGAGGGGGTGACAGCGACAGCGACATGTCCGTACGAGGAAGAACGCCGTGGTGGGCTGGGCTGGGTGGAAAAAGGTGGGCCGCCTCTCACAGCTCACCTCTCCTCTCTTTTTTTTTTGTTATTTCCTTTTCTCTTCTTTTTTTGTGTGTAAAAGATGAGAGAGATAGAGAGGTAATTAGGAGGGTTTGGGGTTTTATCTTTTATGAACTATTTTTTATTGATTAAGAAAACATCAATAACAAGGTATGTTACTTATTTTCAACAATTTGAAAAATGACAATTAGTTTGAAATTTGCTATTTGAAATTCATATAGGATTTTCATTTGATTTTTAAAATAGACAAATTTTATTTAATAAGCCCAAACACTAAGAAAACTTAGTGAGCTTAAAAGTTTGCAAGTTGTTAATTTTTAAACAACAATTTGAATCATGTCAATTATGATAGATTTTTGAAATGAATTTGAATTTATCATTTGGGGTGTTGATTAAAGGGAGGTTTTATTTAACAAGAAATTTAAATAATTTCAACTTCAAAACTATTGGAAACAATTTAGTTGTTTTAGTTTGCAATTTTTAAATTGGAAATTTTTGAACAATGTTTGAAAGTTTAATTTGGTTTGAGTTTTCCAGTTGTTTTGAAAACAGGATGCAATGCTTATGTGATGCATGTGATGCAAAAAGGAAAAGGAAGCAACCAAATCTACTAAGGGGAACACCCCAGGTGTTACAGACGACACCACTAACAAGGGATTGCGCCCTCACAATCCACCTGCTAACCCTGGAGGGGAAAGAAGTTCGACTATCGATTCTTCATGCTTCCAGCTGATCTCCTCGACACCACTAACAAGAGATTCTTGCTCGGAGTGACGACGATGTTCTTCCACCAGGAATCTTCCGATGATCGAACCTATTAGGTTAAGGGCTCAGAAAACGTCCACCCACGTAGGATCCTAACACTTTGAAAGATAGACAAGGGAGGAAGACTCCAAAACAAATAAGATGGGAGGGGAAATAGAATAGAGATAAGGAGAAAACAAGAATCCTATTGAGATGTTTTCCAAAATAGTTTAGCAGAAATAGTGTTGACACTCTAGTAACAACGACCGTTCGCGAGGTTATCCTACAGGCTTTGCGGACCCGTTGCTTCGATAACCATTCGTATCGAAACAATATCGGGAATCGGAACCAAGGCTCTGATACCGTTTGTGACGCCCCGAGATCGGGCACTATGCAGATTTCAGCATTCCCGCCAAATCCACATAATAACCGATTCCAGGTTGCCACTTGTGATAACATTACAACAGTTCACGAATAATCCACAACAACGACATCAAAGATATATACAAGAGGACTCAAACGAGCCAAGGATACAACTGATACAATACAAAGATCCAAATAACAGCGGAAGGAACAACATAACGTCCGGCTACGGACAAGATACAAATTGGACTAAGAGTCCTGAAGATAACCGAGAGCGTCCAATCCCTGCCCAGGCCGAGCCGGAGGGATTCCCAAACTAACGTCGTCAGACTTCAAACCTGTTGACTGCAATGTTGAATATGCAGCCACGAAAAAGGATTTGTGGGTCAGTACGGTTAAGTAATGGCAAGTGGATAAACCATACTCACAAGATACCGGCATAGCCAGTCATCACAAGATACAAATACTTTGGGGTTCAACGGAAACGAATGGATTATTGCAAATAAGCGGCAGGTGGCTGCACTAACCAACTACAGAGACTCATTACAACATCCGGCTAAAAGAGGGGGATAAGATAGCGTATCGTAACCAACTAGATACTAACCACCCAAACAAACCCATCCTATGTTACCCCCTACTAAGGAAGCAACCCAAGGATAACTCACACTGTTGGATTAATGATGGATCAAGTTATTGTGTCAATAAGACTATTACTAGTCAAGTATCATTACTTAGGTGTAAGTTGTTCTGAGTACTTGTTAGCCAGTACTTTCACCAAGTCAACCATAACCGCGGAAAACACGGCTTCTCGAGAAGATTTACCCTGCAGGGGTGCACCAATTTGGCCGTACACGTAAGAATAACCCGCCAGATGGAAGGGCCCTTCCACCAAGCGGGGCACTCAACACAACTCAACTCTTCTTCGCATCAAGCCCAAAGAACCCCGTGCAGTTGAGCGCACGGCTAATCAAGCCCCATGAAGAAAAGGGGACCCTCATAGCACTCTAAGAACGTGTCTCCCTAAATGCCGACTACAAAAGCTCCACCCTGGCCTGGGTTCGCAAGATCATGCATGCGGCAAATGGAAAACCCGAACTAAATGAGGCGATTTGGACGAGATGCGAATCGAATCAAATTGAGGTGGGCGCCCATACTTGCTTCCCACATGCGGTTAGTGCGCTCATCATGGATCAGTAGACAAGACCCTTTTCCTAATTAGGGTCGACACTAGCAGGCTTCAAAACCACGCTGGGCCTCCTGCCGGTGCCTTATCATCAAATTATTATTACCCAAAACGTTAACATGTTGTTGATTGAATTGAACCCCAACTATCAAACTAAACATGTGATAAGACGGACAACAAGACTTGAGCACAAACAACACTAAGCATGCAACTACGACACGAGGGCCAACAGGGTAAACAAACAACAGTTAATAGGAAGTGGAAGGAAAAGGCTATATCATGGCTGCAAGGTAAACATATAATAGGATCGAGACACAAGCATCGTATCAACAGGCTAGAATAAGAACAACGGAAAGAATCGGTAACAAGTGATGAAAGGCAGCCATTTGGCAGCAAGTGAGTATACTTGCCTGGAATCCAGCAAGTAGAGGTACATCCACAGAACTTGTCGTTGCTCACATCATCTCAACGTCCTATCCGGGAAGAAGCAATGAACCTCGAACAAACACCGGATGCAACAATTACTACTACGGCAAAAAGATCCAGCATGATCAAGATATGGATGCATGACAAGTTTAAGGATGCATCAAATATAAACTAGTTGACAAGATAACATAACATAATTAAATGGACCCATATGCAATTTGGATTACATATGGAAAGCCCATGAATTAAGGGTGGAATAATTGTTTTACAACTAACCAATAGGTGAAAGTGGATTAGCATGATGCATGGATGATGAAAACAGAAAAATAACAACAATAGAAACAATTAGAAATAAGGTTTACCAAGTTTGGAATTTTATTTATTAAGTGTTGGAATTTTGGTTTCTTAAAGGGGTTTCACAGGCATTTGTTGTTTTAACCAATTTAACTTGATCAAAATAGATAACAAAGTTCATATTTGGAAAGAACACAAAATTTTAGGTGGAAAGCATGTTTCAATTATTGAAAAAGGAATTAAGATGAATTACTTATGAATTAAACAAGTTTAAACAAGATTTAAATGAATTTAATTCAAGTATGAATTTATTTGAAATTTTATTTGTTCAAAACATTAATTCAAATTCATATTTGGAAAGGTTATGCTTTTCTGTTTTGAAAACATATTTTATATGTCCCAAAAAGAATTTAATTTGACCAAGTTATTAATTTAGCAATTTTAAATGATTTAAACAAGGTTTAAATTATCTAACCACTTTTAATTATTCAAAACAGGAAACAAAGTTTATATTTGAAAAGGTAGTTCAATTTGGCATGGAAAACATATTTCATTTGTGACATTTGAATTAATATTGAATTAGTTATGAATTTCACCATTTAAATGATTTAATTAAAGCATTAAGTAATTGCATTAATTTTATTTATCCAAAACAGAAAACAAATGTTATTTTTGGAAAGAGCATGAAATTTGGGTTGGAAAACATATTTTATTTGGGTTATTTGAATTAAGTATGAATTATTTATGGAATTAACCAAAATTAAGAGGATTTGTTTGAATTTGAAATTTGAATGCATTTGAAATATTCAAAACAGAAAACAAATGCTTTGAATAGGTAGGGAATTATATTTGGTTCAAGAAACATATTTTATTTGCATTATTTGAATTTAGGAAATAAAAGTTATTATCATTTTAAAGTTAGGGACCAATCTGTAATAACAGGGACCTAAAAAAAGAAAAGGATTGCAGATGGGCCCCTGGGGCATTTTTCACCCAGGGCACCCTAGCCTGGGCCTCTGCAGTGCGGGCCCGTGCCCCTGTGGCGTCCACGTGTGCGTGTGTGCGCAGTGAGGTGGCAACAAGGGCCAATGACCAGTGGGTCCTGCCCCTGCGCGCGAGTAAAAGGAAAAGAGGGCCTTGCGGCCGTGGGGGATCAAACCCGCGGCTCGCTGGCCTGCGCGCACGGTTCGCTGCCACTGCGGTGTTTCTGTTCGTGTGTTGGTACAGGCTACTGTCTGAAGAAAAGGCAACGCACGAGTGTTAACTGAATTTCTTACACGCAAGTTCAGATACTGCAGGATCGGGGAAGAAACGTACTGCGGCTGCTGGTGATTCCCTGGCGTTGATGCGACCTCGAGAACGTAGCATAGGACAGATAGGGTTGCTGGGGTTGTGAGACGACAAGCCCATCGTGGCGCTGTGCACGGGTGAGCAGCAGAGGGCACAACCCCCGGAGCTGGAGCTTCTCTGCAACGGGTTCATGGCGGACCGAGCATGGTTCAGAAACTCACGTCGACAGAGAGCAGGGGAAAGAGCTGGGAGATGGCCGAAATCGGCCGAGAGGATCACCTGGAGGGTTAGGTAGAGGTTGGTCCAGCTCGAGGGCGAACAACGGCGATGAATTTCGACGGCGATGACGGCTGATCGGAGAGGAAAAGAGGATGTCGACAAAGACCGGGAATGATTCGGTTCCACTTCTTCGGGGCGGATGAAAGAGTGCGTCGAGGCGCAGCTACTGGCATCCTCGAACTGACCCGGAGAGGTTGGTGATGGTGGGTCGACGGCGAGCTCACGGCTCTCTGTATCTCTCTGGTGCAGGTTCAGTGAAACGGAGAGGCAGAAGGGGAAGAAAGGATGGAGGCGGCGATGGCTCGAGATGGAGGGGGCTAGGGCTAGGGCAAGCAGTGGGGGGGAAGGTTTTATGGGGCTTGTGCTTGGTACGGCAGCGAATCGGAGAGGGGGGAAGGATCTCACGGTGGAGGAGGGGGTGACAGCGACAGCGACATGTCCGTACGAGGAAGAACGCCGTGGTGGGCTGGGCTGGGTGGAAAAAGGTGGGCCGCCTCTCACAGCTCACCTCTCCTCTCTTTTTTTTTTGTTATTTCCTTTTCTCTTTTTTTTTGTGTAAAATATGAGAGAGATAGAGAGGTAATTAGGAGGGTTTGGGGTTTTATATTTTATGAACTATTTTTTATTGATTAACAAAACAGCAATAACAAGGTATGTTACTTATTTTCAACAATTTAAAAAAGACAATTAGTTTGAAATTTGCTATTTGAAATTCATATAGGATTTTCATTTGATTTTTAAAATAGACAAATTTTATTTAATAAGCCCAAACACTAAGAAAACTTAGTGAGCTTAAAAGTTTGCAAGTTGTTAATTTTTAAACCACAATTTGAATCATGTCAATTATGATTGATTTTTGAAATGAATTTGAATTTATCATTTGGGGTGTTGATTAAAGGGAGGTTTTATTTAACAAGAAATTTAAATAATTTCAACTCCAAAACTATTGGAAACAATTTAGTTGTTTTAGTTTGCAATTTTTAAATTAGAAATTTTTGAACAATGTTTGAAAGTTTAATTTGGTTTGAGTTTTCCAGTTGTTTTGAAAACAGGATGCAATGCTTATGTGATGCATGTGATGCAAAAAGGAAAAGGAAGCAACCAAATCTACTAAGGGGGAACACCCCAGGTGTTACAGATATGGCTTTTACAAAACGTATTACAAATGCTCTCATGCAAATTAGAGAAGAAAAGTTAAAATGTAAAGCCTCTATCCCTAGAAAGTTAGAGGATAGTTGGGAGCCCATCATTAAAATGAAGGTGAATGATTTTGATTTTAATGCTTTATGTGATCTTGGTGCTAGTATCTATGTTATGCCTAAGAAACTCTATGATATGCTTGATTTACCACCTTTGGAACACTGTTATTTAGATGTTCATATTGCTGATAGAAACCTTTGGAGAGAGTTAATGATGTTCTTATTATGGTTAACAATAACCTTGTCCCCGTTGATTTTTTTATTATAAATATTGAATGCAATGCTTCTTGTCCTATTGTTTTGGAAAGACCTTTTCTTATAATTGTTGGTGTTGTTATTGGTATGAAAGAAGGGAATATTAAATATTAATTCCCACTCAAGAAAGGTATGGAAAACTTTCATACGAAGAGAATGAACCTACCTTTTGATTCTATTATTAGAAAAAATTATGATGTTGATGCTTCTACGCTTGAAAATACTTGATTATTACTTTATGTGCCTAGTTGAAAGGCGTTAAAGAAAAGCACTCTTGATAACCCATGTTTTATTTCTGCAATTTTTCTTTTGTTTTCTTTGAGTCAAGGTGTTGTTTACTTATGTAACAACTCCTTTGTATATTTAGTTTTTAGAATTTTTGTGCCAAGTAAAGTCTCTAGTTGAAAATTGATGCTAGATTTGGATTTCTGCGCAGGAACAGATTTTTGTTGTCCACTGTTTAATTCGCCATAAATTCCAGAAAAATCAAAACATCCTGAATTTTGTTTTGCGTGATACTTAGATATGTACACAATTTTTTTTAGTTCTGAGTTTTCTAATTTCAGCATCGTAAGCGCCTCGAAAAAATTCGTCTTTACAAACTGTTCTGCTTTCGACAGATTCTGCCTTTTATTTTGCATTCTCTCTTTTACTATCTTGAGTAGATTTCTTTGCTCCATAAAACATCAGTAGCTGTAGCTAATGGTTAGAAAGTATTGGTAATGCTTGTGTCAGGGGAGAACATGTGAGTTTTTGATTATGCACTAACCTTCTAATGAGAATTACTTTGAGTTTGATGTGCAGGAAGTTTTCAAGGGTCAAGAGAAGAGGATGATATAATGTGATCAAGAAGAGTGAAAAGCCTAAGCTTGGGGATGCCCCCGTGCATCATCCTAGCAAATTTAAATAAGACGCAAGCGTCTATGCTTGGGGATTCCCAAGGCATGCCCTTCTTCATCAACAACTTACCAGATCACTTCTAGTGAAACTATATTTTTATTCAGTCACATCTTATGTACTTTACTTGGAGCGTTTGTTTGTTTTTATTTTCTTTTATTTTTTGTAATAAAATTGGTTGGATCCTAACATTCTTGTGTGGGAGAGAGATACACTCCGCTTTTTCATATGAATACTCGTATTCTTCATTTATTGACTAGCTGCTGCAATTCTTTTAGCTCTTGTTTTTTCATGCATCTCTTATTCAAAGCTGTTAGTTCTTGTAGAGTAGCACTATCTTGTTTCATTGATAAATTATTTGGAGAGTTTTTGTTGAAATAAATCGATTGGTGTTGGAGAACAATAAAATACTTCATGCTTATAATGGTGCAATGGAAGCTTGTTTAGACTGTGGCTTAGACTTTAACATGTCATGTTAGATATTATTTTAACTCCGTGCTTAGTATTTATTGATGTAGCATGATTTGTCTCAAATATCTGAGAGTGTTTAATGTGTCATTCAAAGAAATCATGAGTTGTTCTTACCATATCGAAGCATAATATTGTGGTATTCTCCTTCGAATGTTTTATTTGGGTTGACTTGGCCCATGCTCACACCATGTTATGACTACAAACCAGTAACCTCTAGCCTCTATGATCATTTACTTTTTGACTTGTAATATCATTTATGCTTTGATTAATAATGTTTTGTCGCTATGCATGATAATGGCTCTTATTTCCCTCTTAGTTGGTCGCTCCCAGTCTCTTGCTAGCCTTCAACTGTACTGAGTATGAGCTAACCAAAGTTTGCCAAATGTGTCCACCATACCTAGCTATATGTGGTATTTAACGACCACTTCAAGTAAACTTCTCGTGTGCTACATTTAAACCTTCAAAACTATAACCTGTTTTGTGTTCTTGTTTTAGCTCATGAGGAAGTAGTTTAAAGTTTATTGTGTCTTATGTCAAGAAAAGGTCTTCTCTCTCTTTCACCCAATGAGTAAGGAATATGTGCTCATTTAAATTTGCAGAGAGCTGGTGCCAAATAATCACAAAAGGCACTTCCCCATGGTTTGATGGAAGCTGGTGGGTACCCATGAACACGGCTAGCCTTGGTTTGTGAAAGAAAGGTGGGGGAAGTGCCAAACTAATAAACAACGGAAACCGCTCTCGAAATTCTAAAAACCTTGCTTGATATGAGTTATGATAAGTTTTTCATTACCATTCGTTGACATAGACATACACCTCTCTCAATTTTTTTCTTCAATATCTCTGTTTTATCAAATACTCCCTCCGTATCGACATATAAGATGTTTTAACATTTCCTAAACAATATGTACCTAGACATGTTTTAGTGTAAGATGCATATGAATCTACACACTAAAACATGTCTAGATACATTATATCTACAAAATGCTAAAACATCTTATGATTTGATACGGAGGGAGTAAAAAACTCTAGTACATGAGTAATCCTTACTTCCCTCTGCGAAGGGCCTCTTTTTTATGTTGCGTCTTCATCGTCTCACTTTATGCACCAATTAAGAGAGCACAGTTATCATTCTGTGTATAATGTGCATAAGTGTCAAAATTTATTATTGATTGATTCATGATTATGTTATTACTTGTTCTAAAATTATTTGTATCTAGTGACCACTTGAACTTTGAAGGTGTCCTGGCATTCATGTTTTTCTATCCCTTTAAGGACAAGTTGAATACCACTTTGCTATGTTTTCTCTATGCTTGAAACAAACGTATAACTTTCAGTGTATTATTATTCATGATCTTTTGTTTGTGTTACTTTTCATGTGCAACATAGTTTCTAAGTTACATTGTTGAAATTATATCTATCATGCCTATGTTTAGAGTACATTGATCTCGGCTTGCAATGCTATTACAATAATGTTGATCAACATTGTGTTGGTACCATGTCATCTCAGAAATTGTTTTGTTGTTATCTTTTTACCTACTCGAGGACGAGTAGAACTAAGCTTGGTGATGCTTGATACGTTTCCAATGTATCTATAATTTCCGATGTTCCATGTTGATAATATGCCATTTGCTACATGTTTTCTATACACTTCATATCATTTTTATGCATTTTCTGGGACTAACCTATTGACAAGATGCCACAGCGCCAGTTTATGTTTTCTGATGTTTTTTATTTCAGAAAAGTTATTCTAGAAATATTCTCTGAATTGGACGAAACAAAAGCCAAAGTCAATATTTTGCTGTCACATACACGGAGTCCGAAGGAGACCCGAAGGGGGCCACACCATCTGGTGGCGCCCCCTGGCCACGGCACCACGTGGTGTGGGCCCCCTGGGCGCCCACTGACATCGCCCTTCCTCCTATATAATGTATTCCTCGGGAAAACCCTAAATACCCAAGCCTCCATCCACGAAAAGTTCCATGGCCTCCGTCATCGTCAACCCTAGTTTGGAAGGGTTCTGAAACTCTTCCCTGCACCCTGCCGGAGAGGGGTATCATCACCGGAGGGCTCTTCATCGCCATGCATGTCTCCGGAGCGATGCGTGAGTAGTTCATCCTTGGACTACGGGTCCATGGCAGTAGCTAGATGGTTGTCTTATCCTATTTTGTGCCATCATGTTTAGATCTTGTGAGCTTCCTAACATGATCAAGATCATCTTATTGTAATGCTACATGTTGTGTTTAATGGAATACGATGAATATTGAATACTATGTCAAGTTGATTATAGATCTATCATATATGTTATTTGTGCTCTTGCATGCTCTCCGTTGCTAGTAGATGCTCTGGCAAAGTTGATGCTTGTGACTCCAAGAGGGAGTATTTATGCTAGAAAGTGAGTTCGTGACTCCAGTAATCTGAGAGAGTCACAGTAATTGTGGATGCGTTGTTGCCGCTAGGGATAAAACATCAATGCTTTGTCTAAGGATAATTCTATTGTTTACATTACGCACTTTACTTAATGTAATAATCTGTTGCTTGCAACTTAATACCCAAATTTTGCTCGGATGACGTCCTGAGGGTGGATTATTATTCATAGATGAAGTTGGATGACGGTCTATGTATCATGTTGTAATGCTCAAATGAATCTTATAGTAATCATCATGTCATGTATGTGCACTACGATGGACCCTCTATTTTGTCAATTGCCGAGCTGTAATTTATTCACCCAACATGTTATTTATCTCATATGGAGAGACACCACTAGTGAACTGTGGACCCTGGTCCATTCTTTTACACTGATAATACAACCTACTGCAAACATTGTTCTCTTTTACTGCAAACACTGGTCTCTTTTACTGCAAACACTATTCTCATTTCATTCACTGCAAACAAACATCATTTTTCACACTATATGTCTAATCCTTTGTTTTCAGAAAAACCGGTGAGATTTACAACCTCACTGTTTCGTTGGGGCAACGTATCTTGGTTGTGTTGTGTGCAGATTCCACATTGCTGCTGAGGCTGGTAGTGCAACCTACCAACATCAGCTGTCAACAACCTTCAGAAGTAATTTCTTTCTCCTACTGGTCCGATTAAACCTTGGTTCTTTCTGAGGAAAAATCTTGATGTTGTACTCATCATACCTTCCTCTTGGGGTCTCCCAACAAACGTGTGTTCACACGCCGTCAAGATGTACACCAACTTGACTTGCATATCTTTTGACTTGCATATATTGAAAGTCACATGCCCTTCAAACCAAAGCAATATGTGTAAGCAACTAAAAACAATAATAAACGATCGGTGTAGGGCTATGATAATGTAGTATGTGAAAAATACCAAATCAGGTTTGTGTCCAATTTATATACCTTTTAGTGATGAAGAATTGTGCATCTCCATAGGACAAGAAATTGAGATTTTCTTACAAATCACTGAGAGGCTAACAGTTGAATAATTTTCTCATAAATCACAATCTTGTAGGAAGATATAAACAACACCATAAGGTTCGTATAATAGTGCACACATCCAGGTCGAGGCGACTGATTACAGATAGCTTACCTTTAAACTGCATTAGTAAGTGACTTGAAACTGATCATTGCTAGTGAACTATTCGATGAGAAGAATCTAGCGAGGGCCATGAAAAAACTGAAAGGCTGGGGATGTTACCATGCCAGGTCCTCTCCCCATTGTCTCCTGTATCGACATGCGTGAAATCTATATATGTGCATGTGCTTCCTTGGCTATTTCGATGAACATGGGGTTGAGGTGTCGCGTGGAGGTGTTGTCCCTAATTAGAGTTTCGTCGATTGAGAGGCGCGTAGCTCGACGAGGTTGCCGAGAAGAACACTTGTCGAGTGGGACCAAGGTAGGTAGGCAATGGCAGAGAAGCAGAGATGGGTTTTCTTATAGTGTAATAGGAAGTGGTAGGGAGGCGGATGGTGAAGTTCCCCGTTCGATGCTTGCAGAAGCCGTAACTTGAAATGATGGGTACCCAAATTTGAATTTTCATTGACATATCTAGAAAAAAAGAAGAAAATGAAAATAAATATTCAAAATAAATATTACATCTTTAGGAAAAGACTTACAATAATAAATGACCATAGGTAAGGTAAATAGTTAGCCAACTTTTGTAGTGTGACAATGCATTGCAAAGCCCTGTCCTAACAGAACAAGAAGCAAACACCGCACTATCAGGATTCACGATTAGTAATCGTTCAGCATCCATATCAAGAGGGATTACCAATGATCTAGCATTGAACCATGGCATGTGTGATACGTCCAAAACGTATCTATAATTTTTTATGGTTTCATACTACTTTTATGATTTTGATAATTGTTTTTATATTAGGTTTATGATTTATTTGGACTAACCTACTAATAGTTGCAAAAGTGCACAATGTTCTTGTTTTACACTTTGATGTGTAGGAATTATAAAAAATACAAGAGGAAACCTTGTTGGAGTTGAATTGGGACTTTCCTGAAATCTGTCTGAAAACTCTTTTTAAATATTTCCACGTTAAGGGCCGAAGATGGCGTCAAACGGAAATCTCTCCGAAGATAAAATTTTGGGGAATTTTGTGAGGAATGTTTTAGACTTAAAATTCGTCCGATTCTGTGTCCATACGACCAAGATACGCCCGATTTACTGCAGCCCTAGATGGGATTACGGGATTTCGGGAGGATATATAAAGGGAGGAAACCTACCGCGTGGAGAACTCCTCCACCCACGAATTGCAGCCACCAAAAGCCACGTTTTTGCCTCCCTCATGGATCCAATCCCCATAGGGAGGGCTCCCAAGAATCCATGAAGGAAGGGGGCTAAGGGGCGGTGCTCCCCCATGATGTCAGCGGCGCAGGGAAGGAGTCTCTGCACCACCACCGGCGCTGGCACCGCCCTGCGCTCCTCGTTGTCCCCTTCACCATGTTCACCGCCATATCCATCGCCAATTCCTCCTTGTATACAGTGGTTCATCCTCCCACACACCTCTGTACCGCTCTATGTAAACATGGTGTTTGATGCTATAAGTTACAATCCTATGATCTATGTCATGTTTGTGTAGTTTCTTTGTTCCTAGATTGAATGGTTGAATGTCTTTGGTTCATTAGAGTTGTATGTTTATATGGTACAGTCCTTTGGTATCCATTATATTTGTGTGCACATGTATCAAACATCATAGAGTTCATAGTATTCACAATAGAAAGGGGGTAGTTCTGTCGGAGTGATAGAAACCTAAGGACTCGAACCGGGATGTTGCATGTATGGGAGTAAGAGGACCTTGACTTAAAGCTATGGTTGGGGAAACCTTAATGATTTGTTAGTGTTTACGGATGTTCATTAACAATCCAATCATATAGTATGTCTAATCAAGAGTATTTGAGTGCACATATATTTAGCCTCTCCCACGTGGAAAACTGCATCGAAGACAATGATACAAGTATCTTCACTAGTTAATCTTGTGCAAATCCATCACACTTTCCACCACTTTTCCACACTCATGGTACTGTTAGTTTATAGTCACTTGGTGTACTTTATTGCAGCAGCAACTAACTTTACTTTCATGTATTTCTTATCCTGCAAAACTATCTTGTTTACCCATATTGTTATTCTAGTTTTATTTCCTAGATATTGCAAAATATTTAGTGTGCGTAGAGTTGTATGAGTGTTGATAGAACTTGAGAGAACACTTATCCTACCTTTAGCTCCTTGTTGGGTTAGACACTCTTACTTATCGAAAAGGCTACACACGATCCCCTATACTTGTGGGATATCAGTGTGCTAGGTACACATATCCTGATAACAAAGTAATCCATGGAATTGCGAAGGCAAGGATGCAACATGCCCGATCAGCACAGTTTGACGATGCATGATAAAATTGTTCTTTACAACCATACTCACAAAGAATAGCCATCTTGTATAGTGTGACGATGTATTGCAAATCCCTGTCCTAACAGATCAAGAAACAAACATTACACTATCATGATTCAAGATTAGGAAACGTTCATCATCCATATCGAGAGGAGTTACCAATGATCCAACATTGGACCATGGCGATGTTCTAGGCAAACATATCCTCCTAATAGAGTAATTCATGGATCTGCGACAACAAGGATGCAACATGTCGGGTCAGAGTTGTTTTACAATGCAAGAACCATACTCACGAAGAACACCATAAAAATGCGTTTACCTCCAAAGTGCAAAATGGTTTGTCATAAGAAAACATGACATTTATATAGAGAGGTCCTCATGAGAGTTATTTCTGAATGATAGAAAACAAAGAATCCAATTTGAAGCAAAATGAAACTTTTGATACAACCAGTTTTGGTGGTTTGGCACTTTTGCAAACACCTGGTAGGCATACAGGTTATTATTACTAACGTTGAAAAGTCTAGAAAGATACACATGTATATCCATCAATCAGAATTATTTTTGACACAATACTAAGCTAGAATCTTACCAATAAATAAGCATGATGAGGGAGGTCGAGGAGGGAAGCGTGGTGGGGGCGATGGGAAACTTAAAGAGTGAGTACTGAAGATGAAGGACATAGAAAAACCTAATGGCCTCGTTAGCAATCATAATTGGAGTAGGAGGAACTCCAAGAAGAGGGTCGAGCGAAGAGGCGGTGCTCCAGAAAAATTTGGGGCCTGGACTCTTGAAGTGGAGAAGCTTAGCACTTGTGTGTGACTTCTTGGACCGGGTACACTATGGTGCCTCACTAAGAGTGTGCACAGTGATGCTTGAACTCAATTTTAATGATTTCCTATGCTTCTTCCATTTCTGTAACTTGTTTGTGGCAAGATTTGGTGATAACAGTAGTAGCTCGTCACTTGCACTTGTGGGTATATTCCCTGATAAGAACATATGCATACACAGAATCCCCTGTCCCACAACGTAATTCATGCATTGACATGTTTATGTTAAGCACAAGTGTTGTGCAGATCATCTCTTATCCTCCCAATATCTTGTGCAAAAAATGTGTAGGCTCGAGAACAGATTCTTAGAACAGGTAGCACTATCCTAAACTGAATCTCATGGTCTCTCTCTTATTGATATGGGGTGGCCCGATCTTCTCTATGAGCAACTCGAAATATGTTGGATGATATGATAACTAGTGCTACACTGAAAACTCTCCTTGGCTAATCCCTGATGCAGATGCAACAACAATCAATCCCTTTGGATATTCTCAACTACACACTCTTGCACAACATAGCCACTGACTACAAAGTGGTCTTGTATCTTCTTATTCCCAATTGAACAGCAGATAACACGCAGAATTTGCAAGGGTAACAATACTTCAAGATGAATGCTTACAAGCAAGTTCGATCTATGAAAGCTAGGGTTTATTTTTAACGTAGTCTGACCTATTCAACTCACAATCCTAGGTATATATGAGGGGGTGCGACCAAAGGGGTGTGGCGTACCACCACCTTAATGTTTCGGGTTGGACTCTAATCCAGGTAGAAAACAGATACAAACCGATCCATGAAGGATTCGGCCCAATAGGACTCGCATGTCCTAGTCCTAATCAAATTCTAGAACTCTCTCTTGGTGCAGCAACAGGATGTTGGGCGTCATCTCCCAAGTTTTCCAGCATCTTATGTTTGTTTTCCAGCTTGTAAACCTTGTTTTCCAGCTGGTACATGTTTTTTCTTCAAGTATCCTCTTGTTTTCCAGATTCTTCTTCTTGTTTTCCAGCAGTTCCATCTTGTTTTCCAGCTCCTCTTTATGTTCTCCTTCATCCATGTTTGTGTTATCAATAAACCTGATTATACATAAATGCATAGACTTAGGCAGTATAAAATTCTCATAAGCACAAACATCATATTCTATTAAGAGCGAGTTCTTCTGTTGTTCTATTAACTTGGTTCTTGATCTTCTCATTGGTCCAAGTATCACTCTATTATTGTTATCTTGAATAGCAACATCATCATGTGTATCAAATGGTGAAGAGCTATGGATGTCCTCATCATCATCCTCCCTCCGTTGGAAAGGCGTCATCCTTGACGCATCAAGGTCATCTCCATAGTATGGTGTCAAATCAGCAACATTGAAGGAATTACTAACACCAAACTCATATGCGAGAAGATCTATCTTGTATGCATTGTTGTTAATTCGGTCAATAACCTTGTATGGACCAGCACCACGTGGCACCAATTTAGACTTGCGTAATTGTGGAAACCTATCCTTGCGAAAGTGCACCCAAACCAAATCATCAATCAGAAATATGACTTCCTTGCGCTTCTTGTTAGCATGTTCAGCCACATGTTGTCCCTTCTTTTCAATTGCTATCCTGGTCTTCTCATGTATCTTTCTTACAAAATCAGCACGCTTCGAAGCCTCCATATTAACTCTCTCATGTATAGGAAGCGGCAGCAAATCAAGTGGAGTAATGGGTTTGAAACCATACACCACCTCAAACGGGCATATTTGAGTGGTGGAGTGTACAACCATGTTATATGCAAACTCGACATGTGGCAAACACTCCTCCCACTCCCGCAGATTTTCTTGATCATGACTCGCAACAATGTTGATAATGTGCGATTCACCACCTCTATTTGTCCATTAGTTTGGGGGTGACATGTAGTACTATATAGCAACTTTGTCCCTAGATTCCCCCATAGTGTCTTCCAAAAATAGCTCATGAACTTCACATCACGATTAGAAACAATAGTCTTGGGTACTCTATGCAATCTCACTATGTCCCCGAAAAACAGATTAGCAATATGTGACACATCGTCGCTCTTGTGGCATGCAATAAAATGTGACATCTTAGAGAATCTATCCACTACCACAAATATAGAATCATGTTCTCTTTTAGTCCTCGGTAATCCTAGTACAAAATCCATACTAATATCCTCCCATGGTGTAGTAGGTGCAGGAAAATGAGTATACAAACCATGAGGCTTCAATTTTGATTTTGCCTTGTTGC
This sequence comes from Alopecurus myosuroides, assembly GCA_028641055.1. Taxonomy (NCBI): domain Eukaryota; kingdom Viridiplantae; phylum Streptophyta; class Magnoliopsida; order Poales; family Poaceae; genus Alopecurus; species Alopecurus myosuroides. The sequence goes on from CM054060.1 coordinate 83,393,586, forward strand.
AAGTGATGCAACACCGCATAAACATGTCCACATCTCGCCTCATGTGTGCCCAATAGAAGTGATCAGCTAACATAGAAATGTTTTCTCATGTCCAAAGTGTCCCATCAATCCACCACTATGTGATTCCTGCAATAATAAAAAAATGCAAGGACGACTCGAGAACACATAATTTGTTAGATCTAAACAGAAATTCATCGTGAATATGACATTTATCCCATGATTTTACATTAGTACACTTAGCAAAAGGCATAGAAAACTCAGTATCATTAGCATATAATTCATGTAAACTCTCTAAACCAAGAACTTGCACATCTAATTTTGTCAATAACATATTTTTCCTAGATAGAGCATTAGCAACCACATTATCTAATACTTTCTTATGTTTAATAATATGGGAAAGACTCAAGGAATTCAACCCATTTAGCATGTCTCTTATTAAGATTAGATTGGCTCTTTAGAAATTTCAAGGCCTCATGATCAGAATATATGATAAATTCTTTTGGCCACAAATAATGTTTCCAAACCTCAAGAACTCTGACAAGCGCATACAATTCTTTGTCATAAATAGAATAATTCAATTGTGCACCATGCAATTTCTCGGAAAAATAAGCAGTTGGTTTGTTTTCTTGCATTAACATGCCTCCAATGCCAATACCACTAGCATCACATTCAATTTTGAATTGCTTATTAAAATTAGCAAGCATCAACAATGGTGCAGAAATCAAACATTCTTTCATCTCATCAAATGCAGTGTCTTGTGAAACACCCGACTCGAAATCTACTCCTTTCTTTGTCAAATCATTCAAAGGTGCAACAATGGTACTAAAATCTTTCACAAATCTTCTGTAGAAACCAGCGAGACCATTAAAACTACGCATTTGACTCATATTCATGGGGGTAGGCCAATTTTTGATAGCTTCAATTTTCGCATCATCTACCTCTATCCTATGTTTATAAACAACATATCCTAGAAATATGACCTTATATTTGCAAAAAGTGCACTTCTCAAGATTACCAAATAATTGCTTTTATCTTAGCACATGCAAGACTTGTCTAATATGATCAATATGTTCAGATTCATTGTGGCTATAAATGAGAATATCATAAAAATATACTACCACAAACTTGCCAATAAAATTTCTCAAAACATGGTTCATAAGTCTCATGAAAGTACTAGGTGCATTAGTTAAACCAAAAGGCATCACTAACCATTCATATAAACCAAATTTTGTTTTAAAGGCTGTTTTTCACTCATCCCTCTCTTTCATCCTAATTTGATGATAACCACTAAGCAAATTGATTTTAGAGGAAACATCAGCACCACACAATTCATCTAACATGTCTTCCAAACGTGGTATAGGATGACGATAACGAATAGTGATGTTGTTAATTGCTCTAAAATATACACACATACGCCAAGTACCATCTTTCTTAGGAAACTAAATAATAGGAACAACACAAGGACTTAAGTTGATTCGTATATACCCTTTATCAAGAAGCTCTTGCAGTTGTTTCTGAATTTCTTTGGTCCCTTGGGGATTGGTCATGTAAGGGGCTCGGTTTGATAATGTAGCTCTAGGGATCAAGTCAATTTGGTGCTCAATGCCACGCAATGGTGGCAGCCCTGCTGGTACCTCCTCTGGAAACACATCATCAAACTCCGGCAACACATTAGAAACACCAATAAAGAGGGGTCATGTCATTAGAAACCAAAATTTCCTCCTTGTGCATAAGAACTATAGGAAATAAACTAAGATACTCACTAAACTCTCTCAAGTCCTCTTTGGTGGCTAACATGCATAATAGGTTCACTCCCTCGCTTTTATTTTTACCATTCGGTTTGGTTTTGTTGCTATCAACCACAGAAATTTTGTTTTTTCTGACCTCATCTCTCTCACTCTCCATCTCAAGATTTACTTCTGTTTTTTGACAAGGCTCATTTAGAATTTGTTGTGGTGGCATAGGCCTTGAAATTATGTCCTTCCCATGCCAATTCAACTGATATGTATTTTCTCTTCCATTATGTATAGCACTCCTATCAAACTGCCATGGTCCTCCCAATAACATGTGGCAAACAAACATTGGTACTATATCACACTCAATGGTGTATTTCTATGATCCAATCTGAAACTCAACTCTCACCATATGACTCATCTTCATCTCTCCTTTGTCACTCGGCCACTGAATATAATAAGGATGAGGGTGTGGAATATATCTCAATTTTAGCTTTGCACATAAATCTTTGCTTGCCAAATGTCTGCAACTCCCTCCATCAATAATAACTTTGCAAGCCATTTGAGGACCTACAATTGCTTTAGTTTGGAATAAACTGCATCTCTGATTTTCTGGACTTGGAATAACACTCAAAGATTTTTGTGTGCAAATAATAGAGGGGTAATGTGTAGCATATGCACCAATTGGGCCATCATCATCACAATAATCCTCCTCATTCGGATCAGCATCATCACGGGTTTCATACTCATTATCCTCATTAATAAGCATGAATTTATTGTTAGGACAATCTCTCTTGAAGTTCCTTTTTCCTCCACTTGTATGACAACTCATATCTCTATTTCTAGCTGTAGACATAGTAGAACCACTAGAGCTTTTCGTTTGTCGTGTTATTTTATTAGAGGGAACAACACTAGTCTTGGGTTTGGATGTAGTAGTACCACAAAATTGAGAGTTTTGAGTTGGTGGTGATGTCATGGATGGTGCTCTTGAGGAAAATCTACTCCTAGCATCCATCTTAGCCCCCTCGGCTAATTGAGATGCATCCTCCGTTGCATGATGTAAGAGCTCTTCATATCATTATATTGGAGATGCCTCACAATGCTCTTAATTCTGTATTGCAAACCCGAGAGAAAATGTTGCATAGTATGTTCTGACTCCTCTTTAACTCGGGCTCTTTGGAGAATTAGCTCCATGTCCCTATAATAAACATCCACTTACAAGGAACCTTGCTTCAATTGCTGAAATTTATCATACATGGTTCTAATATAATTCTTTGGCACAAATCTGTCCCTCATAACTTGCTTCATTGTTCTCCATGTGACAATTTCTGCATCACCATCTTCTGCCCTCTTTTTTGTAATATTATCCCACCATAGAAGAGAATAGCCATCAAACCCCAAAGATGCAAGTTTTACTTTCTTGTTCTAAGTATACTCATGCAATCTCCAAAGCTTCTCAATTTTTAATTCCCACATCAAATATTCCTCCACATCATCATGATCAAAAGTGAAAGGAGGTACAGAACATTTTGGTTTTGCCAAACCATCATCTTCCCTATTGTATTCTAGGGCTTGAATTCTCCTAGCAAGTGCATGACCTCCACGGCCATGGAGTGCATTGCCTCGGCCACCATCAAGATCAAAATCATCATGAGCATTGGGATTATTATTGCGTTGAGGAGCTCTTTGTTGTTACACTAGAGTAGCCAAATTGGCAATCTGTCTTGTCAAATTTGTAATGGATTCTTGCAAAACAGTAACAGATTCTTGGGTAGCAGCCTCATCCAATTTTGGATCCATACGCTGGATATCTTCTCTCAAAACCTCGACTGATTTATCCATCCTCTTCTTCAAGAATTCACTCAATGCCTCATACTCATTCCACTTCACCACATCATCAGGATTCTTCTTTTGCTGCACATCGAAATCACTAGAAGTCTCCACGATTAATATTTTAGAGAAATAAAAGAAATATATGTGGTGGTGTTCTCTCACAACTCACTCAAAACAGCAAAAAAAGGTGTGTATTACCGTAACAAAGTGAATAGAAATACTTACCAACCAAGTAGCAATGACTAAATATACCAAATGTGAGAAGAGAATAACCGGGGATCTCAGCTATCACAAGACAAAACAGGGTATATGGTGGGGCTTGGTTGGGATACCTAACAACACCAAAATAACAACTCCTATTTATTGTATTGAGGAAACACACACTCTCTTGGAGATAAATGTGGCTAGCAACTATATGGAGGAATTTTTTGCAAGCACAAGAAACACACGAGAAAAAGCTCAATTGAAAACAGGCACAAGATTGCTCAATGTAGTCTCCAAAGATCACCAAGTATATGTCTCAAGCTCCACTAGTGAAAACAAGTGTAATTTGGCCTCTTTGATATTTTTATGTTTTCTCTCTTTTTTTAATACTTTTTCCTATTTTCTATGGCCAATGTATCAACTAGGATCAATACTAATGAAAACAACAATATGACACAAGTATGGTCAAATATGAGCAGCCTGTATGAGCAAGAAAACAACTAGTGTTTGGGTAAGTTCCTAGTTATTTATGTTGTAGAATGGCTATGGATAGGCCAAACAAAGATCACACAAGAATTCCTAAAGAAAAAAATAGAACTAAGAATAAATAGCTATTGTACCTCATGGCAGAAAAACAACGAAAATCGCTACCGGCGCGGCAGAGAAAACGGGGGTTTTGATGACCTCGCGGAAGCACACGGGCGCGGCATAAAAATCAACGAAACCGTGTTGGGAAGAAAACGCAACATGTTGAGATTTATATAGGAGAAGTGGTGACAGAAAACGAGCAAAAATGCCGCCGACGCGACAGGAATCCGATTACCACTAGTCTCGGGCGTGTGGCAGAAAACGCGCAAAAACGCTGCCAGGGAGCTATGGGATTGGAGTCCGAATAGGGCTTGGTCACGGTGATGACCCACAAGTATACCACAAGTATAGGGGGTGTATCGTAGTACTTTTGATAAATAAGAGTGTCGAACCCAACGAGGAGCAGAAGGTGTTGACAAGCAGGTTGAATAGAGGATTCACTATAAACACTAGCAAACAGGTTTTTGGTGGTTTTTGATATAGCAGATAAATAAAGTGCAAGTAAATAAAAGACAGTAAATATAATTGCATCGAGTTGACCAATCCTTTTGAGAGAAAAGGACAAGCCGGTTGTTCTAATTATGATTACCAAACGTTCTCGAGGACACATGGGAATTTCGTCAAGTGCTTTCGCTTCATACGGTTGATTAATATTTATTGGTTCGATAGGTGTTGTGTGGGTGAAACTATGCTAATGCACCGCCCAACTAGGACTAATACATACTTGTGATTATACCCCTCGTAAGCATCTGCAAATACTAGAAAGTAATTAAGATAAATCTAACCACACCTTAAAACTTCGGGATCCTACACTCCCTCGTGCATTGGTTTCCTAACAGGGGTTTAGGTTTCTGTCACTCCGGTAACCCCACAATTAGTAGACAAATACACAATGCATCCTCCTAGGCCCATAAAGATGAAGTATCATGTAGTCGACGTTCACATGACACCACTAGAAGAATAGCACCACATCTTAAATATCAAACCACTAGATATTACTTCAACATAATTCCACTACTAACATCATGACTTCTCCCATGCCCTTAAGAACTAAACGAATTACTCACAAGACATCATATGGATAATAATCAGAGGTGGTATAATGGATAATAACAATCTGGTCATAAAGTGTAAACATCGATAAATCTCACAAGCATCAACTACCAACAAGTAATCCACATCGGGAGAGAGATCTAGTGGAAAACAACGATAAAGACCCCTAATTGTTATAGCGGGATGAAGGTGGATGATGAGGGTGATGATGTTGGTGGTGATGATGATGACGATGACGATCTTGATGATGCCCGGAGCAATGACGATGACGATGGCGATGATTCCCCCTCTCCGAGGAGGAATTTCCCCAGCAGATTTCTCCCTGCTAGAGAGCTTTTCTCTCTCTGTTATTTTACGCCCCGAGGCGGCGGCGGGATATTTCTTCGATGATGTTTTTGGGGCTTAGCGTTCCCTGGGGGTCAAGTACGCGAAAGGGGGCGCCCGGAAGTGGGCCAGGGTGGCCAGACCACCCCTAGGCGTGGCCAAGGGGGGGCGCCGCCTGGTGGTGTGGGCCCCTGGTGCCCCCCCTCCGGGTGCCCTTCTGGCTAGCTTCCTCCTCGGGACTTCTAAGAATTCTCCAGTATCCCCCCTCTTCTTCTGATCTTCTGAAATATGGTATCTCGGCGGTGTTTTTCCCATCAGATTTTTGGTCCAAGTGTTTATTTTCCAAAAATTACAAAACATGCAAAGTAAGATGAAATAACATAAGTAATGCATCATAACATGAAATATATCGATGAATAACATAAAATAACAATATAAAATAGTGATGCAAAATGGACGTAGCAACTCCCCCCAAGCTTAGACCTCGCTTGTCCCCAAGCGAAACTGAACTCAGTAAACATGACCACATGTTTATGGAGTGAGGTGTCGATAAATAAAATACAGAAAAGAAGCATCACATCTATCAAAGCACAAGTCATTTTAGACAGCAACTTCCTCTCATATAATTAAACTTGAAACAAGTAGAGGAAATCACAGTAAAGGTGCAAAAAGGAAATCATAATTGGTGAAGGCAAACTTTGTTCTTGGTGAGAGAACAATTAATAGTGTACTTATCTTTCGACCAGAGTCTTTATAATAGAGCTTATATTGCAGAGTTTATCATGCTCAATTATAACAGTATCTTTGTAGTCATTGGTAACCTTCAAAGTGGTATTCAAACAGATAAAAGCATTTGTACTAAATAAGGAAGAATAAATGACATGATTGAGTAAATCAACATATAGATGGATGGATCACAACAACTCAAATGCTTTCTTAGGACAGAAAGGAGTAGGTTTACTGACTCAACATAAAGGTAAAAGATAGGCCCTTCGCAGAGGGAAGCAGGGATCACTCATGTGCTAGAACTTTTCATTTTATAAACATAGTATTGAAACAATTTTGAGAGTGGTGCATGTTTATGTCAACGAATGGAAAACAGAAAATACAGTACATCACAAGCCAACTAGACTTCACAAGAGAGGCTCCCATTGAAGGACACAACTGTTATAGAAGGTCATCCCTCTTTCTCTTTTGTTTACACAATTATGCTTTGACTGATAAATCAGGGGCACAAATAGTGAAGAGAATTTGTATTATTATGTTTGGGGCTGGGAACCCCGCTGCCAGCTCTTCTAGAATTTGGATAAGCGGATGAAGCCACTAGTCCAGGTGTGTAAAGTCCAATCAACAAGTGAGATAAAGATTCTCTATTTGTGTCCTCATGAGCAATTTACTTGGAGTGGCGGTTAAAAACCACATATAGGTAGGTATGGTGGACACAAATGACATGGTTTTGGGGCTCAAGGTGTGGATGCACAAGAAGCAGGGTGCTGGAACTACTCACGCATCATTTTGGAGGCAGGCATGGTGATGAAGAGGCCTCCGGTGATGATCTCCTCTCCGGCAGGGTGCCAGAAACAGCTTCAGAACCCCCTGATCTGGTTTGACGGTGACGGCCCCCCTGCTGCCCCTCTTCGGCTCCTCTTCGGTCTTCTGGACGGTTTCGGGGAAAATAGGACTTCCGGGCTTCGAATTTTCCAATTCCGAGAATATTTCCAGAACAACTTTTCTTAAACTAAAAACAGCAGAAAACAGGGAACTGGCTATGTGGCATCTTGTTAATAGGTTAATCCGGAAAATCGATAAAAATGACATAAAGAAGGGAGAAAACATGTAGCAATTGGCATAAAATCATCATGGAGCATCAGAAATTAGGGATACGTTTATGACATATCAAGCATCCCCAAGCTTAGTTCCTACTCGTTCTCGAGTAGGTAAATGATAAAACAATAATTTCTGAGGTGACATGCTACTAACACAAACTTGATCAATCTAATGTAAAAGCATATGCACGCTGAGATCATAAAACTTTAAACACAGGCATGATAACTAAAATTTTAATAGTAAAGCATAGCAATTACTTTGCATCACGAAGAGTAACTCAAATAAAGGATCATGAATAATAATGCAAATAAAGGTAAACGTTTGTTTCAGGTATAGAGAAAGCATGGCAAAGTGATATTTCGATAGTCCTTAAGAGTGGGGCAAAACATAAATGGCAGGAAACCTTCAAAGTTCAAGAGGAAGACTAGAACAAATAATTTAAGAACAAATAATATCACATCATGAAGTAACTATCGATGCTTATGGGACAAATGCACATAGAACTCAGAATGGCAAAAATGCTCTCTCAAATGTGCATAAAGTTAGAAGATGGAAACTCGACATAAAAGTAAAAGAAAGACCCTTCGCAGAGGGAAGCATGGATCACTCATGTGCTAGAGATTTTATTTTATTAAACAGAGGTATTAAAAGTTTGACACTCCTCCCATCCATCTTTCACAACCATGTCTAACCGAATCGTTGGGTGCCTGCCAACAATCACATACCATGGAGGAGTGTCTATATTTTGGGAGATGTATGCTAATGTCAACGAATGGTAAACATAAAATATTGTACGTCACAAGTCAACCGGATTCACAAGAGAGGCTCCCATGGTGAAGGACGCAACTAGTGTAGAAGGTCATCCTCTTTCTCTTTTGTTTACACAATTATGCTTTGACTGATAAATCAGGGGCAAAAATAGTGAAGAGAATTTGTTTGTATTAATTTGGGGCTGGGCACCCCGCTGCCAGATCTTCTATCATTTGGATAAGAGGATGAAGCCACTAGTCCAGGGTGTGAAATCCAATCAACAAGTGAGATAAAGATTCTCTATTTACGTCCTCATGAGCAAAAACAGGAACATAAAGCAGGAGTAATTTTGAAGGTTTTAAAGGTAACACATGAGCAATTTACTATGGAATGGCAGTTAAATACCACATGTAGGTAGGTATGGTGGACACAATGGGAAAAACTTTGGTTTAAGGGAGTTTGGATGCACGAGTAGAGCTCATACTCAGTACAGGTGGAGGCTAGCAAAAGACTGGGAGCGACAAATCAAGAGAGAATAAGAGCCATAATCATGCATAGAGACATAAACATCATTAATTAAAACATAAGCAATATCACAAGTTCAAAACTAAGTGGTCATGGAGTCTATTCGTGACTGGTTTGTAGTCATAAACATGGTGCGAGCATGCGCCAAGTCAACCAAATAAAATATTCGAAAGAGAATACCATATATTGATGCTTTACTATGACAAGAACAACTCATGAATCTTTCAGTACATATTAAACACTCTAATATATTTGAGGCTAATCATGCTACTCAATAACCACAAGGCTTTAAAACTAAAATAACATTTAGCATGGCATGAAAAAGTCCTAGCGAGAGTCTATACAAGCTTCTACTAGCACTGTTATAAATTCTACTTCAAGCAGCAGTTTTCTTTCTCCCAACAAGCACCATACAAAACATGCTTTAACAAAAATACTATTTATGATACATCAATAAAACATGAGAGTACTCAAATAATACTACTAAAACTAACAGCTCTAATAAGAGATGCATGCAAAACAGGAGCTGAATAAATGCAGCAGCCAAAAAGGGACTAAGAATACAACGTATTCTCAAGAAAAAGCGGAGCGTGTCACTCTCCAATAAAACAATGCTGGGGTCCAACCAAGCTTATTATGAAAGTAAAAATAAACTGAAAGAAAAAGCAAACTGAAAACAAAAATAAAAGACGCTCCAAGGAAAGCATGTTTCACTAGAAGTGACCTGATAATTTGTTGATGAAGAAGGGGATGCCTTGAGCATCCCCAAGCTTAGACGCTTGAGTCTTCTTGGAATTTGCTTGGATGTACCACCGGGGAATCCCCAATCTTAGGCTTTTCACTCTTCTTGATCACATCATATCATCCTCTTCTCTTGACCCTTGAAAACTTCCTTCACATCAAAATTCTCACAATCTTCATTAGCAACGTTAGTGCAATTGAAATAATAAATTCACATGGTTCAGTTTCAACACAAGTATAACACTCAAAAACACATTAGCTACTGTCACAAATTCTTTCAAAACTCTTTTTCTCAAAATAACACCAAAAGAAAGAGATTAAGATGCAAATGTGATAAATGGCAGAAATCTGTCAAAAACAGAACATCAGGTAAAGATCGATTTTTTCAAAAATCTTATTTTGCTCAAATAAAAATTTTGTATTCTAAGAAAAGTTACATATATAACTCTGGATCAAGCACAAAAAAGTTTAGGTCATTTTGAATTTTCTGTGATTTTTAACAGAATTAACAGTGGACAGCAGAAATCTGTTTCCTGCGCAGAAATCCGAAATATAGGCTCAACTTTCCACTAGAGGCTTTACTTGGCTCAACAAAAAATCAAAATAAAAGATACAGAGGGGTTGCTAAGGAAATAGACAACACCCAGGTGCAAAGCACACACACAAAAAAAGGGAAAACTGAAAGAAAACAGAGAAATAAAACGTGTTGTCTCGCGGTAGCGCTTTTCTTTAACGCATTTCAGCTAGGCATAGAAAATCAACTCAAGTATTTTCAAGTGAAACATTCAAATCAAGATTTGGGAATTCTTTAATGACACATTGTATTTTATCTAAGTGAGTTTCAGAGGCTCATCTCTTAGTACTTTTAGGCTTACTATCTTCATCAAATAAATTCTCACGAACAATCCAACCAAAATTCTTTTCTTGGGCTTCGTGCAGAGCTACTAATTTAAAGGGGATTGGTATTTTATACACGTTTTCATTATTAGATTCAGTTTTTTTCTAGAGCACCAACAATGTCTACACATGATCCAAGCATATTAAAACGATCAAAAACTTTTCTAGCTTCTAAAGCAACAGCCCCAAATTCTTTAAGCATAGTTTCTAAAATGAAGTTTCTTTTCTCAACATCTTAATGTTATTCAAGTTGAGGAACTTATGTTGCATTATGGGATGGAGGTTAACAAAACTAGCTTCTAGCATGCGAACTAAAGAAGTTGCAGCAGTCTCGTAATTGGGAGCAAGTTCTACTATGGATTTTTCCTCAAAGTTATCATACTTACTAACATGATCAAATAATTATTTAACAGTGTCCTTTCCAAGTATGGGACCACTTCCTACCGACAAATCTTTCAAGGTAAACTTAGGGAACAACACGATGAGAGATAAAACGTAGAGACAAAAATAACAACTATGAAGTAAAACTAATTTTCTTGTGTTTTTGATATAGAGAAATAAAAACAAGAAAAAAGTAAAAATAAGACAATAAACAAAATAAAGAGATTGAGAGTGAGATAATCCCCTTTCCATAAGAGTTCCTTCTCCCCGGCAACGGCGCCAGAAAAAGTCCTTGATGGTGCAGATCTTGCACTCGTTGGGATACCCCAAGAGGAGGTTGTGAAGAGCACAGTGGTAGGAAGTTTTCCCCTTAGTTAAGAACCAGGGTTATCAATCCAGTAGGAGAAAGAGGACCTTCGGAAGGTTGATGCCACTGGCGGTGGTGCTGGCCCTTCACCGGTGTCAGCAACAACATGGAACATGCACACAACTTAACCAAAATACTTTGCCCCAACGGTACAGTGAGGTTGTCAATCTCACCGATCTTGCTTAAAACAAAGATTAGACGTATAGTGTGGAAAAACAGTGTATGCTTGCAGAAAGTAAAGAAAGCAGGAAATTGTTGTGGTTTGTTTAACAGTGTGGAAAATGGACTGGGGTTCATAGTTTCACTAGTGGTGTCTCTCCATAAAAGATAGCATGTTGGGTGAACAATTTGCAGCTGGGCAATTGACAAATAAAGGTTGCACCGTAGTGCATAATATGACACGAACATTACTATGATATTTAGTGCGGGCATTACAACGAGACACATAGATCGACATCCATCTGCATCTATGACTAATAATCCACCCTCATGTTATCATCCAAACACCCTTAGGTATTAAGTTGCAAGCAACAGATAATTTCATTAAACAAAGTGTGTAATGTAAACAATGATTATGCACGCGGGGCACTCTCACCGATGTTTTCTCCCTAATGGCAACAACACATCCTCCTCCTTCACGTTTCTGTCACTCGAGCAATGCAACAAGGAGGCATGAACCCACTATCGAGCATAAATACTCCCTCTTGGAGTCACTAGCAACTACTTGGCCAGAATAACCACTAGCAACGGAGAGCATGCAAGATCACAAATAACATATGCAAATAAAGACTATAATCAACTTGGCATAAGGTCAATATTCATCGGATCCCAGCAAACACAGCATATAGAATTACATAAGATCAATCTCGATCATGATAGGTAGCTCACGAGATCTAGACATGGAGGCATATGAGGAGAAGACAACCATCTAGCTACAGCTACGAACCCGTAGTCCAAGGATGAACTACTCATGTATCATTCTGGAGGCAGGCATGGTGATGAAGAGGCCTCCGGTGATGATCTCCTCTCCGGCAGGGTGCCAGAAACAGCTTCAGAACCCCCTGGTCTGGGGTTGACGGTGACGGCGGCTGCGGAACTTTTTCGGGGATTTTGATCAGGTGCTTAGGGTTTTCCATCCGGGGGGCTTAAATAGGCGAAAGGGCAAAGGCGGTGGAGTCCGGGGGGCCCCACACCCATAGCTGGCGCGGCCAGGGGCGCGCCACCCTATGGTGTGGCCCCCTGCTACCCCTCTTCGGCTCCTCTTCGGTCTTCTAGATGGTTCCGGGGAAAATAGGACTTCTGGGCTTCGAATTTTTCAATTCCAAGAAAATTTCAAGGAACAACTTTTCTGAAACTAAAGACAGCAGAAAACAGGGAACTGGCTCTGTGGCATCTTGTTACTAGGTTAGTCTGGAAAATCGATAAAAATGACATAAAGAAGGGAGAAAACATGTAGAAATTGGCATAAAATCATCATGGAGCATCAGAAATTAGGGATTTGTTTCTGACGTATCAGGTACAAACAAGCTTAGTTGAGAATACTAAGCTTATGAGATAACAAGAAAGAAAGATCATGGAATAGTATATGTACATGCAACTCCCTCTTTTATACTTAAGTCTCAACGTATTGTTGCTACTGATCAATGCTAAGTTTGACAAAACCAACTAGATTAACTTGATGCTCCAACATTGATACCAATATTAATAACAAGATCAACCATATAACAAAATTTGCAAACTAAAATAAAGTGTAAAAAGTAAATGACGAGACTTCTCATTAATATTCCATTACGGCAACTCAAGCCAAGGGATACAATGATAACCAACTAAAGAGTGATACTTCCATACTGCAAAGCATCCTATATGATGTTTTCTCTACTCATGATATGACTCTACTAAAAGGTAAAAAGGGTGAAAGATACATGCGTGATACCGTGGCACTCCTCCAAGTTTGGAACAAGCCATTGGGATGCCAATACCAATGACGAATTAATTCTTTGGTGGTGGTGGTGAATCCTTCTCAATAAGCTTATCAATTGATTTCTCTAAATCTTCAATTGTGAACATAAGCATACACATCATCTCCGTATTGTTCCCAATACGGTTTGCATGCTTGTTAGACGGTGAATTCCAGCCATCAAGATTTTTCTCCCACACTTCCTTAGGTCGAGAGTTTTCTCTATCTGCACGGTTAGAACGATCCATATCCGAGCAAGAAGGCAACTTTGCCTCGGGTATTTTTTTTAGATTGATATTCATGAATGAAGGTATGGAAGGGGTTTTTGATACCTGGAAGTGGTATCCCTGGGGCGAGGCAGTGACGTGGGACCTTCCCTCCAGTGCTCATCCGCGCTCCTTGCTTGAACTTGAAGGGCTTTCCTACCACTCCAATGCTTGCGACAGTAGCACGTGGACGCACGCGCGAGTCTTCTTCTACATCTTCTTCAGCTCCACTCTCGATCTCCTCCTCCGGCTTCTGGTCTTGGGGATCATCTTCCTTCGGCCCCTTCCCCTTGTTGTTGTTGGCGGAGACCATGGTGCTTCTAAAACTGAAAACAGATCCTGGCAGAAACAGGTCGAAACAGAAACACGACGAGATAACGATATACGGACCTCGGGGGGTCCGGGGGTTAAATATTAGAAATATACATAACGAAAGGAAAGTCTAGGTCGAAAAAGAGTCAGAGAGGGGCTCCTGGGCGCCCACACCATAGTGTGGCGCGACCAGGGGTGGGCCCGCACCCCCAGGTGGTGTGGTGCCCTCGGGCACCATCTCCTACCCTTTTTCGGCTCGATATTTTTCGTATTTTCCAAAAATCAATAATTTATAACTTGGGAAGTAATCCGTGAACTTATTCTTAACAGAACTATTACCTATTCAAAAACAGACTCTGCAGATTCTGTAATCTTTCCTCTAATGAACTTCTCCGGAGTCATTACGTGAATAACATCAACATCTTCATCATAAGAATTCCCAAAAATATAATGATTGAGTCTTTTCCCATTTACCACTTGTGTAGGTTATCTTTAAGGGAAGCAATTTTGATTGCACACGAACGATACACTTCTTCAATAACATATGGGCCTTCCCGTCTCGAGGTAATTTTCCTGCAAAAAATCTGAGATGAGACCTATACAATAGAACTTTCTCACCAACATGAAACTCTCTTTTATGAATTCTCCTATCATGCCATTGTTTAACTTTCTCTTTAAAGAGCCTAGCATTTTCATAAGCTTCACATCTCCATTCATGCAGATGATTCAAATCAAGCATTCTTTTCTTGCCAGCAAGTTTAAAATCATTCTTAAGTTCTTTCACTGCCCAATAAGCTTTGTGTTCTAATTCTAAAGGCAAGTGACAAGCTTTTCCATAAACCATTTTATAAGGATACACACCCATAGGATTTTTATAAGAAGTTCTATAAGCCCATAAAGCATCATTCAACTTATCATACCAATTATTCCTAAATTTATTAACATTCATTTGCAAGATAGATTTAATTTCTCTATTTGATAATTCTACTTGCCCACTAGTTTGAGGATGATAAGCTAAGGAAATTCTATGATCAACATCATATTTAGCAAGGGTTTTTCTAAAACCATCATGAATAAAGTGAGAACCTCCATCAGTCATAAGATATCTAGGCACACCAAACCTAGGGAAAATAACATCTTTAAGCATTTTTAAAGAGGTCTCACCATCGGCACTTTTAGTAGGTATAGCTTCTACCCACTTAGTAAGATAATCAACAACAACAAGAATATGAGTGTAACCATTCGAAGGAGGAAAAGGACCCATAAAGTCAAATCCCTAACAATCAAAAGGTTCAATAACAAGAGAATAACTCATAGGAATTTCATTACGTCTAGAAATATTACCAACTCTTTGACATTCATCACAAGATAAAACAAATTTACATGCATCTTTAAAGAGAGTAGGCCAATAGAAACCTGATTGTAGAACCTTCTGTGCAGTTCTATCTCCAGCGTGATGTCCTCCATAAGCACTACCATGGCACTTTTTCAATATTTCACGTTGTTCATGATGTGGAACACATATTCTCATAATACCATCAACTCCTTCTTTATATAAGTGTGGGTCATCCCAAAAATAATGCCTCAAATCATAGAAGAATTTTCTTCTTTGTTGAGCTGTAAATGTTGGAGGCAAATACTTGGAAACAATAAAGTTAGCATAATCAGCATACCATGGACTATCTTGGGAGTTTACCTTTATTGCAGCCAACTGTTCATTTGGAAAATTATCATTAACAGGAATAGGGTCATAAGCAATGTTTTCCAATCTAGACAAGTTATCAGCAACAAGATTTTCAGCACCCTTCCTATCCACAATATGCAAATCAGACTCTTGTAAAAGCAACACCCATCTAATAAGCCTAGGCTTAGAATCTTTCTTTTCCATAAGGTATCTAATAGCAGCATGATCAGTATGAATAGTAATTTTTGAATCAACAATATAAGGTCTAAACTTATCACAAGAACAACCCACAACTAAGAACTCTTTTTTAGTAGTAGCATAATTCTTTTGAGAAGCATCAAGAGTCTTACTAGCATAATGAATAACATTCAACTTCTTATCTACTTGCTGTCCAAGAACAACACCTACAACAAAATCACTAGCATCACAGATAATTTCAAAAGGTAAATTCCAATCAGGTGGTTGAACAATAGGAGCAGTAGTTAAAGCCTTCTTTAAAGTTTCAAAACCTTCCTTACAATCATCATCAAAAACAAAAGGTACATCTTTTTGAAGAATACTAGTAATATGCTTTGATATTTTAGAGAAATCTTTAATAAACCTCCTATAAAAACCAGCATGACCAAGAACACTAAAAATACCTTTAACATCCCTGGGACAGGTGAAAGCTCATGTCTCCTCTAATGATGTTGGTGATAATAACAACGCGGGTATGTCTACTAACAATGTGGTTTAAGTGTCTACAGCTGGCCTCACATATGATCAACGATAATATCCTCGAGAAGATACACAAAGGTTTTTCTGAAGAAGCAAATAACTGCAGCCGGATTATTCAGGAATCTAGCCCAAAATTTTCGGTGGATACATGCCGGAATTTCCGGCCTCAGCACCGGAATATTCCGGCCTACTCGAGGCTCTAGATGGTGAAGTCCTAGCATCCTAGTGCACGCTCTGAGATGCTAGGTTGAAAATTTTCCCAGAATATTCCGGGGCAAATTTCCGGCCCCTTGGTCCTTAGCAGAAATTGGACGAGTCACTGCTGCCCGCTCATAGACGCAGGGGCGGAAATTTGGCCGAAAATTTCCGGGGCAAATTTCTGGCCCCTAGCCCTTAGCGAAATTTCAAACGCGTAGCTGCTGCCTGCTCGCAGATATGGGGGCGGAAATTTGTCCGGAAATTTCCGGCCCCGAATTATTCAATAATCCCCCCCCCCCCCCGGAGATTTCAAATATCCAGCCGAGCTACCCCGGAAATTTCCGGTACTAATATTGGAATATTCCGGCCCTGGAGAGCAGCAACGGTCAGATTTTGGAGGAGGCTATAAATAGCTGTCTTCTTCCTCTAGACAACTAGTTCGTCCATTCCTCTCTCTCCTCCATTGTTCAAGAGCTCAAAACGCCTAGATCTCCCTCCTCCTCCAACCAAACTGGATGCCCTTCAAGGATCTGATGGAGGAGGCCTAGATCTACCTTTCTACCAAGCCAAAAATTGTTTTCCCATACCATACCTCTTGGGATCTTGTAAATCTCTTTGTTGCTTTGTCATCCTAGAGAAACCCTAGTGCTTGTAGCTTCCACCTTGTAGCAAGAATCTTTGGATCGTTGAGAGCCTTCATCTCACTTGTGGAGTAGCCTCAACCACTTGTAAAGGTTTGGTAAACACCTTCAAGTCGACCTCATAGTGGAAACGAGAATCTCCCTCACCAGAGAAGCTCAAGGAGAATAAGGTGTGCACAACCGTGCTATTGAGGAGCGCCTAGGTGGCTCCCCACCTCTCCAACGTAGACGTACTTCTTTTAAGAAGGAACTACGGGAAACATATCTTCGTCTCCGTGTTTTGACTTGTAGTTATCTTGTGCCTTGCATATTACTTCCGTTACGTACTTGTTTCTTATCACATAGGGTGTCTACCTAGTTGCACATCTAGATAACCAAGTTGCTTACTTTCTAAAGCCCATATAAAAGTGAAAAAGGATTAAAATTTGTAGGTCACATATTCACCCCTCTCTAGTTGACCATAGTGTACTTTCAATTGGTATCAGAGCCTCGTCTCTTATATCGGGATTAACCGCCTAAGAGTATCATGGCCAACAGAGATGATCCCGAATCTTCTAAGGAGGAGCTCTCCAAAATGGCCGAGACTATAGCTAACCTGGAGACAACGGTTGTGAGCATTCAAACCCAATTGTCCAAGATTAGCTCTAGTGTTGCTTCGGAGGTTTCCTCCATCAAGAAGATGTTGGATAACATGATGGGTAAACCTAAGGGGCATGTGAATTCTCCCCATGTCTCCGATGCGGATAGTTTGGAAGAGGAAACTATTCCGGATGATACCAAATTCGAAGGTAACATTGCCAAAGGCAAGGCGAAAGCCACACAAAAGGAGAATTCCGGAGGCTCCAAGTCTCAAGCGGCTAATGGTTCGGGGTCCAACTCAAAATTCCGACCACCTCAAAATTATGACTCCATCCATCCAATAGTTACAATGCCACACATTCTTAATGTTGGACTTCCTCCCATGCTTAAGACTAATGAATTCTCTTCTTGGAAGTTTGAAATAGAGTCACATATTTCTAGCTTGTGCACCGCTTTGTGGAGGAGTGTGATCCATGGGTTCCATCCCCATGACCCAAGAAACTTGACTCCTAGGGAGGATGTGGAATCTCAACTCAACAAGACCGCCCTTGTCATCATTCAAAAGGCTCTTCCAAGGGAGCATCTCACTCACATTCGTGGTTGCAAGACCGCCAAGGAAGCTTGGGACAAGCTTGACACTTTGTTTCAAGGGAACTCTAGCATCCAATCATCCAAGTATGATGTGGCCATTGACAAGTCCGAGAACTTTGTTATGCAAGAGGATGAGTCCCCCGAGGAGCTATATAGGAGAGTTGTCACCCTTGCTAATCAATTGAGGGACTTTGGAAAAGAAGAAATCTCTGATGAGTGGATAAAGAGGAAGTTCATCAAAGCAATTACACCCTTCGAGAAGAACCTCTCCACTAGCATACGGACAAGAGCAGACTACAATTCCGTCAACTCCATTCGTGTTCTTAGTGAGTTCATCGCCATATCCCTGTCGCACAAGAGTGCGGATGATGCTCTCGCTCGCTCTAGAGGAATGGGATAGTCACCCAATCTTGCATTGAAGTCAAATGCAATGGCTCGAGTTGAAGAAGTTGAAGAGGAGGATGATGATTAGGAAGACTATGAGGACACTTAAACCGACGCTCACAAGTGCATTGCTCTTCCCATGCACGGATATTGGAAGAGATGGGAAGCTCACAAGGCTGGCTCTCCAAGACCTCCACGAAACAAGAAACTACAAGAAGAAGGGGGAGCGACCAAGTACATGCTACAATTGTGGAAGTGAAAATCATTTTGTGAAGGAGTGCCCTTTTGAGCCAAGAGAATAAAATGAAAAAAAGCTTGTCCATAAAAACAAGGCCAAGGCTCCACAAAACAAGAACTTCGCTAGAAGAGTGCCAAGGGCTCTTTATGTTCAAGAAGGAGCGGTGTTGGAAACCTATATCTCCGGAGATGAAGGAGAAGATGAAGTGGTAGGTGTATCCCATGTTGCCATAGCTACCTCCTCATCTCCATCGGTCTCTCTATTTGAATACCCCAATGAGATTGCGGCTATCCGACCTACATGTCTTACGGCAAAAGCCACCCCGGGAAGTTCTTCCGGGTCGGGCAAATGGACGATGGATAGTGGTGCATCCCAACATATGACCGGAAGCAAGGACGAAATGAGTGATCTTAATCCTCCATTACCTCATCTCAATTGCATCACTATTGGTGATAACTCCTAGCTAAAGGTATTTGGACGAGGCAAGGTAGTTATCTCAAATGATTTATCAATTGAGAATGTTCTCCTAGTCGAGTCCCTTGGTTACAATCTCATTTCGGTTCTTCAACTTGAAAAAGTGGTTTTATCTCGTTCTTTAATAAAGAGAATGTGATTGTCACTTGGGAGATGACTCTTAAAGTAGCCTTTGTTGGGCATGTCGAGAACGACATGTATGTAGTGGACTTCTCTAAAGGAGGCACGTGTTTCGCGACATGCCTAATGGCTAAAGTTGATGTGGGTTGGCTATGGCATCGCTGGTTATCTCACACCAATATGAGGACGTTGCATGACCTTGAAAGTGGCAATCATGTTCTAGGACTAACGATTGCTAAGTTTGCCAAAGATCGTGTGTGTATCTCTTGCGTTCTTGGAAAGCAACATGGAGAAGTTCACCCCACCAAGACCACCATCACCACCTCAAGAAACCTCGAGCTCATTCACGTGGACCTTTTTGGTCCCCTATCATACGATAGTCTTGGAGGCAAGAAGTATTGCTTGGTGATTGTGGATGACTATTCAAGATATTGTTAGGTGTATTTCTTCAAGAGGAAGAGTGAGACTCAAAAGAGAGTCATCAAGTTCATCACTTTGGTAGAGCGCCAACACAATATGAGCATTATGGCGATCCGGAGTGATAATGGCTCCGAATTCAAGAACTACACCGTGGAGGGATTTCTTAGTGAAGAGGGGAATGCTCATCGATATTCCACTCCCTACAACCCTCAACAAAACGGTGTGGCGGAGAGGAAGAACCAGACACTAATGGATGCGGCAAGGACCATGATTGCGGAATTCTCTTCTCCGTACAATTTTTGGGCCGAGGCCGTCTCCACCGCTTGCCATGCTAGCAACCAGTTGTATCTCCGCAAGATCTTGAACAAGACTACTTATGAGATCCTCACGGGCAAGAAGCCGTATGTTTCATACTTCAAGGTCTTTGGTTGCAAGTGCTTCATTTGTAAGAGACGTAAACACTTGTCAAAATTCGAGACCAAGTCATATGAGGGTATCTTTGTTGGTTATGCCACAAATGCTCACGCCTATAGAGTCTACAACAAGTCCACCGGACAAGTTGAAGAAGCTATAGACGTGATGTTTGATGAGGATAATGGGTCCCAAGGGGGGCGTATAGATCATGGTGTTGTAGGAGATGCAATTCCTCCCATCGTCATAAGAAGAATGGGGATTGGTGAAATAATCCCCATTGAGGGTTACCGGATGACGGAGGGAGAAGGTCTATGCTCTACTCGAGTGCAGCCATTGACTACACCCATTGATACACAAGCTACCCAACAAGATGCACCAAGCCCTCAAGCTACAAATCAAGGCCAAGATAATGATCAAGATCATTCCATCAATCAAGGCCAAGCTCATAATCAAGGCCAAGCTCATAATGAAGGCAAGGACAAGACACTCATGTTGGTGATAGAACCCAAAACATAAGAGATCCATCTCCCGTTGATAAACAAGATCAAGGGCAAGATGGACATGACTCTGATGATGAAGGTGATGATCAAGCCATATCCAAGGAGACTTTGGAGGAGTTGCTAGCGCGTAGGGCAAAGATAAGGATAGAAAATCTCGCGTGTGCCGGTCACACGGAGGACATGATTCTTGGACAAGTTCATGGAAGGGTAGTCACAAGGAGGCAATTGGCGGATTTTAGCAAGGCACATGCTTTCGTCTCTTACATTGAGCCTAAGAAGGTCTATGAAGTGCTTGAAGGCCAATATTTGCTTGAAGCTATGCATGATGAGCTCAACAATTTCGAGCGCAACAAAGTGTGGAAGTTAGTGCCAAGACCGAAGGATTGCAAGAACATCATCGGCACCAAATGGGTATTCAAGAACAAGCAAGATAAAGATGGCATCGTCATTCGCAACAAGGAGAGATTGGTGGCTCAAGGCTTTTCTCAAGTCGAAGGTGTCGATTTCGGTGAAACTTTCGCTCCCGTAGCTCGTCTTGAATCTATTCTTATCTTGCTTGCCTATACTTCTCATCAAAATTTCAAACTACAACAAATGGATGTTAAAAGTGCTTTCCTAAATGGTCCTATTAATGATTTGGTATATGTCAAGCAACCTCCGGGTTTCGAGGATCCCAACCACCCCGATTATGTCTACAAACTCGATAAGGCGCTCTATGGACTTAAACAAGCTCCACATGCGTGGTACGAGCACCTTAAAGAGTTTCTAGCGGATCGTGGGTTCAATGTTGGTTTAATCGACCCCACCCTTTTCACCAAAAAGGTTGGAGGTGACTTGTTCATATGTCAACTCTATGTGGATGATATCATCTTTGGTTCTACTAACACCAAATTCAATGATGAGTTTTGCAAGCTTATGATGGATAAATTTTAGATGTCTATGATGGGCGAGTTGGATTATTTTCTTGGCTTTGAGATCAAGCAACACCCTGAAGGCACTTTCATCAAGCAAGCCAAGTATACACAAGATATGCTCAAACGATTCAACATGCATGACGCCAAGCCCATGAAAACCCCCATGTCAACGACTCTTGACTTGAAACCCGACCCGAACGGTAAAGAGGTAGATCAAAAGGTATACCTCTCCACGATTGGCTCTTTGCTCTACCTTTGTGCATCTAGACCCGATATTACGTATAGTGTAGGTAAATGTGCAAGGTTTCAAGCCTCTCCGAGGCAAAGTCATTTTGAAGCGGTTAAACTTATCTTTCGGTATTTAGTTCATACCCCAAACTTTGGTCTTTGGTATCCCAAGGGTTCAAGCTTTCAGCTCATTGGGTACTCGGATGCGGATTATGCCGGAGAAAAGACGGATATAAAGTCTACATCCGGGGGTTGCCAATTTCTTGGTCGCTCTTTAGTATGTTGGTCTTCCAAGAAGCAAAATTGCATCACTCTCTCAGCCATCGAGGCCGAGCACATCTCCACGGCAAGTTGTTGTGCTCAATTGCTATGGATGCGGCAAACATTGCGAGACTATGGTATCGACTTCGACAAGGTCCCCCCTCTTGTGCGACAATGAGAGTGCCATCAAGATCGCCTACAATTCCGTTCTTCACTCCAAGACGAAGCACATTGAGATTCGGCATCATTTCATTCGGGATCATGTTGACAAGGACGATATTGATCTCTCTTATGTGCCGACCAAGGATCAACTTGCGGATATCTTTATGAAGGCCCTTAATGAACCAAGGTTTCGGTATTTGAGGAATGAAATAAATGTCATCGATGCGTCTAACTTCACTTGAAACCTTGCATAGATACCTTTACTACACATGCTATCTAGGTTTGGATGTAGGCATGGACATAGGGGGAGCGTATTTCAACTCATGAACCAACACTCCTCCTATCATGCGCAAATCAATCAAAACTTCATGCATATCTAGTCATTTTATGACTTATTGTGCTTCAACATGAGTCATGCTTTTGAGCCCAAGATATATCTTTGCGACTCTTTGGCATACACTCAAACACAGTGGCTCCAACCACCAACATTTCTCTCTTCGATATGTTGATTGTCTCTTCTGCTCTTTTCTTGTTTTTGTTTTTGCGTTTCCATTGTCGTTGTTTCGTTTTTCTCGTTTTTGGAGGCTCATCTCTTGTCCCTTGTTTTGACAAAACTCTCTGTGTGTGTGGGGACCCCGGAAATTCTGGCTTAAGGCCCGGAAATTTTCAGCCACGTGATACTTGTCTTGAAAAATTCCCCTCATTTCCTCTGTGCCCACTCTCAGAAGGCAGACCGGAAATTTGCGCAGAATTCTCCGGGCCAAATATCCGGGGGCCGGAATATTCCGTGTCTTAAGCCCGGAAAATTTCGGGGTTCGAGATTTTCCTAGAAATTCAACTCGGGTTCGTTGTGCCCCCTCGCAGAAGGCACCCCGGATTTTGGGGGTGGAATTTCCGGCCAAAATCTCTGGCCCCCGAAAATTTCCTTCCCTCACACCGGAATATACCGAGGTAAGCAGTTGGAGCCTATAAATAGGCGACGGGAGGGGCTCTCCCAGATCTTTTTCCCCTCCCATCGCCTCCTCTCCTTCCCCAACTGCAGCCGCCACCTCAGAGTTCCCCGGGAGGCCCCATCGCCTCCCTTCCTCGTCTTTCGCTTCCTCTTGCGGATCAAGAGACCACACATCCGTGCCCATCCATGAATCCCGGTATGTGCCACGTTTTCTCTGCAATCTAGGGTTTCCGGTAGATTCGATCTCCCACGATTTTAGGGTTGGAACTCCCTCTTAGCAGTCCAGTTTTTCACTTTTGTTCCTCCCCTTGTACTCCTATCTAGTTTTAGATTTGTTGCAGGCCTGGATTCGTAACCCTAATGCGATTTTTCCAGGGCCGGAAATTTCCGGCCCCAGCCCGGAATTTTCGCCCCCTCGGAAATTTCAGCAAGGACCGGAATTTCCGGCCTGCTCTGAATCTTTTACAGAAATCTCATTATTCCACCCCACAAGATGTGAGCCCTTCTTTTTGATGTTGTTTTTGCTTTTATTTTCCTTTTTCTTTCGCTTTTCTCGTAGATGCTTCAAGCTCTAGGTCCAAGGTGACTAGCTCTCGCAAGCGGTGGCGCCACTTTAGAGAGAATGAATACGGTGTGTTTGGTGATGAAGCCGTGACTCGTCAGCGTCAGCGTGATAAACAACAAGAGTATGAGCGTCAGCGAAATGCCGACAGGGTTGCTCGTCGGGCCAACAAGCAACTAGGCAAGACCACTCTCAACCTGGCCACCATGTCCGTAGCTGAGTTTAAAGCTTGGCGCTCCAAGGCATGGTACAGTGAGGGCCCCCAGGATCCCACTATCGATTCTTGTTTTTGGCATGTGGAGCAGGAGACTCTGTACAGGCAGATGTACACGGTGATAAGAAAGCCTGTCTGCCCAAGGAAGTACATCAACTTTGCACACATGCCTGCCAATCCTGCCTACTTCAGCAACTTTGTCAATCTTGCTGAGCTCCTTGGTTTGCACCCTCTCATGGAGACCCAATGCTCCTACAACACCACTTTCATTCAGCAGTTCTTCGCCACCCTGGTTATTGATGATGCTGAGGAGATTGGGCTGACCTAGATGTCTGGCCCTCACTTGCTCACGGCCATGTTCCATGATTTTTCTTCTGAGCTCGGGTATCCTTTCGCTGGCCTCAATATTCCTTAGGGTGCTTGCATGCACATCCATGGCGTGGAGTATGAAAAGAACAAGCTGGTTGAGCTGTATGGTCCTCGTGGTGTTGTGGGTTCTTCCAAGGGTCTCAATGCTATCTATGACATCCTTCTGCGTATGTTCCGGGAGACCATTACCCCTAGCGGTGGCAACAATGATGAGATCTGTGGCGGTTTGGTGAACCTCATGCACCATGCCTTTCTGACTTTCACCGAGGGTGATCTTGAGGATATTGAGCGCCACAAGATTGATGTGATGGACTGTATCTTCAATGAGATCCACTTTGCTCTCTTCCACCGCAAGGTGCCACCTTATGCACCATACATCATGAATCTCATCAAGTCCAAGTATCCTGCCGATCTTCGTGCAGATCTTGAGTTGGATTGTGAGACTCACAAGGATGTGAAACTGTACAAGAAGAGTGCCCACATTCAGCAAGCTACACATGATGTTGGTGCCACCGGTCAGGGACACCGTGATCCTCGCATGAGACAGGCTCGGCCTGGTACCAAGAAGCGCTCCTGGGTTGTTCGTGCCATTGAGAAGGTTCTATGCATGAACGTCTGCATCCTCAAGGAGAACTATGATGCCTATGTCGAGCGCTGCACCATTCTCGAGAACCAGCGCTCCATCGTGATAGCCCTCAACATGCCCAATGTTCCTCCTCCTCTTCGTGTTCAGATTCCTTACCACAACTAGAACAACCGTGATGTGGACTGGGATCTCGATGTTCCTGATGATGATGACATTGCCACTTCTAGTGAGGAGGAAGACTCCGCGGAGCATGCCCAGGATGATGACGCCATGGACTAGAGCTTGTTCCTTGGGACGTAGTGCATTCTTCTCTCTTTTTGGTATCCTGATCCCAAAGGGGGAGAAGATCTAGAGATCGCGGGGATTTGCTAGGGTGGGATCCTTTTTATCTCTCGTGTGTTTTTTGAACTTCGTTTTCTTCGTGACCGTTTATTCGTGGATTTCCTATTCGTGAACTTATATTATTGGGAGGCATGTATCCTAGTTATGATTATTTTTGATGTTTTAATTCCGATAGCATTGTTAGATTATCACTATGCAAATACCCGTGTTGTCATATGATCAACGATAATATCCTCGAGAAGATACACAAAGGTTTTTCTGAAGAAGCAAATAACTACAGCCGGATTATTCAGGAATCTAGCCCAGAATTTCCGGTGGATACAGGCCGGAATTTCCGGCCTCAGCACCGGCATATTACGGCCTACTTGAGGCTCTAGATGATGAAGTCCTGGCATCCTACTGCCCCCTCTCAGATGTTGGGCGGAAATTTGCCCGGAATATTCCGGGGCAAATTTCCGGCCCCTTGGTCCTTAGCAGAAATTTGATGAGTCGTTGCTGCCCGCTCACAAACGTAGGGGCGGAAATTTGGCCGGAAATTTCCGGGGAAAATTTCTGACACCTGGTCCTTAGCAAAATTTTGGACGCGTCGCTGCTGCCTGCTCGCAGATATGGGGCGGAAATTTGGTCGGAAATTTCCGGCCCCGGATTATTCAATAACCCCCCTCCCCCCCCCGGAGATTTCAAATATCCGGCCTAGCTACCCCGAAAATTTCCGGTACTAATACCGGAATATTCCGGCCCTCGAGAGCAGCAACGGTCAGATTTTGGAGGAGGCTATAAATAGCCGTTTTCTTCCTCTAGACAGCTAGTTCGTCCATTTCTCTCTCTCCTCCATTGTTTAAGAGCTCAAAACGCCTAGCTCTCCCTCCTCCTCCAACCAAACTTGATGCCCTTCAAGGATCTAATGGAGGGGGCCTAGATCTACCTTTCTACCAAGCCAAAAATTGTTTTCCCATACCATACCTCTTGGGATCTTGTAAATCTCTTGGTTGCTTTGTCATCCTAGAGAAACCCTAGTGCTTGTAGCTTCCACCTTGTAGTAAGAAGCTTCGGATCGTTGAGATCCTCCATCTCACTTGTGGAGTAGCCTCAACCACTTGTAAAGGTTTGGTCAACGCTTTCAAGTCGACCTCATAGTGGAAATAAGAATCTCCCTCACCAGAGAACCTCAAGGAGAACAAGGTGTGCACAACCGTGCTATTGAGGAGCGCCTAGGTGGCTCCCCACCTCTCAAACGTAGACGTACTTCTTTTAGGAAAGAACTACATTAAACATATCCTTGTCTCCGTGTTTTCACTTGTGGTTATCTTGTGCCTTGCATATTACTTCCGTTGTGTACTTGTTTCTTATCACATAGGGTGTCCACCTAGTTGCACATCTATATAACCAAGTTGCTTACTTGCTAAAGCCCATCTAAAAGTGAAACGGGATTAAAATTGGTAGGTCACCTATTCACCCCCCCTCTAGTTGACCATATTGTACTTTCAACATGGCATTTTCTCTATTGCGTCCACTTTATCTCTGTCAACTTCAATACCTCTTTCAGAAATTTTATGTCCAAGAATAATTCCTTCATTTACCATAAAGTGGCATTTCTCCCAGTTAAGAACAAGATTAGTTTCCTCACATCTCTACAAAACTTTATCAAGGTTGTGCAAGCAATTATCAAAAGAAGTTCCATAGACGGAGAAATCGTCCATGAATACTTCCACAATTTCTTAAAAAAAACCATGAAAAATAGCAGACATGCATCTTTCAAACATAGTAGGAGCATTACACAAACCAAAAGGCATACGTCTATAAGCATAAGTACTATAAATACAAGTAAAGGTTGTTTTCTCTTGATCTTGCTTCCTAACAGCAATTTGAAAAACCCAGAATAACCATCAAGAAAGCAAAAATGAGTTTTCTTAGACAACCTCTCTAGCATTTAATCAATAAAAGTCAAAGGATAATGATCTTTCTTAGTAACCTTGTTAACTTTACTAAAATCAATGCACATTCTATAACCAACTACTACTCTTTGAGGAATGAGCTAATTATTTTCATTAGGCACAACAGTAATTCCTCCCTTCATAGGGACACAGTGCACAAGGATCACCCATCTACTATCAGTAATAGGAAAAATAATACCAGCATCAAGGAGTTTTAATACCCCATTTCTTGCCACTTCCTTCATCTTAGGAATTAAACAGCGTTGATGTTCAACTACTGGCTTTGCATCAGGTTCAATATTAATAACATGCTGACATATAGAGGGAGAGATCCCTTTCAAATCATCAAGAGTATATCCAATAGCTCCACAGTGTTTCTTTAATATTCCAATAATCTTTCCTCTTGTTAACCTGAAAGTTTAGCACTACTAATAACATGATATATTTTCTTATCATTTATATAAGCATATTTAAGATCATTAGGCAAAGGTTTTAAATCAAAAACAGGATCCTCCTTGGGTGGCAATGTGGTACCCAAATCTTCGACAAGTAAATTATGCTTCAGTATCACTGGTTGATGAAGAAGAATATCATCAATCTCATTTCTCTCTTCCATAAAGACCTCACTTTCATGGTCCTCCATATATTGCTGCAAAGCATTGTTAGGAGCTAGAGCAATAGACGCAATTTGTTCAACTCTAAACTTCTCATTAGGCAATTCAGATTCATAAGGTGCTCTAGCAAATTTGGAGAAATTGAACTCATAAGATTTTCCATCAAATTTAGTCAATATCTTCTCCTTCTTACAATCTATAATAGCACCACAAGTGTTCAAGAAAGGTCTACCAAAAATAATTAGGCAAGTTTTACTAGTAGCCTTACCCAGTACTAGAAAATCAGTAGGATATTTAGTTTTACCACATAAAACTTCCACATCTCTAACAATACCGATCAGAAAGACAGTTTCTCTATTAGCAAGCTGAATAACCACATCAATATCCTCAAGCTCACAAGAGCCAATTTCATGCATAATTTCTTTATAAATCTCATAAGGAATAGAACTAGAACTTGCACCAATGTCACACAAACCATAATAGCAATGGTCACCAATCTTAACAGAAAGCACATGAACACTAGTTTTCTTAGGTCCATTGGGATGTGACACAATATTAGAAGCATCCTCACAAAAGACAATATGTTCATCCTCTACATTTCTACAAACAAGGTCTTTCACTATTGCTACTGCAGGTTCAACAGTTATTTGTTCATCAAGTTCAATAATTTTCTTTATGCTCTTGTTAACCACACTAGCTACAATAGAGTGTTCTTTTACCTTAGCAGGGAAAGGCATTTTCTCAATATAAGGCTCAGGCACAACATGATTAACATAATGCACTTCTGTATTTCTAACAAGAACAATATCTTTATAAGGTGCATGGTACTTCCTCAATTCCTTTTTAGGAATATCAAGATAGGACGCAAAGGCTTTAAGACAATTTGCAAAGATTTGAGAATCAAAACCACAAACATCACTAACATTATAGAAATCATCAGTCCCCATAAAAGCTTTAATGCATTCATAATCATAATTTATACCTAACTTTCTACCTTTTTCATTCTCCCACCCTTTAGTGTTTTCTAGAATACGGTCAAGAAGATCCCATTTAGCTTCTTCCTTCATACGTGTGAATAATCCAGACCAAGAAGAATCCAATAAATCCTTATCATGAAGAGAAAGCCTTGCATAAAAATTATTGATAACAATATTACTCGGGAGCTCATGAACGGGAAATTTAAGCATTAATAACTTTATTCTCCCCCACGCTTGGGCAATACTCTCTCCATCATGAGGCCAGAAATTATATATTTGATTCCGGTCTTTATGAATCTCACTGGGAGGATAGAATTTAGAATAAAAGAGAGTGTCGCACCCTGATTTCTAGGGGATACTCACCGTACGAACTGGATAGCAGATGCTTGGATTATGGGGCATAACTGCTCCCACGTCCCAGCTTCCTGGTAGGCCTGCGCTTATGCGCGACAACACAAGCCCTGCTATTCCATCGTCGATGTAAACTATCCACTAGAGATCAAAGGCACTTCCGTCGACGTACTTCAACCATACACACATGGTACGTCAACGGCGTTGAACAACTGATATCACAACAGATCTCTACGACACAAAAGATTGAAATAAGTTGCAAATGGCTCTCATTAGAGCAGAGATAGCAAATACAATCACTCAGAGGGCACATGCCCCAACAGTACATCATTACATCACAGCGGAAGCATACAACAGGTCTGAGTACAGACAAGAACCAAATAGGCCTAAGAGGCCGGAAACGAAAAGACGGAGCCCATCCACGAAGTCTCGGATCCTGCCCGGGTCCGCTATCTACTCGTCAGCAGTCTCGTCATACTCCAAGCAGTAGCCACCATGTAGATCCTCGGAAACGTCGTCTGCGTAAACCACAGCCCCAAAGGGGTCAGTACAACAACGTACTGGCAAGCAAGACTCACAGTTCACCAAAGTGTAACCCGTCAACACCAAGCACAGATGCTTTGGGTTCAACGGAAGGAGAGGGATATAAAAGATGCTGCAACTGGCTGCGCTAATCAACTACAGAGGTTCTATCATGTCCAACTATCAGAAAGGGGATAAGATCGAGGGTTGTAACCAACTGGAAGATAACATCAAACAAACCCATCCTGGATCTCGCCCCTTATCCGAAGAAGCAATCCGAGGATAACTCACACAGTTGTATTAAAGGTGAATCAAGTTATTGTGTCATCAACCTATTACTAGTCAAGTTATTAATCATCGGGTGTAACATGTTAATCATTAGGTTAAAGTTGTCCTGAGTACTTGTTAGCCAGTACTTTCACCAAGTAATCCATAACCGCGGAAAACACGGCTTCTCGAGAAGATTATCCCTGCAGGGTTGCACCAATTTGGCCGTACACTCATGAATATCCCGCCAGATGGGAGATCACCCCACCAAGCGGGGCACTCAACACAACCAACCATTCCTCGCATCAAGCCCAAAGCACCTTGGGCGCACGGCTAATCGAGCCCAGAAGAAAATGGACCCTCATAGCACTCTAAGAACGTGTCCCCCTATATGCCGACTACAAAAGTTCCACCCTGGCCTGGGCTCGCAAAAACATGCATGCGGCAAATGGAACACACGAACTAAATGAGGCGATTTGGACGAGATGCGAATCAGGTCAAGTTGAGGGGGGCGCCCATACTCGCTTCCCAAATGCGGGTAGTGCGCTCATCATGGATCAGTAGACAAGACCCTTTTCCTATTAGGGTCGACACTAGCAGGCTCCAAAACCTCTCATGGGCCTCCTGCCGGTGCCTTATCATCAAATTTATTATTAATAGCAACATTAGCATGATTGATTGATTAACATCGAGCCCCCGGAACATAATGAAATAGTAACTGAAAGTAACGGTAACAGACTCGAGCAAAAGCAACCTAAGCATGCTAGTAAGACACTGGCTCAAACAATGGGTTGTAGGAAGGGAGATGAGGCAGTATCAGGCTTAAGGGATTCATGTGATGGGTTCGTAACAGAACAACTACTACTAAGGCTAGCAGAAAAGAACAACGGAAAGTATCGGTAACCAAGGTTGAAAGGAACACAGTGGTTCATGTGAGTGATAACTTGCCTGCAAAACCCAGTAGCCTGGTACTGAGCTAAATCCTTAGAAGGGATGTCGTAAGTATCGTCGGTCTCAACGTCGTCGTATATCCGATAAGAAGCAAACAGACAATGCAGAAAAGGTAGACAATCAATACATGGCATAGGTGCACAAACATGGGATGATGCATGTCATGTTACTAGATGCATCAAAGTAACCTACTTGACAAGTAACACAATTTAATTGGATCCATATGCAATGAGAATTGCATATGGAGGCAAATGCTTTAGGTTGAAGCAATGATCTACCTTTGATTAACAAGTGTAAGTAGTTAAACATGATGCATGCATGATGATAACAAGGAGTAAACAAGTTAGATGCAATTGGAAAAGGAGTACAAGTGTGGGATTTTTATTTGTTATGTTAGGAATTTTGGTTCCTTATTGAAGTCACACAAGTAATTGTTGTTTTCAACAAGTTAAAGTGTTCAAAACAAATAACAAAGTTGATATTTGAAAAGGTTATCAAATTTTAGTTGGTTTACATGTTTCACATTTTGAAATTGGACTTTGGATTAATTAATTATGAATTAAACAATAATAAACAATTTTTAATTGCATTAAACAAGAATTAAATGGTTTAGGCAATTTTAATTATTCAAAACATGAAACAAATTTTATATTTGGAAAGAGGGTTTAATTTTGCATGGAAAACATATTTCATTTGTGGAAATTGGATTTAAAATGAGCAAGTTATTATTTTGGCAAGTTTAAATGCAATAAATAAGAAACAGTTGTTTTCAGCAATTTAAATTATTCAAAACAGCAAACAAAATTTATATTTGGAAAGTACATGAAAAATTGATTGGAAAACATATTTGGTTTGTGAAATTTGGATTTTTTATGAACAAGTTATGAATTTTGCAAATTTAAGTGAATTTGACAAGTTTTCAAATTTTGCACCAATTTAAAATATTCAAAACAGTAAACAAATTTTATATTTGGATAGAACATTTAATTTGGTATTGAAAACATATCAAAATTGTTGGATTTGGATTTAAAATGAATTATTTATGCAATTTAGAAGATATAGGGCAAATCTGCCATTTTTATGGATCTAGGGACTTTGAAATTATTTTCCAGGGGCTAGATTTTAGTAACAGGGGCCTAGGTGTGATTATCTGAAAGTGCTGTGACCAAACAATACCAAAAATAAAAAGTTTGTTAATGTGCAGGGGTGGGATTTGATCCCTGGACCTGTGGTTGGGCGCAGGGGAACCAACCAGCTGGGCTACTGCTTTCGGTTGTAATAGGTAGGGCCTCGGGGGGGGGGTATAAGGTGATGTTTGCGGGTATTATTTCTCTGAAACTGCACGAACAGGTACTGAACCCAGATCGGACATGGACATGGTCGAGCAGCTGCTCGCCGGAGATGCTAGGGCGGCCGTGGGGCTGGACCGCGAGCGAACGGAGAGGGAGAGGGAGTAGCGAGAGGAAAGGGACCTCACCTTGGGCGCTCGATGGAGGGGGCGAACGGATGCAGGGAGCGGTCGAGCAGGGAGCGGGCGCAGCAGGGAGTCGCAGGCAGTGGCCAAGGCCGGCGATGGAGGCCACGGCGCCGGCGACACGGTGCATATCCGGCGGTGATCCCTTCACCGAACTTGGAGAGGGGAGGGTGCCGGTTCCATTCCCGCCCGCGGGAGCTCCCGGGACAGCCTACATCGACCACGCCAACCTCCACAAGTTCCGGCCATGGAAGGGGGGTTTCAGGTTCAGTATAGGTTCAGAGAGAGAGGGAGTTGGAGGAGATGGAAGGAAGAGAGAGGGTGGCGGCTTGAGGGAGAAGGAGGGAGAACTAGGGCTAGGCTAGGGCACCGAGGGGGATAGAAATAGAGGAGGAGATGCTTGTACGGCATGCATCCAGGAGGGGGAGAGGAGATCGTGTGGTTGTTTGCCTGTTCGTACAGGAAGTGACGTGGGGGAGGAAGAAGACAATCGTGAAGGGGTACTGGGCCAGGGAAGGTTAGATGGGCTGGGCTGGTTAGGGCTGCTGCCTCTCCCTTCTTTTGTTATTTTGTTTTGTTTTTTTTTTTTTTTTTGTAGCTTGCTTTTGGAAGAAAAGGTTAGGGTTTTGGCTATAGAAAAATTTGGGAAAAACTTAGTTAAGCCTTTTAGGTAATTAGGAACCACATTGCATGCTTGGATTCCAATTATTTGAGATTTAGAAATATGTTTGTATTTGAAGCCAATTTGGGAGATTTTCATATTAATGAACCATTAAGGAAAAGAAGCATGTTTATAGGGTAGCCCCTATGAATTTAAAATTAAAATTAGTTGGTTGAATTGATACTGTTTATAAAGTGGTTATGACCCAACTTGGGTGCTGTTTGGAAAACAAACCAAATTGATTGAAATTTGCAATATTCATTAATATTAGGAAAACAAGCAATTTCAATAGGGTTTCCCCTAGGGTTTAGAATGATTTAAGGAATTCAAATTAGTGGTGAATTTCATTGATTCAAAAGATTAAAGATTTTGAGGATTGGTTTGAATTTGAAATGATTTAGAGTAATTGCTTGAATTAATTGATTGGAAAATTGGTTTGATTAAAGCAACAAATTGAGAAGTGAAAAACAAGGAATAAAAGGGTTGTTTTTATTTGTTATTTTGGTTCCAATAGTTGTAACAGAGCAAGTATGAAAACATTGTTTGAAAAAGGTTTGAATTTGAGTTGTGAAAACAGTGGAAAACAAATGCAACAATTTAGAAACAAAAGCAAACAACAAGGAAACAATATGATGACATGATGCAATACTTAAATAAACAAGAAATCAAACATTCTATGGGGTAGTTTTCATACTTGGGATGTTACAAAACGCCCCCCTTGAAGGAATCGCGCCCCGAGATTCCTACTGAGAAAAGAAAAGGTCCGGAAACTTCTTGGGAAGATCCACTTGAGCTGTGACACGTGAAACACATCGTGCACATTGGACAGACGTCAGGGAATTTGCAAACCACCGGAACATTTTCAATTGAAGGAAGAGGTTTTTGTATCAAGGGTGTATAGCTGGATAGAATTTGATTCATTTGGAGAATAGATTATCTGTAATGATGGTGCAACAGGGTTATTGACATCAATGGAACACCAAGAATAATCATCAATGTCAGAATCAGCAACATGAGAGTAACGAGGAATATGTGGCCTCTCATTAGAATTGGATTGTTCTTACTTATCTTGGAAGTCAACATTTGAGATCCCGGGGAGTGAACAGAGTTTTGATTGCTTAGTGGAACCAGAATTGTTGTATGTTGTGGAAAAGGTTGTTGACACAAAGGAATGTGATTCTCCGGTATGAAATAACACTTTAGCTGGAATAGAGTTTAGCAGATGAGCGGGGAAACTTTGATTAGACACCGGTAGAAGAATTGAATTGGAAAACAACAACAAGATTTCAACGGACGAAATGGAAATGTTTAGGAGGACAGGATATTGAAACAACACCGGGAAAAACGAGAACAAAACTTCTGAGGTACTACGGAGAACCCAAAACACGTGAAATCCTAACTTGAAAGTTTAGATGAGGAGGGAGAAATCAACGTTGCACTTCCTTACCAGAAAAGGGAGGGTGGGTGGGGAAAGAAGAAAAAGAACAGAATTCCTACTCTCACGTTTCATTTTTCCTATATAGCTACAAAATAGTTTCTAGACTCAACTGCGACCAGTAAAAGGAATCCTACAGGCAGACAGGCTCTGATACCATTTGTCGCACCCTGATTTCTAGGGGATACTCACCGTACGAACTGGATAGCAGATGCTTGGATTATGGGGCATAACTGCTCCCACGTCCCAGCTTCCTGGTAGGCCTGCGCTTATGCGCGACAACACAAGCCCTGCTATTCCATCGTCGATGTAAACTATCCACTAGAGATCAAAGGCACTTCCGTCGACGTACTTCAACCATACACACATGGTACGTCAACGGCGTTGAACAACTGATATCACAACAGATCTCTACGACACAAAAGATTGAAATAAGTTGCAAATGGCTCTCATTAGAGCAGAGATAGCAAATACAATCACTCAGAGGGCACATGCCCCAACAGTACATCATTACATCACAGCGGAAGCATACAACAGGTCTGAGTACAGACAAGAACCAAATAGGCCTAAGAGGCCGGAAACGAAAAGACGGAGCCCATCCACGAAGTCTCGGATCCTGCCCGGGTCCGCTATCTACTCGTCAGCAGTCTCGTCATACTCCAAGCAGTAGCCACCATGTAGATCCTCGGAAACGTCGTCTGCGTAAACCACAGCCCCAAAGGGGTCAGTACAACAACGTACTGGCAAGCAAGACTCACAGTTCACCAAAGTGTAACCCGTCAACACCAAGCACAGATGCTTTGGGTTCAACGGAAGGAGAGGGATATAAAAGATGCTGCAACTGGCTGCGCTAATCAACTACAGAGGTTCTATCATGTCCAACTATCAGAAAGGGGATAAGATCGAGGGTTGTAACCAACTGGAAGATAACATCAAACAAACCCATCCTGGATCTCGCCCCTTATCCGAAGAAGCAATCCGAGGATAACTCACACAGTTGTATTAAAGGTGAATCAAGTTATTGTGTCATCAACCTATTACTAGTCAAGTTATTAATCATCGGGTGTAACATGTTAATCATTAGGTTAAAGTTGTCCTGAGTACTTGTTAGCCAGTACTTTCACCAAGTAATCCATAACCGCGGAAAACACGGCTTCTCGAGAAGATAATCCCTGCAGGGTTGCACCAATTTGGCCGTACACTCATGAATATCCCGCCAGATGGGAGATCACCCCACCAAGCGGGGCACTCAACACAACCAACCATTCCTCGCATCAAGCCCAAAGCACCTTGGGCGCACGGCTAATCGAGCCCAGAAGAAAATGGACCCTCATAGCACTCTAAGAACGTGTCCCCCTATATGCCGACTACAAAAGTTCCACCCTGGCCTGGGCTCGCAAAAACATGCATGCGGCAAATGGAACACACGAACTAAATGAGGCGATTTGGACGAGATGCGAATCAGGTCAAGTTGAGGGGGGCGCCCATACTCGCTTCCCAAATGCGGGTAGTGCGCTCATCATGGATCAGTAGACAAGACCCTTTTCCTATTAGGGTCGACACTAGCAGGCTCCAAAACCTCTCATGGGCCTCCTGCCGGTGCCTTATCATCAAATTTATTATTAATAGCAACATTAGCATGATTGATTGATTAACATCGAGCCCCCGGAACATAATGAAATAGTAACTGAAAGTAACGGTAACAGACTCGAGCAAAAGCAACCTAAGCATGCTAGTAAGACACTGGCTCAAACAATGGGTTGTAGGAAGGGAGATGAGGCAGTATCAGGCTTAAGGGATTCATGTGATGGGTTCGTAACAGAACAACTACTACTAAGGCTAGCAGAAAAGAACAACGGAAAGTATCGGTAACCAAGGTTGAAAGGAACACAGTGGTTCATGTGAGTGATAACTTGCCTGCAAAACCCAGTAGCCTGGTACTGAGCTAAATCCTTAGAAGGGATGTCGTAAGTATCGTCGGTCTCAACGTCGTCGTATATCCGATAAGAAGCAAACAGACAATGCAGAAAAGGTAGACAATCAATACATGGCATAGGTGCACAAACATGGGATGATGCATGTCATGTTACTAGATGCATCAAAGTAACCTACTTGACAAGTAACACAATTTAATTGGATCCATATGCAATGAGAATTGCATATGGAGGCAAATGCTTTAGGTTGAAGCAATGATCTACCTTTGATTAACAAGTGTAAGTAGTTAAACATGATGCATGCATGATGATAACAAGGAGTAAACAAGTTAGATGCAATTGGAAAAGGAGTACAAGTGTGGGATTTTTATTTGTTATGTTAGGAATTTTGGTTCCTTATTGAAGTCACACAAGTAATTGTTGTTTTCAACAAGTTAAAGTGTTCAAAACAAATAACAAAGTTGATATTTGAAAAGGTTATCAAATTTTAGTTGGTTTACATGTTTCACATTTTGAAATTGGACTTTGGATTAATTAATTATGAATTAAACAATAATAAACAATTTTTAATTGCATTAAACAAGAATTAAATGGTTTAGGCAATTTTAATTATTCAAAACATGAAACAAATTTTATATTTGGAAAGAGGGTTTAATTTTGCATGGAAAACATATTTCATTTGTGGAAATTGGATTTAAAATGAGCAAGTTATTATTTTGGCAAGTTTAAATGCAATAAATAAGAAACAGTTGTTTTCAGCAATTTAAATTATTCAAAACAGCAAACAAAATTTATATTTGGAAAGTACATGAAAAATTGATTGGAAAACATATTTGGTTTGTGAAATTTGGAATTTTTATGAACAAGTTATGAATTTTGCAAATTTAAGTGAATTTGACAAGTTTTCAAATTTTGCACCAATTTAAAATATTCAAAACAGTAAACAAATTTTATATTTGGATAGAACATTTAATTTGGTATTGAAAACATATCAAAATTGTTGGATTTGGATTTAAAATGAATTATTTATGCAATTTAGAAGATATAGGGCAAATCTGCCATTTTTATGGATCTAGGGACTTTGAAATTATTTTCCAGGGGCTAGATTTTAGTAACAGGGGCCTAGGTGTGATTATCTGAAAGTGCTGTGACCAAACAATACCAAAAATAAAAAGTTTGTTAATGTGCAGGGGTGGGATTTGATCCCTGGACCTGTGGTTGGGCGCAGGGGAACCAACCAGCTGGGCTACTGCTTTCGGTTGTAATAGGTAGGGCCTCGGGGGGGGGGGGTATAAGGTGATGTTTGCGGGTATTATTTCTCTGAAACTGCACGAACAGGTACTGAACCCAGATCGGACATGGACATGGTCGAGCAGCTGCTCGCCGGAGATGCTAGGGCGGCCGTGGGGCTGGACCGCGAGCGAACGGAGAGGGAGAGGGAGTAGCGAGAGGAAAGGGACCTCACCTTGGGCGCTCGATGGAGGGGGCGAACGGATGCAGGGAGCGGTCGAGCAGGGAGCGGGCGCAGCAGGGAGTCGCAGGCAGTGGCCAAGGCCGGCGATGGAGGCCACGGCGCCGGCGACACGGTGCATATCCGGCGGTGATCCCTTCACCGAACTTGGAGAGGGGAGGGTGCCGGTTCCATTCCCGCCCGCGGGAGCTCCCGGGACAGCCTACATCGACCACGCCAACCTCCACAAGTTCCGGCCATGGAAGGGGGGTTTCAGGTTCAGTATAGGTTCAGAGAGAGAGGGAGTTGGAGGAGATGGAAGGAAGAGAGAGGGTGGCGGCTTGAGGGAGAAGGAGGGAGAACTAGGGCTAGGCTAGGGCACCGAGGGGGATAGAAATAGAGGAGGAGATGCTTGTACGGCATGCATCCAGGAGGGGGAGAGGAGATCGTGTGGTTGTTTGCCTGTTCGTACAGGAAGTGACGTGGGGGAGGAAGAAGACAATCGTGAAGGGGTACTGGGCCAGGGAAGGTTAGATGGGCTGGGCTGGTTAGGGCTGCTGCCTCTCCCTTCTTTTGTTATTTTGTTTTGTTTTTTTTTTTTTTTTTGTAGCTTGCTTTTGGAAGAAAAGGTTAGGGTTTTGGCTATAGAAAAATTTGGGAAAAACTTAGTTAAGCCTTTTAGGTAATTAGGAACCACATTGCATGCTTGGATTCCAATTATTTGAGATTTAGAAATATGTTTGTATTTGAAGCCAATTTGGGAGATTTTCATATTAATGAACCATTAAGGAAAAGAAGCATGTTTATAGGGTAGCCCCTATGAATTTAAAATTAAAATTAGTTGGTTGAATTGATACTGTTTATAAAGTGGTTATGACCCAACTTGGGTGCTGTTTGGAAAACAAACCAAATTGATTGAAATTTGCAATATTCATTAATATTAGGAAAACAAGCAATTTCAATAGGGTTTCCCCTAGGGTTTAGAATGATTTAAGGAATTCAAATTAGTGGTGAATTTCATTGATTCAAAAGATTAAAGATTTTGAGGATTGGTTTGAATTTGAAATGATTTAGAGTAATTGCTTGAATTAATTGATTGGAAAATTGGTTTGATTAAAGCAACAAATTGAGAAGTGAAAAACAAGGAATAAAAGGGTTGTTTTTATTTGTTATTTTGGTTCCAATAGTTGTAACAGAGCAAGTATGAAAACATTGTTTGAAAAAGGTTTGAATTTGAGTTGTGAAAACAGTGGAAAACAAATGCAACAATTTAGAAACAAAAGCAAACAACAAGGAAACAATATGATGACATGATGCAATACTTAAATAAACAAGAAATCAAACATTCTATGGGGTAGTTTTCATACTTGGGATGTTACAGAGAGGAACAATTTCCTCCCATCCAATAGATACACCATTCTTTAGTAATTTAAATCATTCAATGGCTCTACCTTTCAGCGATAAAGATAATAATTTCCTTTTAACTTGATCCATTGTAATACGTGCACACCTAAATAACTCACATATTTCATGTATAAAGAGCAAATGATCATCGAGATAGATAGTTCCATCTCCATAATAGCAGTTATTCATAACACGTCCAAAAAATTTCATAGGTATTTTATAAGGATCTAATTCAGCATATAACGGGTCACCTACTACCCTAGCAGTAACAGTAGTACCCCTAAACATAGAACCAAAAAAATTCTCCATAATGAAATAAAGCAGCAGACAGAAATAAAAGCATCACTCATAGTAAAAGTTTCTCTTACCAATAGCGCTCCACTCCCCGGCAACGGCGCCAAAAAATAATCTTGATGACCCACAAGTATAGGAGGTGTATTGTAGTACTTTCGATAAATAAGAGTGTCGAACCCAATGAGGAGCAGAAGGTGTTGACAAGCAGGTTGGATAGAGATTCACTAAAAACACTAGCAAACAGGTTTTTGGTGTTTTTCGATATAGCGGATAAATAAAGTGCGAGTAAATAAAAGATAGTTAATATAATTGCAGCGAGTGGCCCAATCCTTTTGAGAGCAAAGGACAAGCCAGTTGTTCTACTTATGATTACTAAACGTTCTCGAGGACCCATGGGAATTTCGTCAAGTGCTTTCGCTTCATACGGTTGATTAATATTTATTGGTTCGATAGGTGTTGGGTGGGTGAACCTATGGTAATTCACCTACCAACTGGGACTAATACATACTTGTGATTATACCCCTCGTAAGCATCCGCAAATACAAGAAAGTAATTAAGATAAATCTAACCACAACCTTAAAACTCCGGGATCCTACACTCTCTCGTGCATTAGCTTCCTAACAGGGGTTTAGGTTTGTGTCACTCCGGCAACCCCACAATTAGGAGCCAAATACACAATGCATCCTCCTAGGCCCATAAAGGTGAAGTATCATATAGTCGACGCTCACATGACACCACTAGAAGAATAGCACCACAACTTAAATATCAAACCACTAGATATTACTTCAACATAATTCCACTACTAACATCATGACTTCTCCCATGTCCTCAAGAACTAAACGAACTACTCACAAGACATCATATGGATCATAATCAGAGGTGATATAATGGATATTAAGAATCTGGTCATAAAGTGTAAACACCGATAAATCTCACAAGCATCAACTACAAACAAGTAATCCACGCCGGGAGAGATATCTAGTGGAAAACAACGATAAAGACCCCTAATTGTTATAGTGGGATGAAGGTGGATGATGAGGGTGATGGTGTTGGTGGTGATGATGATTACGATGACGATCTTGATGATGCCCGGAGCGATGACGGTGACGATGGCGATGATCCCCCCTCTTCGGGGAGGAATTTCCCCGACAGATTTCTCCCTGCCGGAGAGCTTTTATCTCACTGTTGTTTTCCGCCCCAAGGCGGCGGCGGAATATTTCTTCGATGATTTTTTGGGGCTTAGGGTTCCCTGGGGGTCAAGTACGCGAAAGGGAGCGCCGAAAAGTGGGCCAGGGTGGCCATACCACCACCAGGCGCAACCAAGGGGGGGCGTCGCCTGGTGTTCTGGGTCTCTGGTGGCCCCCCTCCGGGTGCCCTTCTGGCTAGCTTCCTCCTCGGTACTTCTAATACTTCTCTGGTATCCCCCCCTCTTCTTTTGATCTTCTGAAGTAGGGTATCTCGACGGTGCTTTTTCCATCAGATTTCTGGTCCCGGTGTTTATTCTCCAAAAATTATGAAACATGCAAAATAAGATGAAATAACATAAGTAATGCATCATAACATGAAATATATCGATGAATAAAAGAAAATAACAATATAAAATAGTGATGCAAAATGGACATATCACACAGCGGCAAAACAACGCAAAACTGTGTCGAGCGCGGCAGAGAATAGGAATTCGACTAGAGCTAGGAACCTCACGGCAGAAAAAATAAATAAGGGAATTGTGCCGCGGTAGAAATTCGATCCCAACTCAGATAAGAAGAGAACTCGTGTAGGAAACAACTTAGCAATGCTATTAGGGATGTTTTCCCGAGCTAACACACATGGATAACAATCTTTTTTGTGGATATTTTCGCTATAGATGAACTAGAAGATTATGAACCCTAACCCCAATTTGACAAAAAAATAAAAAGAAAAAACAGGAACACAAATCAACATAAAACAATGACTAGAAGTTGCAATTCGGTGTTGATCTAAGCTCTGGCAAATCTAACCTAAATATTTTTGTGTGGCCATTTCTGGATAGGAATAAAAACAACTAACACTAGGGGATACAATTTTCTCACGGAGTAAAGATGTAAATCTGATACCAAGATGATATGGGGTGGCCCAATCTTCTCTCTGAGCAACTCTAAATATGGTGGATGATATGATAACTAGTGTTACGCTGAAAACTCTCCTTGGCTAAGCCCTGATGCCAATGCAACATCAATCAATCCCTTTCGATATTCTCAACTACACACTCTTGCACAAAGTAGCCACTGACAACGAAGTGGTCTTGTATCTTCTTATTCCCAATGGAATAGCAGATAACACACATAATTTGCAAGAGTAATGATACTTCAAGATGAATGCTTACAAGCAAATTCAATCTATGAAAGCTATGGTTTATTTTTAACGTACGCTGACCTCTTCAATTCACAATCCTAGGTATATATGAGGGGAGGGGGTGGGGCCAAACGAGTGTGGAGCACCACCACCTTAATGTTTCGAGCTGGACTCTAATCCAAGTAGAAAACAGATACAAACCGATCCATAAAGGATTTGGCCCAATAGGACTTCCAGGTCCTAGTCCTAATCAAATTCCAGGACTCTCTCTTGGCGCAACAACAGGATGTTGGGCGCCACCTCCCTTGTTTTCCCGCAGCTTATGTTTGTTTTCCAGCTTGTAAACCTTGT
Source organism: Alopecurus myosuroides (assembly GCA_028641055.1). Classification (NCBI taxonomy): domain Eukaryota; kingdom Viridiplantae; phylum Streptophyta; class Magnoliopsida; order Poales; family Poaceae; genus Alopecurus; species Alopecurus myosuroides. The sequence continues at coordinate 83,435,844 of CM054060.1, forward strand.
TTTCCAGCTGGTACATGTTGTTTTCTTCAAGTATCCTCTTGTTTTCCAGCTGCTTCTTCTTGTTTTTCAGCAGTTCCATCTTGTTTTCCAGCTCCTCTTGATGTTCTCCTCCATCCATATTTGTGTTATCAATAAACCTGATAATACATAAATGTATAGACTTAGGCGGTATGAAATTCTCATAAGCACAAACATCATATTATATTAAGAGTGAGTTCACTTGTTGCTCTAATAACTTGGTTCTTGATCTTGTCATTGGTCCAAGTCTCACTCCATTATTATTATCTTGAACAACAACATCATCATGTGTATCAAATGGTGAAGAGCTATGGATATCCTCATCACTTATTGTCTAGAATTAAACCGTTGTGTGAAGTGTAGGTTGGGCTTGTCGGGAATAACAAGAATATTCTTCTGGATAGCCTGCTCCTTCTAGCTTCTTGAGTTAATTCCTACTGTGTACTTTCTACTAGAATGATTTATGTGGTGTTCCTAGTGAAGAACACACGTGTGGTGGGGTTGTGATGTTTTATGTATAATTTTTATGAGTTCCTCTCGCTTTGACACCTAGTCTTATGCATGTGGTGATTGTGATGCTTGTAAATGGGCTCTGGGGTTCAAATTTCCACCCTAGGCAATGCATTACACCCTATGTATTGCAGTTGGTTTTGATCATATCTTGATCTAGTCAGCAAATACAAACATGTGTGTGTTTTACTTGCAGCTGAGGTAACCTTGTGGGGTGTGTGGATTTGAATTCCATCCTTGGTTCAAGATTCTTTGGGATTAATTCAATACCTAAAGTGATATGTGGCCTGTTGTTGGCCTTTAGTTACTCTAGTTTGTACTAGAGATGCAGTCTGGTTGGTCTAGTATATCAATTTAGATTATTTTTCAACTGTTGGATTTTAAATTTGAATTTAGTGACATTTTGAGGGCTTGTTTGATGTTTCTCCCTCAGTTAATTATATGGAACATAGATGATCATGTTTTGTCTCTTGTATGCTTATTAACCAATGCCACTAGTGGAGTTGCCCCTGATACTTATGTTGATTTCTGTCCCTTGTTGGTATTGCTTGAGCATGACCAGACCCTCTTTAGATTTGTCCTTTTTGCTAAAAGGATTATTGAGGCCCTCTATTTGTATTTTGAGTGTTTTCCTAGGAATTAACCCTAGTCATGTCCTTAATGAGTTCATCAACATAAAAAAATGACCCACACCATGTGGGAAAACATTTTAATTCTAACCCAAAAACCATTTTCTGTTTATTTTTGGTTTTGCAGGTTTGAAGACCCATAATCGAAGAAGATGTAATCCTAGCTATCATAGTTTTTGTTTAGGCTAGTTTATGTTTTTTTTCTTAAACTTGTAATTCTCATTGTAATAGACTTGTAACTCTATTTCTATGTAACCGATCATATTTGTATTTCATTTTTTTTGAATCCAACTTGATTCCAATGTGTAAGACTTGTGATTTGAATATCAATAGAACTCCATTAGTTACCCAAATGTACTATCTATGTGAGATATGAATTAAATTTTCATTATTTCAATCGTGTTTGACCATCCGAACTGGAACGACAGTTTAAATTTCAAATGTTAACTCATAGTTTGAATCCCAAAAGGTTGAGAATCAGATAAGAGTGGATGAGTGATATTTAGATCAATACATGAGGAATAGATATGTCCTAAGGGACCAATTTGAATTTAACATTCATATTTTTTATAAATAACCCCCATTCCCAAACTATATGACCTAAATGTTAAATCAAGTGTTATTGACGATCGTGTAGGACTTGTTTTCCAAATCATCAACACCATCTCCACTTGACCTCATAGATCATTTATTTTACAAAAGCGCAAAATTTACCCCGTTGTGCAAAGAATGCATGATTGTAGATATGCACATTTTGTACTTCTACCCTTTCGACTCTCTAAACCCTGGGGCATTACACTTTACATCACCGTATAGTATATCCATCTATTAAATCGCAGGCCGAAAAGTACGCTCAATTTTCATGATAACTATATGTACCTCTTAAATAGTAAAATTTTAGGAGTAGAAATATGTCGTCTTAGAGCATCTTTATCACATCCCCCAAACCACCCTCGGCCTAGAAAATTCTGGCCGATATGCGGTTTCAGAGAATTTTGGTTGTCCGAACAAAAACCACATATCTAGCTGGCCCGTAAAACTTTTTCCGGGGCACACTATATTCACCCCTTGGCCGTTATATCCTCAGTACCATGATGCATTTAGGGTTAAACCACCTGATAGCTCCGCAGCAAAATCCACAAACTTCGGCAAGCGATCCTACGTTTCTCCGTCTCCACTCACGCTTTCTCCGGACGATCCATAGCTACATCAACCATTCGCAACCATGGCGGGCTAGAAAAAACGGTGGAGGCCGTGGCGGCCCTCGGAAGGAGAAACTACGAGGAGTGCCGACTCCGCCTCATGGACGCCACGAGCAAGCGTGTATGACTTGGAGGGAGGCGGTGGAAGTGGGACGGCCTGCGCGCTCCCAAGTCTTCATCGACGAGAACCGTACCGCCCACATCGCTACCGCCGCCGCGATGCCAGCCTCTCATACGACGCGAAGGCAGGGAGCTCCCCTGTGGTGCCAGAGGTGGTGGTGCTCATCAACGACAGGGACGAGGGGCGCTGCGCGTGGAGGTGATGAACTCTGTTTGTATATGATTAAGAAAATTACAACACGTAATCGTGAGAAGCAAATTCTAACGTGAAGTAGTTTTCTGAATTTTCAATACCAATAGTATGTGTTCTACGTGATGATTTTACAACCGGTTTAATGGGTACCCTCAACTGGTATTACGGTTTGAGATTCTAGTGTATCTCATAGAGATGCTCTTATACCGAGATCATAGAAAAATCAGATGACTCAAATTAGCACAATAATAAATTTTATGGAAAGAACATGCCATGAAACAAAAGTAAACTGCAAATCTTAGACGCTAGAAAGGACGGAGGAGAGGGAAACCTACGACGGCTATTGGCGGCGGCTAGGTTTCACCCACTAGCTATCTCTCATCATCTCATGGCACCACAACAGCTTAGGTAGCCGGTCATAACAACATTTGTAAAGCAAACCGGAAATCTTTAAAAAAAAATCTTGGAAAAAATATATTGTTGGCGATGAGCACGTCAACGCAAATCAACAAGATCGAGGAAAACTTCATATATTAGTGACGTGCATTATATTTTTTTTCTACACAATATAGCGGGCGTAGAGCCGTAGACTATTGAACATGCTCTTACACTCCTTTTGTTCAAGTACCCCCTCCGTCCCAAATTAAGTGTCACAAAGTTTGACAAAATTGAATGTATCTAACACTAAGTTATGTCTAGATACATCCACTTTTGTCAAACTTTGTGACACTTAATTTGAGACGGAGGGAGTATATTTTCTAGAACATGGCCATACCAATGGGACGGGTTAAGAAAATAAATACTTTGCAATATATGCTTGATCATATATACACGGAAAGAAAAAGGGACTTATCTCGAACGATTTAGAAATAGTTATTTTTGGCTGATGTTGATAGCTATCGTATCAAGATCTTTTTCATCCTTTTTATAATTGCATGAATCTTAGAGGTGACTTTGACATAATCATGTTTCTGATTCACGTCGCCTGTGAAGTTACTAGTATCAAAACCAACAAAAAAAAAAGGGTACACTGTCCAGTTATCCAGTCACACATGGCACCGATCCAAACTTTAGAAGGCCGTTTTTGCAAAAATCCAGTTTTAGTGGGCCATACCAGTTAACGACACGGCCACGTACAGTAGGAAGATCAGAGACATGCCGAGTCCACCATCCGATCGACTGGTACAAGCATCCTGCCAACAGGCCGGGCTGCCTTGGCCCATTTGCAGGCTCATACAAGAGCTGCTTGATCATTGATTTGTTTACGTTTCGCTTGGAAGGAAGAAGCTGTTTGATCAGTGATGACTGACAGATTGATCGGTAGCAGGAGCCTATGTTCGAGATGGATCGACATGCAGCGGAACAGTTCTTTAGGGCCCGCTGGCGTTGTGACAATGCCTGCTGCACGACGCCGTAACATGCGACCCGGAAGGTAAGCTCCCATCCGATTCGTTCGGGAAGAACTAACAAGATCACCGACGATGGATGCAGGTTTATTCTTCACGTGGAGGCATGATGCTTTTAAAGATCGCCACGATGAAGTAAACCCCTTGCAGTACTAATCACGAGACGATCCACATGCTTAGATGCAACTAAGCATAATAAATCGAGCCTGTCCACCAGTCTAGCACGCTCGTCGGGGGCAGAGGAGCGCAAGCATACATACCCGTCGGTAGGATGATAGTACTTCCTACTGTCACAAAAATGGATAAAAGTGAATGTATCACAAAGATGGATAAAAGTGAATGTACCTGTATATAATTTAGTGTTAGATGCATCAACGTTTGTCCATCTTTCTATCTTTCTGACAATTAATTTCAAATGGAGGGAGTACTTCTTGTCATCGAGCTAAATGTATCCGGATGTTTTTAAGTATCATCCTACCGACGGGTATGCATCTTTCTGGCAATTGCGCTGCAGGTCATATTTGGATAAAATGAAAATCATGTATTGTTGAACTCGGAGGTCGTATTTGACAAACGGAGTCGCACATGTGTAAAACAGTGTATAGCTCGTGGGTCGGCCGCTGAACGTGATCAGATCTTCTATATATCCATGCATGTTGCTCAATGCTCGGTATTTTCCCCATGCCACCATTGCGCTGCAGGTCCACACCTAGGAAAATTGTGGTTCTCGATACGTTCAACTTGCCACGTCCGCCGCGTTGTATGCGCGCCGGAATTCGATCGAAGCGCGGCACACCACACATGCACCACCACCACTAGTGACTAGCCGCTGCGCTTGTCCACCGCCCACTCGTCTGCTAGCTAGCTACCCTGGTCCCGCGTACAGAAATCGCTTCTCATCCAGGCACGGTGCGGGCCTAACAAAAGACATGCATCGTGACCACCGGCCGGCAGTGTGGCACTAACCACTAAACCGCACTGGGGATGGGATGGGATGAAACAAACCGACCCAGTGAATCAGACACGTACACGCCATTCCTTCCTGTCTTGATGTGCGCGGCCGCTAGCTAGTGCTCGCCAGGTGCAACGGCCAGGTCCTGAACTTTCACGGTATGTATACATCGCCAACTAACTTATCGTGCTCTCGCGATCCATCGAGCGGGCATACATCTGCGAACGACAATTGGCGGAAAGGTATGTGCCCTTTCTCGGTTTTCTCCATGGGTTAGTTACGTTACAGCCACAGGGAGGATGGGCATTGGGCAGTGCCTACTGGATATGCCTACGACTTCAGTTGCTCACCGGTAACTTCCGAGCTATGTTCTCCTCTCATCATTTGTACTGCTGGGAGTACGTACGTACAGTCGGTATGATCGTCGGTCGTGTTCGCTGAGGGGGTGTCTTTCTCCATGTACACACTACACGTACGTCTCACCTGCCAACCTGTGCCGTCCTTATCTCACCGGAGACGCCAAATCAGGCGAGGCGACCTCTATTTTTTCTCCCAGACAAACCTGAGCACAGCAAAGCCAAGCGGAAAATCTGAGCTTTGACAGGGCAGTCTCGGCAGGGATCGCGTCCGACGTCTTTGTCCCGGGAGGCCGGGACCGACAACGTGAGCGTCGTTCCCTAGCCAAGGGGTACCCACTTCACTGTACCGGTAGCAAGACTTTGCGAGTCCACGAGGCTTTTCCTTCTCCGGGGTATCCTACGAGGGTCGATGAACAGACACACACGCGCGGTTGGCAGATCATTTCCCCGGCCGGGCCAATGCCTCGCAAAATCATGGAATAGCACATCCCGCCAAGTAATTCCTTGCATCCAACTCTTGGGCTCTATTCGTTTGGCTCCACGCGTACGTGCTCGATCGAGACTTTCAGAGCACGCATGTAAGTACAGTTATTTATTTATGCACGAGATCATGATGTAGTAAGACAAATCTGTTTAAATATGGAGAATACGTACTCGATCGACTGAGTATCAAGTTGAGATTATGACAAGTCAATGATATGGGTTAGGTGGTACAGTAAAGCGTGTTGCGGCTATTGGATGCAGGCATGCCTGGACTTATCGACCAATTTGCGGAGCGTGCTACGCGCCGGCGGACCGACGGCCGTCGCCCCCACCATCGGACTACCCATCGGTAAGATTTGTGCCGTTCCATGTTATGCAGATGTGTTTTTCTATTTTAGCCCATTAGTTTTTGAACTCAACTTGTCGCTTAAAAAAAAATCAATCGCAGTCTCTAGTTTCTCCACTTATAAAACAAATTGTATATCGCTTTGCCGCTAACTTTTATGTAATGTTTACAAGGAATATCACTCTGATCATTTACCCCCTATGACAGACATGAGCCATTTTGAGTATTGCAACAAAATCACCCGCACCGCATTGAAAAATAGACTACTGCAACAAATCGTCATAACATTTTTTTAAAATACTGCAAAAACGTAATTGTTTGTTGCATGTCAGTTTTTATGGGCGTTTACAACAAATCACGAACAATTTTAACAAAATTCACAAACGACGGTAACAAACAAAAAGCCATGTGTTTGCAACAATAAAAACTGTTAAGCCACAAAAAGTTTGTTGCGGATTTATATCCAACAAAAATCACCACCTATTCAACAAAAATCACAAACGATTAGAACAAAGGAAAAACATGGTTTTGTAGCTTTTTGAAAAATACGTAAATATCATCTAAAAATCCGAGAAAAACCTTGCAACATCTCTAGTTTGCTTTCACAACAAAATTCATACAAATTCATTATATTCTAAAATGCTTATGCAACATCAAAAAAAAAAAATGGAAAAACACAACTTGTAGCAAATGTCAAGAAAGACCGATCCATAGCGACCGGTCTCCCTGATACAAGCATTTTATTTCATGCTTGTACATACCACGTATAATAAAGAAACACGTAATACATCTAACAAGGGTAGCATTAGGTACAAGTTTACATGAAACGTGTTTGCAAAAATGAACTAAAAGCAAGTAGAGATCGAGAGGGTCTTTGGTATCTAGCTGAACCACATGTTTAGGACATTGCCTTTGTTTCGTTTATATTTTGTGTCATTACCCTTCTGCCCAGGAAATGGGCAGCGATGCAGAGCCTACTTGTCTGTTGAATGTTAGCTTCAAAATTTCAACCAAGAGCGTACCAATCACATAATGGTGAATTCTCATAATGTTGGTCGGCCAATGCAAGGCCAATGCAAACGGAGTTCACGGCCGGACGACACATCCTAGAGGGGGTAGTTGTTGTGCATATATAAAACCATCCAAGAGCTACATTATATGAATCTTCTGGTTTTAAAGGTCGATTTTGAGAATTGTACGATGCGTTTACATTTTCTTTGTTGTAGCAAACTCTTCGCATGTATAACTAGGTTGTCGAGTTTGTTAAAGTGTGAGCGTTATGAAAGTGAACACTACATACCCTGCTTTGGTTAGGACAAAGAGGTCGAGGACCAATGCAAACAACTTTTCAGTTGCGAGGCAGGCTGTTCCTGTTTTGATGCCTCAGGATACCTATTCACTATCATAAGCTCCCGATTAAGGAGTGGAAAGGGATGAGAACCAGTTAAAAGAGAAGCTCAATTCTAGGAACAGTAAGCTACTATCCAATGGAGAAGGACTTATTCTAATCAACAAGGTACGCATTGGTTTAACGATATATATTCATTTTTGAGGTATCTAAACTCTGTTGGAGAAGTGATGAACCTAAGAGAAAATAGTGGCTGGCTAAATATAGCCTCATTTGTATTCCGAGAGAGCAAGGAGGCCTCGTTCTGGAGATCCTAGAGTTAAAAATATGCTTTCCAAGTAAATGTTAAGATTTGGGAGTAGTCCACGTATCTGAGTAGAGAACCTAACATGGTTCATGTGCTAGAAACTTAACAAGGTCATGCGTCGTGGTTTGGAAGTAGTCCACGTATATGAGTTCCTAGACCAGGTCTAGTAGAATTATTTTCTCATCCCTACGGTCAGTTGCTTACCGGTAACTTCTGGGTTATGTTCTCCTCTCATCATTTGTACTTCTGGAGTATGTAGTACAATCGGTATATGATCATGGGTCGTGGTCGCTGAGGGGGTGTCTCTCTCCATATACACGTACGTCTCACCTGCCACCCGCCCCGGACATCCTTCTCACCGGAGACGCCCAATCAGGCCAAGCGAGATCGTTTTTCTTCAAGAGACCAAGGTAAACCTTGGAGACAACCTCTACTTTTTTCTAACCTCTTAGCACAAGCAAAGCCAAGCGGAAAATCTGAGCTCTGGTAGGAACTGGTCCGTCTCGGCCGGGATCGCCTCTTTGTCCTGGGATCCATCCCGGGGAGGGGCAAGACAATTATATTTGGAACGGACAACAACGTAAGTCATCCCCTGCGTTTGGCCCTCTCACATGGCCACAGGGTCAGGGGTACGTACTGGTAGCAAAACTTTGTGAATCAACAAGGCTTCTCGTTCTCCGGGTTATCCTACGAGGATCGATGAATAGACACACGCACACACGCTGTCGGCAGATCATTTCCCCGGGGCAATACCTCGTAAAATCAGTATTTTCTGTACATCCTCTTGGTCACTATTCGTTTGGCTTCACGTACGTCTACTCGATTGAGACGTTCTGACTACGCATATAGTTTATGCGTGAGGCCATGATGTAGTCAAACAAATCAGGCCGTTTAGATTATAGTATATATGGTTGAACTAGTACCAAACAAGTTGAGATTATTACAAGCAGCCAATGACATGATTAGGTGTCACACGGCGTGTTGCGCGCATGGTACTAATACAAGTCTGCGGCTAATGGATATGCATGCCTGTACAACGATCAATTCATGTTCCCGGCAACAACAAAAAAAAAATCATGTTCGTGCGCCCCACGCGTATTAAACATCTAACATGTAGCATTTGCACAAGTTTACACGGAACATGTTTGTGAGAATGAAATAAAAGCCTTTGAAACACATGTTTTCGATGGCTCCTTTGTTTCGGTTACATTTTGTTGTTACCCTTCTGCCCATGAAAGGGGGTGCGATGAAGATTCGATGGTACTATCTTATTTGTCCGTCCAATATGTTGGATGCAATCTACAAGATTTCAACATAATAGTGATCTATCGGATAACTAAGATTGCTCGTAATGTTATCCGGATAGAAATCTGTTTAAGAAAGAAGATAGAGGAGGATTCTCTCTCAACCCTGATTTTTCCCTAAAGAAGGCAAAGTTACTATTGAAGAAAATACTTTTCTCTAGGCTCCTTTCTCTGAACGGGAAATCAAAAGGCCATTTTTTTATTCTTATTTGGATGGGACCCCAGGCCCAGATGGGGATTTCCTTTCTTTTTACTAGCATTTGTGGGATATTATCAAACAAGACCTGATGGAATTGTTTGATGAGTTCCACAAAGATGCCCTAGATATTTCAAGATTAAACTATGCCATGCTAACTTTAATTCCTAAGGAGCAAGATGCTACTTCTATGAATTTTTTTCGTCCAATTAGTTTACTCAGTTCCAGCTTTAAAATATCTACCAATGTTTTGACTAATAGGCGGATTTTCTTAATTTTACATAGATTAATAGCTTCTATCACTCTGCATTTATTAAGGGGAGATTGTAGTAACCGTGCATGCGGTACTTCACTGAGTCCATAGCTCAAAGAAAAAGGCTTAGTCTTATAGCTAGACTATGAAAATGCTTTTGATAGCGTATATCTTGACTTCCTGGAAGACCTTCTTAGAATAAGAGGTTATTGTCTTTTTTGGATCAATGCAACTAGAAAAATAGTCACGAATGGCTCTATTGGGGTTAAGAACAACCAAGTGGAGGGTCCTTTCTTTAAAACTGGAAAGGGACTTGGACAAGGAGGTCATATTTCACCACCTGTATTTAACCTAATAGTAGATGTTGTCACTAGGATGCTTATTAAGGCTTCTCCCGTGGATCTCATTCCGGTGATTTGCCCTGAAGCTTTACCTGGAGGGGTTGTTTGTCTATAGTACGCAGATGACACCATCCTCTACGTAGCCAATGATTTAGATAAGGCTAAGAATCTTAAATCGGTTCTCACTGGTTTTAAGAAAATCTCTAGCATGAAAATTAATTATGCTAAAAGTAAGCTAATTCCTATAGGTATAGAACAAGAGGAGTACACCCCTTTTGCAAACATACTAGGATGCAACACATGATAGTTCACTATAAACAATTTAGGGATCCCTCTCCACTACGAAAATATGTAGTCAAAAAATCCTTTTAAGTACGGTTGAATTAGTACCAAACAAGTTGAGATTATTACAAGCAGTCCATGATATGATTATGTGGCACACAGAGTGTTGCGCGCATGATAATAATATAATTTTGCGGCTAATGGATGCATGCATGTCTAGACTATGGTCAATTCATATTCCCGTAAAAAAAATAAAAACAAATCAGTTCGTGTGTACCACGCGTGTATTAAAAAACAAGTAATACATCTAACAAGGTAGCATTTGGTATAAGTTTACACGGAACATGTTTGTGAGAATGAACTAAAAGTATAGGTAGAGAAACAGTCCATCGCGCTACTTTGAGTCTGCCTTTGAAACACATGTTTACGACAACGTAGTTGTTTTGGTTAACTACGAAAATATGTAGTCAAGAAATCCTTTTAAATGCGGTTGAATTAGTACCAAACAAGTTGAGATTATTACAAGCAGCCAATGATATGATTAGGTAGCACACAGAGTGTTGCGCACATGATAATAATATAATTTTGTGGCTAATGGATGAATGCATGTCTAGACTATGGTCAATTCATGTTCCCGTAAAAAAAAACTGAATCAGTTCGTGTGTACCACGCGTGTATTAAAGAAAGTAAAACATCTAAAAAGGTAGCATTTGGTATAAGTTTACGTGAAACATGTTTGTGAGAATGAACTAAAATTACAGGTAGAGAAACAGTCCAGCACGCTATTTTGAGTCTGCCTTTGAAACACATGTTTAAGACAACGTTGTTGTTTTTGTTACATTTTGTCGTCTTTACCCTTCTATGCAAGAAAAGGGCTGCGATGAAGATTTAGTAGTACTATCTTATTTGTCCGTTAAATGTTGGATGCAATCTTCAAGATTTCAACATATACTCGTAATGTTGTTCGGATAAAAATATATTTAAGAAACAAGATAAGGTAGAATTCTCTCTCAACCCTGTTTTTTTTCCAATGAAGACAAAGTTACTAGTAAAAGAAAACTTTGCTCCAAGACTCCTTTCTCTGAACTTAAATCAAAAGGCCAATTTTTTATTCTTATTCGGATGGGGCCTTGTTATTTTATGGTGATCCAAATTCATATTCGTATATACTGATAAAGGCCGAACTTCTGACGAGTGGAGCCGGAGGCGCAACGAGTTGTTACCGAGTCGGAGTTGGATTACCTGTTACCGACCTAGTTAGGTCAGGACCGCCTTTATATACCTCTTGTAAGCCGCCGCACGGGATAAGCCATACATTGTAAATCCCGGCGCGATTGTAACCTCACCCGAAATAGTGAAGTATTGCTGGCTGGCGCCCGTGGTTTTTTCTCTTCCTCCTTGGAAGGGTTTTCCACGTTAAAATCTCGTGTCCCCGTTGGTTCGATCTTGCTTAATTTCATCGTTGTTTTGCTATTGCGTGTAACAGGCCTCAGGGCCAGATGGGCTTTCCTTTCTTTTTTACCAGCATTTTGAGGATATTACTATCAGACAATACCTGATGGGATTGTTTGATGAGTTCCACAAATATGCCCTAGATATTTCAAGATTAAACTATGATATGTTAACTTTAATTCCCAAGGAGCAAATTGCGACTTCTATGAAAAACTTCTGTCCAATTAGTTTACTCAATTGTGGCTTTAATATCAGTTGTAGCTTTAAGATCTTTACCAAGGTTTTGACTAATAGGTGTTCCTTAATTTTACATAGATCAATAGCATCTAAACAATCTGCATTTATAAAGGGGAGGTACATACTAGAAAGTGTAGTAACTGCGCATGAGGTACTTCACTTGGTCCATAGCTCAAAATAAAAAGGCTTAGTCTTAAAGCTAGACTATGATTTTTTTTTATACAATGTGGATCTTAACTTCCTAGAAGACCTTCTTAGAATTAGAGGTTATTGTATTTTTCGATAGATGCAATTAGGAAAATAGTCATGAATGACTCTATTGGGGTTAAGATCAACCAAGTGGAGGGTCCTTTCTTTAAAATCGGAAAGGGGCTTCAACAAGGAGGTCCTCTTTCACCACTTGTATTTAACCTTGTAGTAGATGTCGTCACTAGGATGCTTATTAAGGTTTCTTCCGTGGATCTCAATCAGGGGATTTGCCCTGCAGCTTTACCTAGAGGGGTTGTTTGTCTACATCACTTGGACGACACCATCTAGCTAATGATTTAGATAAGGCTAAGAATCTTAAATCAGTTCTCACTTGTTTTGAGAAAATATTTAGCATGAAAATTAATTAGGCGAAAATTGAGATAATTTCTGTAGGTATATAACAAAAGGAGTACACCCCTTTTTCTGACATACTAGGATGCAACACAGGAGAGTTCCCTACAAAATATGTAGGGATCCCTATGCACTACGAAAATATGTGGTCAAAAAAATCCTGTAAAATATGGTTGAGTTAGTACCAAGCAAGTTGAGATTATTACAAGCAGTCAATGATATGATTAGCTGGCACATAGTGTGTTGTGTGCATGCTACTAATATAAGTCTCGGCTAATGTATGCATGCATGCCTAGACTATGGTCAATTCATGTTCCGTCAAAAAATAAAAAATAAATCAGTTTGTCGGATATATACTGAATAGGGGTATAGAAGATGGTAGACAAAGAGCCGGACTACCAGGGTGGCCTACGTGGTAATGGGCTTAGGTCCATTGGGCGGCCCAGTAGTCCGACGCGTAGAAGCCGGATTCTAGAAGAACCCGGATCACGGCCCACGTGATCTGGCTTGGAGGAGAAGACGGATTCCTTACTTTCCAAGTTACAAGTTAAACGTAGTCTTCTAAGTTTCCTTCTCTGTAAGCCCTAATCCGGCTATTATATAAAGCCGGACGGGAGATAGATTAAAAAAGTTAAGTTAGACACAAGTTCAAGCTCTACGCAACTCGCCGAGAAGCTCATCCTCGCCGAGTAGCTAGATCTATTCCCTCACATTGTAACCCTGTTATACGGGCTTTAGTCCCAATTAGTGAGAAGTGCAGGAGTAGGTACGCCGTACTGTCGCGACGTACCGAACCTGGGTAAAATCCCGTGTTCTGTGTTACTACGCAATCCCGTTACCCCACGTCTCTACCGTAGTCTCATGGCATCCCCGTCTATGAAAACTACTACGATGTCTCGACAGTTGGCGCCCACCGTGGGGCAAACGACGTCAGGCGTGAAATTCCGATCTGGGATACTCGGCGGAATTGGAAGATCGATCACTGTCGGAAGCTTGGAGTTCGACGACGACGTCGGGCGCTTCCTTGACAACGGATCCTACATACCGGCGCAAAACCACCTGGTAAGTGCCTGCGTGTTACCGATCGGATCTGCTAACATCTTTATCGGACCAACTGCAGAGGCAATGGGGTTTTGCGGTGGAAGAAAATTTATCCCACCCGCCCTATACCCAGTCGAAGACGACCATGATGCCGGATTCTGCTCAGATCGCCGACAAAAAAGTGATACACACTTTATCGGCATGGTGCAATCCGAAATCGCTGAAAACACGGATGACGGAAATCCCGTGCAAGAGGCAGATAACAACCTACCCGTCATAGAGACGGAAGAACAAATACCCGTCACAGAGACGGAAGATCCGACACCCGTCAACCAGACGATGAACTCGGAAGCAGAGTCCGTGCTTGCCGCCATTGAGGCGAGGTTGGAGTCGGAAACCGGATCGGATAACTTCGACTCCGAAGACGAAGACGAGGATGCCTTCGTAAGAAAGGTTAAGTCCTTTCAAGAGGGATTCCATGAAGTGCTAATGGCAAAACCAGCTGATACAACGGGTGCCGACAGCCAGGAAAGCCCTAAAACCCCTCCGCCAGTGGAAGAGAGAGAAGACGGAGAAACTTCTCCGATATTCCCCAATGTTAAGGAGATGACAGAAGATGAGCCTGTCAAGAAACCTCCCTCTTCCAAGAAAAAGCACCGTGCTTCTAAAAAACTCCAATACAAACTCCGGAAGAAAAAATCAGCCGATCTCGCTGATGAAAACCTGGAAGTTGGAGATATTAGCGGCACAAAGCCCGCGGAAAAGAAATCTAAGGAAATCACTGCTCCGCCAATGACAGAACTGGAAGAGCAAGAGCTATTACAAACACCAGTGGGACCAGATGAACCCCCTGGGATGCTGGAAGCCAGGAGACAAGCTTTCCAACGGCAACAACAACATCTGCTTAGATCTCGGCAACATCTCCAACAAACCCATAATGACATCAAAGTCATGAAGGAAGAAATAGAGGAGTACGAGAGAAAGCATAGATCTGCCTTAAAACCTACTAGGTTACCCGGAATCGCAAGACCAGAAGAACTGCCGCCAAAGGAAAGGTTCTATAACCCATCTTGGCAAAAGCAGTTAAACGGCAAAGATGCCAAGGGCGAACCAATATACAAAACCGCAGCGGAAAACGCGGAAGCAGCATTCGCCATCCTAAACAATGATCTGTACTCCAACGGGGAAAAACTCCAAGGGGTGTATGCTTTCTTAGGAAAAGCATTACAACAGCAGCAGCGAGGCCAAGAGCGATCAGGGAGGCTGCATGATAATTCCGCCCTCTGCAAAACAGCTACTTGCGCTGCTGGAGCACCTGGACCGGAAGAACCCGGAGATTCGGATAAAAAAGAGGATCCGAGAAAAGACAAGAAAAACCCCGACAACCGGGACGCAGCGTCTAGAACCGGACCTCATCTCCCGAAAGATGGATATAAACCACACGATCGGGAAGACAAACACCGGAATGACGGCAAAATAATGCCACCCCCGAGAAACCCAGCTGAGAAAGCTGGAAGATATGATATACCTCACAGACGTGAAAGATCCCGGACACCTCCTAAGGATAAGGAAAGGCATAGAAGCAGAACTCCGCCAAAAGGACGTGAACACGGAAGAGATAGAGACAACCTCGGAAAAGCGCGTCCGCGCAACAATGGAAAAGAAAGGAGCAGATCCCCTTCTGTCCATTCAGCCGGGAGATATTCTGCACACATTGATAGAGCAGAAAAGGATGATCTATACTTTGGTCCTAAGTGTTTTACTGACAGGATCCGAAGGATAACCCTGCATTCTGGCTTCGCCAAAGTTGGTCCAACCTACCAAAAGTATACCAGCAGTACAAACCCGGATACCTGGCTCTCAGATTATTATACAGCCGTCCAAATCAACAATGGGACAGACCTGGAAGCTGTCAAGTTTCTTCCCCTAATGTTGCTAGACGGAGCCAGAGATTGGATCAATGGTTTACCATCAAGAACTGTCGACAGTTGGGATGATATGGCGAGAGTATTCACTCAGCATTTTCGGGGAACATACAAACGCCCAAATAGCATCAACCAGCTGAACCGTTGCACCCAATTTGAGGACGAACCATACGTGGATTTCATCTCCAGATGGACTGCAATGAAGAATAGTTGCTCTGGAGTAACCGACGTACAAGCAATGCATGCTTTCGTCAATGGCCTAAAACCCGGACTTGTACCGTTCATGGTTGGTTCTAAACAGCACAAAGATCTCGGATCTATGCTTACAACCGCCAACGAACATGCTGCAGCCGAAGATGATATCAGAGCAAGAGGAGGCAATATTGAGTCACTAATACTCGCCAAGAAAACCCCTCGTTCTGACAAAAAAGGAACTCCAGAGTCAATGACAAAGCCCAAGGAGGTCAACATAGCCTTTGGAGGAGAAAAGGTGAATAAGTGGAAAGGCCGCAGTCCAGATCCAATCAATTACACTCCCGAAGAATGGGAGAGAATTAAGTCGGAACCCTGCGTCCACCACTCGCAATTTGGGAAACCAACTCACAGAAACGCGCAATGCCGGCTAAACAAGCATATGAAAGGCAACGCAGGATCCGGAAATAAGGGGAAGGGTTCCAAAAGGAAACCTGCCAAACAAAAGCCAGAAGCTGAAAAAGAAGACAGTGAATCGGACACCGATGACAAAATCCAGGAACAACAGCGAAAAGGCGAACCCAAATTTCCGAGAGTTGACGGAGAAGCAATGTTAACTTTCTTAGCAACCCCGTCAGCAAAGGTGACCAAAAGAACACTTCGAGAAATAAACGCGGTTGTTCCGGCAACCCCGAAATTCTTGAAGTACTCCAACACACCAATAATCTGGGATCAGTCTGATCATCCCGGAAATAACCCTGAACCCGGCACACAAGCTCTTGTTGTAAGCCCTATTGTTCAAAACACTAGGCTAAGAAGAGTGCTGATGGATGGAGGATCCAGCATCAATATAATGTATCTGGATACACTGAAGCACTTGAAGATCTCCGAGTCCCAGCTCAACTACAGCAATATACGCTTCCATGGCATTGTTCCTGGCAGGCAAGCACGATCCCTAGGAGAAATTTCCCTAGATGTCACCTTCGGAGATAAAGATCACTTCCGGCAGGAAAAAGTATCCTTCCAAGTAGTGCCGTTCGAAAGCGTGTATCACGCAATACTCGGACGTCCAGCTTTCGCCAAATTCATGGCAAGATCCTGTTATATCTACAACAAGCTGAAGATGCCAGGACCCAAAGGAGGAGTAATCACCATTGCCGGTGATTTCAAGCTGGCAAACGAGTTGGAAAAAGAAAACGCTCATTGCGCTCAGAGAGTTATAGCGAAGGAGGAACTGAAGGAATTAGCCAAGGAGGTATCGCCGAAAGAAATGCCGGCAGGAAAAGAAACTCGGAAGCCAACAAATAGCTTCAAGGCGTCCGAGAATACAAGACAGGTAATCCTAGATCCCAAAGATCCGACAAAATTCGTCGTCGTAGGGACTGGGATGACTGACAAATTGGAAGGCGAGCTCATCAAGTTCCTCCGTGAGAACTGGGATATTTTTGCCTGGTGTCCAGCTGACATGCCAGGCGTACCCAGGGAACTTGCTGAGCACCAACTCAAGGTTATTCCCGGATCAAAACCCGTCAAACAAGGTCTCCGTCGATTTGACGGAAGAAGACGGAAGGCTATTGGCAAGGAAATTATCCGGCTTTTAGCAGCGGATTTCATCAAGGAAGTAATCCATACTGATTGGTCCGCAAACCCGGTCCTAGTACCGAAGAAAGACACCACTGCTCTTAGAATGTGTATAGATTACACAGGATTGAACAAGTTGTGTCCGAAAGATAGGTTCGCGTTACCGCAAATCGATCAAATAATAGATGCCACTGCAGACTCCGAGCTTTTATGCTTTTTGGATGCATACTCCGGGTACCACCAAATACGCATGAAAAAGGAAGATCAAATCAAGACTTCTTTTATAACCCCGTATGGGACGTACTATTACATAACCATGCCTTTTGGCCTGAAGAACGCAGGTGCAACCTACCAGCGTTGCATGCAACGCTGTTTGCATAGTCAAATTGGCAGAAACGTTCATGTTTACGTGGACGATATTGCCGTCGTAACCAAGGAAAAAAGATACACTCCTTGAGGATTTGCGAGAAACTTTCGAAAACTTGCGCACTTACAAGATGAAGTTGAATCCATCTAAGTGCGTATTCGGGGTTCCCTCAGGAAAACTTCTGGGTTTCATTGTTTCCCACAGAGGAATAGAAGTTAACCCGGAAAAGATTAAGGCAATCTTGAACATCTCAAAACCTACATGTGTAAAAGATGTCCAAAGATTGACGGGTTCCGCCGCAGCCGTCAGCAGATTTATCAGTTGGCTGGGGGCTAAAACCTTACCACTCTACAAGCTGCTGAAAAATTTCGACAAAGTCAAGTGGATTGCGGAAGCCTGGGAACGTCTAGAAAGTTATGTACCTTTCCGTACTTAGTTCAATTCTATGTAAACATCTTTTGAGATCATGAAATAAAGTTGTCGGAATGCTGTCATCCATATTCTTTATAAGTGTAAAGTGTTTCCGCCTCATCTATTTCCCAATGATCTTACAAATTGCTCAACGTTAACCCGAATTGTGCTTGCGTACTCGGCGTTACAAAACTGAATGATTTTTCAGCCTGTTAACGGCTAAGGGAAACTTGAATTGCCTGTGTGCCCAAGTTTCACTTAAAACTTTCCTTGAATTCTCTAAGTCTTATCTGATTGTGTGTGTGTTGGGTTACTGGAACTAGTTAGTAAAAATGCCTTTAGCATGGTCCATGTTTCCGAGTTTCAAAAACTGCTTGGTTCGTCCCCAGTTACTCGGCATGAAGATTCATGTTGCTATTTGAGCCATTTCAAACACTAAGGACAGTTAAAGCATACACACCAGAGAACTTAGAAGATAAAGGAATGATAAAACCCAAAAAACTTGCAAAGAATTTCATAATTTAAACTGCAACAGATGGAAGTTTCATTCATACAAAAGAAGCATTACATTTTGGATTACATTAAAAGAATAGTAATGCTCCTATTGTCTATTTTTTCTATCCAGGTTCCAGGTAACCCTTCAAGCATCCGACTCCTCCTCGCTGCTTTCGTCTTCGGGGATTGGAGGAATCTCCGCTTCTGGATAGTTGACGGAGATATTTACCATGGAGGCAATCTGGGTGGCGTGACCCTTGACTTCACCAAAGATGGTGTTTCGCTGCATATCCGTGTATCCTTGAGGGACACCGGACGCCACGCGCCAGGATTTAGCACTAGGGTAGTGCATGCGCATGAGGCCAAGAGCCATGCGCGCACCACCCCGTGCAGCGGAGCGAAGGAGAGATTCCTTAGACTCCGCCACCTCCATGATGGCACCCGGAAGTTTTTCAACCTCCGAGCACTCCCCAGATTTTTCGGGAAGAAACTTGTCTACCAACTGCGTTGCAGCAGCCTTGATCAAATTCCATGTTTCCCCGAAAGCTCGGATGCCTGCAACCCGAGTGCCATCTGGGGTATCTCCTGGTTTTTCCAATAAACACACCCAAAAGGGTTAGACGGAAAATCAGAGAAAAGTAAAACATGGAAAGATGATAAATGAATCAGAAATTTACCGATGAGCTTGTCGATCTCGGAAACTTCCTCCAAACGAAGGTTTAGAGCGTCGGTCAAATCCTGAATGGTGGATTTGTCCTTCTCCGCCTGCTCGGAAGCCTTGGAATTAGAAACTCCAAGGGCCAGATTACTGGCTTCCAAGTCTTGTTGTGCTTTCACAAGATTCTTGTGAAGCTCAACATTCTCCTTGCGGAGAATTTCGGCATTGCCAGAATCTTCTGCTGCTTGTTTAGCCTCAGCTAATGCAGCTGAAAAGCAAAAGAAAAATCCGAGTTAGCCAGCTCCTCGGAAAAAACTTAGGCAAATAATTGAATCGGAAATTTCAGAAGGAAAATGTTTACCTTGTGTTTCCGACAATGCGAGCTTAGCTGATTCCAGCTCTGCTTCCCTTTCTTCAAGAATAGAGAGAAGACTTCTAACTTCTTTATTCTTGATGGTAAGCTTCTTGAAAACTTCCCTGTTGATGGCTTCGGAGGTTTGCTGAAACGTAGCAAGGAGAAGAATGAGTACAAAAAGCATCAAAGCAAAAAGCACGCATTTTAATTAATGCTTGGGGGCTAGAGTTATATACCTGGCTCATGCGCTGCAAACCTGCCAAGTTTTCTTTGAACTCTTTCGCGTATTCCGCGAAGAGATTCCCGGCTGCGTCCAAGCCGTCATTGATAGCTTTAAAATCCTTGTCAAAGGTGGGAATTTCCTCGTCGAAAGTCCGAGTTAATTTTTCCACCTCTGGGGCCGCCCTTTCCCTCGTGTCCGGGTCGGACACAATGGGCTGGCTGGGCTCTGGGGGCTTGGTGGTGGGGGCTGTAGTAGGCTCTTCCGCCATTGTGCTTGGCGTGTCCGGGGCGACGGCGGGAGAAGGTTGGCTGCCTCGGCTGGAAGAAACCTTGTGTTTCTTCAGCTTCTTCGGCTTCAGGGTGGAAGGTGGCAGGCTAAAAACATAAAAACCCGGAAAAGGTTAAAACACCGGAGATGGATGAAAAAAGTTCCCATAAAAGAAAAATCCAGAAGAAAATAGCCTGGAAGTGGCGACGGGGATTCCGTCAAGATCGATAATTTCGTCCGAGGAAGTTATCTTCTTGCGCTTGCGCCCACCCGTAGCGGCGGTGCGCAGCGCGTCCAGCTCAGCCTCAGACACCAAGTCCGAATCTGAAAGATCCTCGAACTGTCGAACAAACAAAGATCAAAATCAGAAGCTAGGAAATCCGAGATAAAATAGAACTGTACCCAAATGACTGAAAAATTACCTTGGGAACCGGATTTTCGGCCGTGTACATTGGCCGACTCTCTATGTATTGGTCACGCGATGCGACCAACTGGTTGATGCGCCGCCTAAGTTCCTTTGCGGGCCAATCCTTGGCGGATGTCCGCATCGGATCATTGACTCCCGTGTATTCGCACAGGAAACGACCGCTGTGGTTGGCTAGTGGCTGGATCCGCCTAATCAGCCAGCATAGAACCGTGTCCATGCCAGTTAGAGGCGGATCCATGGAGGTGAGCTTGGCGATGCGCCGCTTGATCTTTAGTAGATCTGGCGGCAGAACTTGGACGGCTTCTGTTCCCCAGTTATCCTGGGGAACGGCGGCGGAGTTCACAAAAGGTGGAACCCCGACGGCCTTTTTAGGAAAAGGCACGTCGGGATGATAGAAGAAAGAACCCGTCCAAAATTTGACGGATTCTGAAGTTTTGATCTTGGGGAACCAATCCTCTCGGAATCTCCGAAGAGTGAAGGATATAGTTCCGCAAGTTGGGAGTGCGCCCTCCGAAGAGTTCCGCTTAACTCCAAAACAGTACATCCAGAAATCTAACCTAGGTTCTAGCCCTAAGTAGCCTTCGAACAAGGCCTGAAAGCCTGCCATGTATAGAATGGAATTGGGGGGAAGATTGTGGGGCTGGATATTGTAATGAGAGAGAACCTGGAGGAAGAAAGAAGATGGTGGAAGTCCCATACCTCGCAAAAGGTGGGAAGAAAGGAGTACCCTTTCGCCATCCCGTGGCGCGGGTTCGGTTTCTTCTTCTGGCAGCCGCCATTTCTTCTTGAGAACCAGGCCCTCCTTTTCCAAGTTTGGAAGGAGAGCCGGGGGAATACTGCATGCACTCCAGTTGCCTGCAGATTCCGCTTCCTCGTCCGCTCCGGTGGCGGCGGCGGCGGCGGCCTCCGCGGCGGCGAGTTCGTCGCCGAGGAGCTCGATCTTTTCCTCCGCCGTTTCAGGTGCAAACGGCGGGGTTGTCGCGGCGCTCGATGTCGCAATGTCCGCGGCGGTGGAAGTGTTTTCTCCACCCGCCGCGGAAGCCGTAGTCTTCTCCGGTTCGCCGCCGGCGTGCGTCTGCGATCCCGACTGCGGATCCAGATCACTGACGAGCTCGTCGATGGCGGCGCGGGTCGGTGACGGCGGCGAAGAGGCCATTTTTTGGTGGCGCTTTGCGTTCAGCGTGCGACGGATATGTGCGTTGGGACAAGGACTTGCTCTCGAGCTCGCGTGCGCGTCAATGGTGTGGGCAGTGGGGGAGTGAGGAAAGTTTCGGAGGAGGACGATGATGGCTATTTATAGCCAGGGAACCGTTTAGATACGTGTCAACGGCTCTTTCGACCGTTGGATGCTCGACGCGTGTCGCTCGCCGGAAACTACGGGAAATATAACGACAGGGGAATGATGGCTATCTCCTCGTTTCTCGTGAGAATCTGTCAGAGATACGTTGCAGGGTTTCCCGCGTGAAACCAAGCGTCGCCTGCGTCAGCATGATTAAAGCGCTGACGTTAGAAGTTCCTTTTCCGCGAAGGATCGCGAGAAGAAAAGCCGGATTTTCATAGTTCCGAGTTTTATGTTACCATCTCCTTCAAAAGGAAAGTAGAAAGAATCAAGACTGCTGAATCAAGATTTCCCGGACAAAATGTATTTGACGAAAGACGGAGAATCAGAGTTTTGATCC
Source organism: Alopecurus myosuroides (assembly GCA_028641055.1). Lineage (NCBI taxonomy): Eukaryota > Viridiplantae > Streptophyta > Magnoliopsida > Poales > Poaceae > Alopecurus > Alopecurus myosuroides. The sequence goes on from CM054060.1 coordinate 83,458,003, forward strand.
TTCCTGGGGGCTACTGTCGGATATATACTGAATAGGGGTATAGAAGATGGTAGACAAAGAGCCGGACTACCAGGGTGGCCTACGTGGTAATGGGCTTAGGTCCATTGGGCGGCCCAGTAGTCCGACGCGTAGAAGCCGAATTCTAGAAGAACCCGGATCACGGCCCGCGTGATCTGGCTTGGAAGAGAAGACGGATTCTTTACTTTCCAAGTTACAAGTTAAACGTAGTCTTCTAGGTTTCCTGCTCTGTAAGCCCTAATCCGGCTATTATATAAAGCCGGACGGGAGATAGATTTAAAAAGTTAAGTTAGACACAAGTTCAAGCTCTACGCAACTCGCCGAGAAGCTCATCCTCGCCGAGTAGCTAGATCTATTCCCTCACATTGTAACCCTGTTATACGGGCTTTAGTCCCAATTAGTGAGAAGTGCAGGAGTAGGTACGCCGTACTGTCGCGACGTACCGAACCTGGGTAAAATCCCGTGTTCTGTGTTACTACGCTATCCCGTTACCCCACGTCTCTACCGTAGTCTCATGGCATCCCCGTCTATGAAAACTACTACGATGTCTCGACACAGTTCGTGTGTACCGCGCATGTATTAAGAAAAGTAATACATCTAGCAAGGTAGAATTTAGTACAAGTTTACACGGAATGAACTAAAAATATAGGTAGAGAAAGAGTCCAGTGCAGCACTTTGGGTCTACCTTTGAAACACATGTTTACGACAACGTCGTTGTTTCGGTTACATTTTGTCATTGTTACCCTTATGCCCAAGAAGTACTATCTTATTTATCCGTTTAACATTGGATGAAATCTTCAAGATTTCAACATTATAGTGATCAATCAAATAACTAAGATTGCTCATAATGTTGTTCGGATAAAAATCAGTTTAAGAAAGAAGATAAGGGAGGATTCTCTCTCAACCCTGAATTTTTCCCTAATGAAGACAAAGTTACTAGTAAAAACATACTTTTCTCCAGGCCCATTTATTTGAACTGGAAATAAAAAGGCTAGTTTTTCATTTTTATTCAGATGGGGCCTAAGGCCTAGATGGGCTTTTGTTTCTTTTTTACCAGCATTTTTGGGATATTATCATACAAGACTTGATGGAATTGTTTGATGTGTTCCAAAAAGATTCCCTAGATATTTCAAGATTAAACTATGCTATGTTAACTTTAATTTCTAAGGACCAAGATTCTACTTCTATGAAAAAAATTCATCCAATTAGTCTACTCAGTTAAGCTTTAAGATCTTTACCAAGGTTTTGACTAATAGGCTCTCCTTAATTTTACATAGATTAATATCATCTAATAAATCTGCATTTATAAAGGGGGGATACATACTAGAAAGTGTAGTAATAGCGCATGAGGTAATTCACTCACTCCATAGCTTCAAATAAAAAGGCTTAGTCTTAAAGCTAGACTATGAAAAAGCTTTTGACAATGTGGATCTTGACTTCCTAGAAGACCTTCTTAGAATTAGAGGTTTTTGTCCTTTTTGGATCAATGCTATTAGGAAAATAGTCAAGAATGGCTCTGTTGGGGTTAAGATCAACCAAGTGGAGAGTCCTTTATCAAAAATTAGAAAGGGAATTCGACAAGGAGGTCCTCTTTCACCCCTTGTTTTTGGCTTAATAGTAGATGTTGTCACTAGGATGCTTATTAAGACTTCTTCAGTGGATCTTATTCAGGGGATTTGCCTAAAGCTTTACCTGGAGGGGTAGTTTGTCTACAGTACACGGACGGAACCATCCTCTTTGTAGGTAATGATTTAGATAAGGATAAGAATCTTAAATCAGTTCTCACTGGTTTTGAGAAAATTTCTAGCATGAAAATTAATTATGCTAACAGTGAGCTAATTCCTATAGATATGGAACAAGAGGAGTACACCCCTTTTGCTGATATACTAGGATGCAACACAGGAGAGTTTCCTATAAAATATTTAGGGACCCCTCTCCACTACGAAGATATGTAGTCAAACAAATCGTTTTAAATATGGTTGAATTAGTACCAAACAAGTTGAGATTATTACAACCAGTCAATGATATGATTAGGTGGCACACAACGTGTTGCGCGCATGCTACTAACATAAGTCGGCGTGTAATGGATGCATGCATGCCTCTATGGTGAATTCATGTTCCCGTAAAAAAAAAAACAGTTCGTGCGTACCACGTGTGTATTTAAAAAGAGTAATACATATAACAAGGTAGCATTTGGTATATGTTTACACGAAACATGTTTGTGAGAATGAACTAAAATTATAGGTAGAGAAAGAGTCTAGCGTGGTACTTTGGGTCTACCTTTGAAACACATGTCTACGACAACGCTGTTGTTTCTGTTACATTTTGTTATCGTCACCCTTCTGCCCAAGAAAAGGGGTGCGATGAAGATTTGACAGTACTATATTATTTGTTCGTTGAATGTTGAAAGCAATCTTCAAGATTTCAAGACAATAGTAATCAATCAGATAACTAAGATTTCTCATAATGTTGTTCGGGCAGTACAAACAAAGTTCAAGCGCGGGTGACACATCCTAGCTAGATGGGTGGTTGTCCAGCAAAAACCATCCACGGGTAAGATTCTCTGAATCTTGAAGGAGTGGTTTTTAAGGCGATTTTGAGAAGGCTTACTTTAAAATTATATTTCCTTTGTTATAGCAAATTCTTCACATGAAAGGTTTGCACCACGGTGATATATCTGGGTTGCGGAGTTTGTTAAATGTGTTGCTCTATTAATTTGAACGATGCCATTGCTCACCGCATTCTCTGCTTTGGTTAGGACAAAGAGGTCCAGGACCAAAGCAAACAATTGTTCAGTTGGCAGGATCATTCCAATTCCGATACCTCCAAATACCTATTCACTATCATAAGATTCAGTATAAGGAGTGGAAGGGGATTGAGAAGCCGTTCAAAAAGAAGCACGTTTGGAACAGTAAGTTACTCCCCTATGGAAGGACTATAAGGGCTTGTTCTGATAAAAAAAAGGGCTCATCAGTTGACCGATATTTGTGTTTTTCTTTTTGTCCAAGTGCCTAAGGGGTACACATAAGAAGGAATTTGTAAACCCAGATTCTTTTGAGTTGAAGGGGATTGAGAACCAGATAAAATTAAGCTCGATACTTGGAACGATAAGCTATTTCCCTATGGGTTGAGGACTTGCTCTGATCAACAAGATGCTCACCAGTTTAAAGATATTTATGTTTAGCTTTTTTCTAGTGCCTAAAGTGGTACGCATAAGAAGGATTTTTATTAAGCCAATATTCTTTTGAAAAGTTATGAACATAAGAGAAAATATCAATTAACTAAATATAGCGTCAGTTTTATATGGAAGGATCAAGGAGGCCTTGGTGTAGAGGATCTTTGGATTAAAAGGACAACGTAATCACTAAATGGTTGTTCAACCTGCTGAATGAGGATAGAGTATGGAGGAACTGCTACATATTAATTATATCAATTATAAAACACGGTCAAGAGGGAGAATGATACACACTAATTCTCCTTTCAGGAAGAGTCTGTTGAAATTCAAAGATGACTTCTTTAGTAGGGGCATGTTCATTGTTAGTATGGGCACTGATACTAGGTTTTGGAAATATTCATGTGCTGGAGACTCACATTTGCTAATAGTACCCAACTCTATGCACTATAATGCAAAAGAAATATGATCGACACCCCGCTGAGTATTAGTTTTTGTTAGAAACTATGCAATAATAAATGGACGTAATGTTACTTCTAACATAATGCTTTATGGAAATCAATTTATTACGAAGATTCGAATATTTCCTGTTGGAAACTCCATGCTCCCAGCTTGTATTATGTGAAATCCATGTATGCCGACATTGTGAACGAGAACCATATTTTCTCGGTGGAAGTTCACCTTGAAGCGTAAAGTCACATTGCAAAACGAAACCTTCGTTTGGTACATTTGAAGAAAAAATAATACTAACTAAAGATAACCTATTCACCAAAAATAAATAAAGATATCTTGGCTAAGAAAAATCAGAATGAGAACAAGTAGTGTGATTTTTGTGATAATTATGAAACGATTCAAAATTATGTTTTACAATGTCCTTTTGCGTGTTCCTTATGGAGAATGAATCATGGGGCTTTGAACCTACCTCCGGCCAATAGTATCTCGAATATGTTTGAGAATTGGTTGAGAGGGGGTGGGGAAGCAACTTAAGGTTGTAATGTAGGGGAAGGTATGCTCCTTATGTCATACTCCATTAGGTTTTTCTCTTCTCAAAAGAAGACATATAAATTTAGTCAAAAGTCAACGCGTAGTAAGTTTGACCAATTATATACAAAATATGAATAGTTAGAATACCAAATCAATATCAGTAGAATCACCATAAAATAAGTTGTGTAGTATGTTTATTAAATCTTGTAAATATTCAGATTTTTATCTATAAAATTGTCAAAATTACACCATGTTGAGTTTTTATTATGGAATGGAGGTAGTAATATTATGGATTCTCATAATGATATTACTTTTAACAAATCAAGAAATTCAGATTCTTTTTATGTTTACCCACAAGGCTCTGTATTGGACTTGTATATAATGCCAATTCCATGTTGGCAGATGTCGAGGTCTTCTGAGCTCTAGGTGCGGTTGCTTGGAGAATGAAAGCACATGCTTTGTTTAGAAAATTTTAATGGCCATGTAGCGATAAGATATTGATGCATAAGTGCTACATATAAATTTTGTTGTGGTTGTTCTAGCTCTTTTACACTTCATGTAAAAGACTAAAAATTACATAAAATGCCTGCGCATCAGTCATGGTCCTCATGGAGAAGCCGGGGTCTATCCATAGGATTCCTGTAGAATTTGAACTAGTTTCCATATATAAAATCCTTGTGACACCATTTCTTGATGGACAATTATGACATTTCTTCCGTGAATTACTAAATGTTGAAGTTTTTGAAGTGGTAGCAGCCGTTAGGTAGCTGGATAAACTATGAAAAGCAGCCAGAGTCGTCGTCATGGTCATCTGTTGCGCAATTTAATAAGTAGAATCGGTCACAGGATGCCACGAAACTGCAAGTGACCATATCATCCACTCGTATTTTTAAAATAACAGACTTTTCATGGCATCATCGGCAGTGTTGAAGAACTCAAAAGAGAAGAGATTGCTGCACGGTTCTTGCTACCTTTGTGGTATTAATTCAACGGATTGATTTGATCCCTTCATGATCAAGACACACACAGAGGCCTCCCTGGCCTACTGTGGCCAAGTGGTCACAACGGATTTGATACCTCGATCGTGCTGACCTGCTGTTATACATGGTATCGTGTATAAATACGCAGGGAGAGGCTGGGCTTCGCTCCAACGACTCACAGGTAGATTGCCCCCGCTACCATTCCAAGCACATATTCCCGGGCGTGCGTGGGCATCTACTGCCAACTGCCTACCTTGCACTGCAATTCATCTCCTGCCTGTCAGCAAACCCACAATAGTGGAGTAGCTAGCTCGCTGAAAAGGGTGCGTACGAGCAAATCCATTCTGATTCCTGTTGTGCGTGCAGACATAGCTCCTGCAGGCGCCATGGTGGGGGCGACGGTGGTCAATGACAAGGCTCTGATGTTACTGGTGGCACTGTTTCTTGTCTGCGGCGGCGGGCTGCCGGCGGCGGCAGTCGCGAGCGGGCGCGCGGAGGTGCACCTGGTGCCGGCGGTGTACGTGTTCGGCGACTCGACGGTGGACGTCGGGAACAACCAGTACCTGCCCGGGAACGCCCCGCTGCAGCTCCCCTACGGCGTCGACTTCCCGCAGTCGAGGGCCACCGGGAGGTTCAGCAACGGTTACAACGTCGCCGACGCCATCTGTACGTAGCCCGCTTGAGTGCACTTAATTTCCATTTCATTTGTGAGACGAAGCAATGCTTTTATTTCATCATTACCCAAGAAACTGACGCAACATCTGCAATGCCGCAAACTGAAAAATGCAGCGAGGCTGATGGGTTTCAAGAGGAGCCCGCCGGCGTACCTGTCGCTGACGGCAGAAACGAGCCAGCAAATCCTAAGAGGCTTCCGTGGAGTCAACTACGCCTCCGGTGGCTCCGGCATTCTCGACACCACCGTGAGTAGCGTTAGCAGCTCGAATACACGCACGATGCTTTCAGTTCATCCATGTCCGGATCGTGGTACTGATTTTCTCTCATGTTTGCATGGATCGATCAGGGTAACACCCTGACATTGACCAAGCAGGTGGAGCTTTTCGCGGCGACAAAGTCAAAGATGACGGAATACAACGGCGGTAACAAGACCTCCGTGGCGATCGACGCGCTGCTGTCCAGGTCCCTCTTCCTCATCAGCGACGGCGGCAACGACATGTTCGCCTTCATCCTACAGAACCGGACGGCCGCCGAGGCGCCGGCCTTCTACGCCGACCTCCTCACCAACTACACGCAGCACGTGCAGACACTCTACACCCTCGGCGCCCGCCGTTTCGGGATCGTCGACGTGCCGCCCATCGGCTGCGTGCCCGCGGTGCGCGCCAAGTCCCCCACCGGCGAGACCGCATGCGTCCCCTCCGCCAACGCCCTCGCCAAGGGCTTCAACGACGCGCTGGCGAACGCGATGGCCAAGCTCGCCGCCGCGCTGCCCGGGATGAAGTACTCCGTGGGGAGCTCCTACAACCTGGTCACCCTCTTCACGGCGAACCCGGAGGCTGTCGGGTTCAAGGACGTGGCCAGCGCCTGCTGCGGCGGCGGGAGGCTCGGCGTGCAGACCGGCTGCGTGCCCAACGCCACCTACTGCGGCAACCGGAACGACCATCTGTTCTGGGACGGGGTGCACGGCACCCAGGCCACCTCCATCAAGGGCGCCAAGGCCATCTTCGCCGCCCCCGTCAAGCTCGGCTTCGCCGCGCCCATCAACTTCAAGCAGCTCATCTCTTCTTGATGGTCGACGCACGGTGTCGTCCATCTATCGACCGTCAGCTTTTGATTTAATTATTATGCGAGTGTTCTAATAATTGATTAAGAGAGGAAAAAAGGACATACACGTCCTGATTCTTTTTGTAGATCGATAGAGGTGCGATGGAATCATAGAGAGGCTGCAGCCTATTGTATACTACAGTAAGAATTAATTGAAATTCAAGCAAAGAAGCCACCGACAATTGAATAAAAATGGCATCCTGCAAATTTTGGGAGCGTTTTTCAGTTCTTCCCGCATATGAATGGAGAAACAGTAGAACCATGGAGAAGGTGACGTCGTGCATGCAAATGATGTTTAAATCCAAACAAGAAGATCATTCGTTGTTGTGAAATCGCCTTTCAAGATGGAAGTAAGCTTTGTTGGAAAAAAAAATGTCTTGAGGATGGTTCCTGAGGCAATCTGTACCCACCGGAGATTATTTTGTCTTGCAAAGATTGATATCGTTAAGAAGATGTCTCCAGGAGATTTCATTGTAAATATTCGTTCGGTTTTGCTAATTCCTAGTTAGCTGAGAGTTAGCTTAATTCTCAGTCAAGTTTGTTACCATTAGATAATGTAGAGATTTGTGCATGAACGGTGACTTTTTCCTTCATTTATGCATGGGGCTTCGAGCGTGGGTTACTGCTTGCGTCGGCATTTCTTTTGTCGGCCTGATGTTTTTGTGTTTTGACTTATTTTTTTATTTATTTTTGCGGAAAAAAGCTTTATGTATTAATCGTGAGGAATACACTCAGTTTGGATACAATCCCGAAGGAACCTGGGAGTAAAATTAACCCATAAACACCTCCTTCTATCCTCACTAGCTTGCTTAGCACAATTATGGGCAGCTGTATTAGCTTCCCGCCCAATATAAACTAAGGCAAAGCTCTCAAAGCTCATACTAATATCTGTGATTTCATGAAGTATTGGTGCAATGTCGGATCTCTCATAGTTCTCATTTGTCCATAACTGCACCACCGCCTCTGCATCTGTTTCTAGTATCACCTTCCGAAATCCTAGATCAGCAGCCAATCTTGTACCATCACGAATCGCTACAGCTTCCATAGCTCTGGCATTTAAAGCAAACGGATAAATTGTCTGCCCCCGAATTAGAGCACCCTCATGATTCCTAGCAATTACACCAGTCGAACCTTGTCCCAACTTTCCATTGTAGGCTGCATCAACGTTAATTTTTGTGAACCCCATATCGGGTGGTTTCCATTTGACATGTTTTTTAGGCTGTATCTTCCTCCTCGAGGCTCCAATGATAGCCAAATCGTACACTATATCAATTGTCCATTTAACTGAATCAAATACGGATTTGTTAGGCTCACCATGTCTCCTGTTGTTGCGCTCCAACCACACTGCCCAGCATCCACATAAAATAGCCGCAACATGTTGCTCAGGTGCCATTTTCCCCATGATCAGCTCCACTGCCCAGTTTTCAGAGCGCAACTCCGGTAGCTTGATCGACATTCGATCCTTCAGTTCCTTCCAGAATAATTGAGCCCATTTACAGTCAAATAAAGCATGCACGATGGTCTCCTCTCGACCACAGTCTTCGCAAAACGAAATTTTCTCAACGTGTCTATCTTTTAGAACTGCGCGGCATGGGACAAATTTTTGAATCACACGCCACCAAAAATTCCGTACCTTTGGTGGGACATCAAGTCGCCACAATTTCTTCCAGCTTTCCCCCGAGCCACTAGACGAATCTGCAGCTTCCTCCACATTTTTATGCTCGATCAAAGCTTTATATGCCGAGCGCACAGTGAAGTTGCCAAATTTTTCAAGCTTCCATGCCCATCAATCTTCTGGGCTGTTCCCAATAGGTAGAATGCATATATTATGAATATCTGCATCAACAAAATTATTTTCCAGTGCTTCCATGTTCCATTCACCTCGATCATGAATAATCAGTTCTTCTAACCAGCGGTTTTGAATTAAAATTCTCCGGAATCCAAGGGTCTTGCCAGGCGTCAATCGACGAGCCGTCGCCAACTCGCTTAACCAGCCCTAGATGCAAAGCGTCACGGCCATGTAATATTGCACGCCAAGTATGCGAATCACCCCTTTTCCTACCGGCCTCCATAAAATCACAATCGTGAAAATATTTTCCTTTTAGCACCCGGGCACACAGCGAGTTTGGGGTAGTAATTAATCTCCAGCCGTGTTTTGCGAGCATAGCCTGATTAAAGCACTCAAAATCTCGGAATCCCATGCCCCCGTTTCCTTTGGGCACAGCAATATCTTCCCATCTTCTCCAATGCTTCTTCCTTTTTCTTTCGTCTCCACCCCACCAGTACCTAGCCACCACACTTGTGAGTTTTTTACAAAATTTCTTGGACAACCTGAAACAGCTCATAGAGTAAGTAGGTATCGCTTGACATATAGATTTAATGAATGTCTCCCTTCCAGCACTGCTAAGTAACCGAGCTGCACCGCCATTGACTAATGATTTTATCTTGCCCAGAATATGTTCAAAATGGGAGTCCGACGAGCGTCCCATTGAGGTGGGAAGACCAAGATATTTCTCACCCAAAGCCTCAACTAAAATTCCTGAGTTGGAATGTACATTCGCTTTCATCTCCTGGTTGCAGTTTGTGCTAAAGAAAATCGCTGACTTGTTGAGGTTTACTAACTGACCCGATCCTTGCCTATAAAGGTCCAGGATGTCATGAAATCTCGTGGCTCCTTCAGCTGAAGCAACAGAGAATATTAGGCAGTCATCGGCGAACAGAAGGTGCGAGACCCAGGGAGCATGGATCCCCACCAGAACACCTCTCGATAAATATTGTGGTCCTTGAGACTTGAGCATACTGCTAAACCCCTCTCCGCACAAGAGAAATAAGTAGGGCGAGATCGGATCTCCCTGTCTGATCCCCCTTGTCGGCTTAAAAACCTCCGAGAAAACTCCATTTACTCGAACCGAGAACGAGACCGATTCTACACATTTCATAATAATCTTTATCCAGGACTCCGCAAAGCCCAATTTTTCCATGATCGCGCGTAGATACGCCCACTCTACCCGATCATAAGCTTTCGCCATATCCAATTTTATAGCACACGCCCCCTGCTTCCCTTTCTTCTTTTTCAAATAGTGAATACATTCGAATGCTGTCACTACATTATCGGTAATCAAACGCCCTGGCACAAAGGCGCTTTGTTCCTCTGAGATCACTTCTTCAAGAATTGGTCGAAGGCGTAGAGCAAGAACCTTCGAGACAATTTTATAGAGCACATTGCACAACGCTATGGGTCTATATTGAGATAATTCCTGTGGTGACTTGATTTTCGGAACAAGGACCAAAACTGTACTATTCACCACATCTGACATTTCTCCTCCACTCAAGAATTCCTTTACCGATGTACAAATCTTTCCTTTTAGCAAACTCCAATGTTTAATAAAGAAACCCACCGTGAATCCATCGGGTCCCGGTGATTTATATGGATGCATCATAAACAGAGCTTGCTCAATCTCCATGTCGGTCATAGGTGCACATAAACTGACATTCATAGCATCAGTTATTTTCCTTGGAACCCATCTGGTTACCAATTCTGGCTGTGTGTCCTCCTGTGCCGTAAACAAATTTTTATAGAAATCGATAGCCAGTTCCTCCATACCATCTTGTGTGTGGTAACAATAGCTCCATCATCTTTCCTCAACGATTTGATCCTATTAGTCCGGTGTCTTTCACGAGCCTTTGAATGAAAGAACGCAGTATTGCGATCTCCCTCTGCTAACCAAACAGCCCTTGAGCGCTGCCTTGCCATTGCTTCCTCTCTAGATAGGAGTTCCGAAATTCGGCGCATCAAATTTTTCTCCTCTCGTGTCGGGCCAGACCCTAGCGAGTATGAGCGTAATTTCTCTAGTTTACCTCGCATGCTTTTTAGTTGTTTGTGTACCGAGCCGAACTCGTCACGACTCCAACTTGACAGGGCGGAACTGACTCCACTGAGAGCTTCATGAACTGAATCAAGTGTCCCATCAGCAGGAGTCCAACTATTGTTGACAACTTGTTCATATCTCTCATGCCGTGCCCAAGCATTTTCATATCGGAATGGCCTGTTGTTGCTTCCTCCATCCAGCCACTCTGACCTCCTAAGAGAAATTAACAATCCGCAATGGTCTGATTGTGTGGTTTGCACATGCAACACCGCGGTGCTATCAAACAGTTCCTGAAACCGGATATCACCCAAAGCTCTATCCAAGCGAACTTTTACATTGTCTGCTCCCTGCTGTCTATTATCCCAGGTAAAAGGGAGGCCTATATAGCCCAGATCCTCAAAGTTACAGTCGTCGACAACATCACGGAAGCCCTCCATCTTCCACTCCTCTCTAGCATGACCTCCAAACTGCTCTCCTGCGTTTAGGATCTCATTAAAATCCCCTACACATAGCCAAGGGTTGTCATATTCCGATCCAAGGAACTTTAACAGTTCCCGGCTTCTCTTCCTTTTGGTTCTTTTTGGATCTCCATAAAATCCCGTAAACCTCCATTCCCTATCTCATGTGCTTTCACTAGTGATCAACGCATCAATATGCGACCTACTGAACGACTTCACCGAGAGGGATGTATCATTGTTCCAAAACAGTACCAGCCCCCCACTCAAACCTTCACTCTTTACCCCAAAAGCATTGGTGAAACCCAACCTAAACCTTAGGTCCTGAGCCTTCCTATCAGACATTTTAGTTTCCGAAAGAAAGACAATTGTCGGGCGGTGCGGTTTAATCAAACTGCAAATCTCTTGAACTGTCTCGGTCCGCCCGCACCCTCAACAGTTCAGACTTAGGAGATTCATTGTGCCCGGCGGTACTCCCCCTGGGAGCCCGCCGATCTTGCATCATTAGAGTTTGTGTCCCCACTTCCTGCCTTATGTCTTTTCACCTTGTCACCCGAGCTCTCCGGAGCCACAGTCTCCTTCTCAGGGTCTTCACCTATCCGTGCCATATTAATATTCTCACCCATCGATCGCATGGATCCCTCCAACTCAGAAGTCTCATTCTGTTTATCGAAGGCTAACCTCTTTCTTGCCATGTTCTCTTTCTCCTTGACTACAATCTCCATGCTAGTTGGTTTGCATGGACTTGCAGCTGTATCATCTAATTCTGTATCGTCATTGACCCCCTTTCGTTCCGGGTGTGCGCGCCAATCATAGAAAGAAGCTCCTCCTCTCCCTCTTCCCATGTCACCACGTCCTCCCCGACCCTGACGGCCTCCAGAACTGCTTGAGCTCCTTCCAGGTTCTGCATCCCCACGTCCAAAGCCCGGAGGTTTATCAGCAAAAAGCCAAGAGCCAAATTTCCGATCCTTCTTTTCATGCAGTCCAGTTCCGCACTCCTTGTACTCGTGGCCAATTAAGCCACAGACCTCACAGAATTTTGCTAATTTTTCATATCGACAGAGATACAGTTGGCGTGTTGTTCCTTTAATGATCGAAACAAAGCGAAGTAATGGTTGTCTCACATCATGCTTCACCCTGATACGGATGTAATCACCAAAAATACCAGGTCCACTCCATTGTATGCTCTCAATATGCCCAGCCTTCTCTGCCAACAGTTTCCGTACTATCTTATTTTTACGGTAAGCTTCTGGTAGCTCATGGATTTGCATCCAAATCGGCATATTCTCCAGCTCCATTGATTCAGCCTTAGAAAAACCATCATAAGGTTCAATTAGAACCGCCCAATCCCGGAATAACCAGGGGCCCTTCTCAGTAACTCTCTCCCAATCACCCAGGCAAAAAACCTGTACCACAAACAAGTTATCATTGATTTTCCGAAAACGCACATCTTGGGCTAAGTTCCACGCCGATCTCATCTGTGAGTACAAAGCTGTCGGGCTGAATGATTTCTCCACCTTAACACGCATGAGTGCCAGCCAGCGAGTACCTTCAGCAATTTCCGGATCATCTTCATTGATGATCACATCATCAAAATCTTCCTCCTGTAGATCGAGCCCTTCCAGCAGCCGACCTATCTCTGGGATCTTCGTCCCCGTAGCCATCCCTGCTGTAGCGGAGAACCCATCCTCGCTCTCCGAAGCCGATGGAATCGACTTTGCCGACATAGTATCGCCCTTGTCCTCGAGCAAGATGCAAACAGAACCCTAACCCTAGACAATGAAGCACGCCACGGCCGGGAAGCAGAACGAGCCTGCCCCGTAATCAGCCCGAGCGGCTTATGATTGTCGAGAGGCAAGGGAATTCGAATTGGGATCGTAGCAGGACTCAATGGCGATCAGATCGCCAGAGAGGAAGAGAACCCTAGTCACGCGACGTAGGGGACGTGGCAACACGTGTTTTGACTTATTGGGTACGGGCTCCACCGCATGTATAGATCTTTTTTAATTACCAGTGTGCAGGGTGCTAAATGGCACGAGTGGCTTTGTGTGTCAGCTCTTTTTTTTTTAAAAAAAAGTCGCTGTGCAGACCATTTGTGTCGGGCCATTTGTGGGTCATTTTATGTTGATATTTTTTCTTACGGGGTTCATACTTCGCAATTCAGATTTTTTTTCCAGTTGCAAGTTAGGTTGTAACTCCGATTTTGTCAACTTGCAGGTCGATTTGCAGCTCGGATCTTCTGTTCAGTTGCAACTTGTATTTTTGATTTAGTTGCAAGTTCAGTTGCAACTCGGATGTTTTGTCCGATTGCAAACATGGTTGAAACTCATGATTTTTTTCCAGTTGCGAGTTGGGTTGTAACTTTTTTTGTCCTGTTGCAGATCAGGGTTGCAATTCGTATTTTTGTCCGGCTGCAAGTCGGGTTGTAACTCGGATTTTTGGTTTAGTTGCAAATTCGGTTGCAACTCAGACATTTTGTCTGGTTGCAAATGGGGTTTTAACTCATATTTTTGTGTCGTTGCAGGGATGCAATTCGTATTTTTATCCAGTTGCAAGTCAGATTGTAACTCAAATTATTGGTTAGTGCAAGTCAGGTTGCAGCTCGGATTTTTTTTATCCAGATTTCAGTTGCAAACCATGTTGTAACCCAGATTTTTTTTATCCAGATTTCATTATCATACACCCATTTGGAAGTCATCTAGTAAGAACAGACAATAAGCTAAGGCAGTGGAATCCCAAAAGAACTGGACTACAGTTTCACATGAGCTTATTTCCACTGCTATTTCTCCCGACATCTCAAGTCGAAGTGGCTTATGCACAAGCGGGAGCCAAAAAGAACCGGACCTTAATGGGGGGGGGGGGGGGTTAAGAGACTTAAAATCCATGGTTCATTTCGTGGGCATGCAGTTGGTTAACAAAAGATGAAAAGAGAATTAAAAGAGGCGAGTATCTCTTTCTGGGGTTCCCGTTGTAATCAGCTTGGAGAAAGGGAATTGAGAAAAGGGGTTCTTTGTTCTTTGTGCATGTTCCACTATCGAAGGCAGGCGCTTATGACATGTTGAGTTCCATCAGTTAAACTTGGCTCTGAAATTTGGTTGAGCACGAGGATGTCTTAGATAGCAGTAATTTATGTAGTATGCCATTAAAATCCTTCTCCGTAGTTTTTCCCCTATAGATCATGGGATGCAATATTGAGTTTTTCGCTATCTAGTGTGCTATACATTAAATAGGAGAATGGGAATAAAACTCAACTTATCCTGCCTAATTCCTTACAATGTCCCACCATAAACTCTAATTCCCCACCCCTAATCTAGCCAAACACGTTGTGACGGTTGATTAACAGTCCTAGTCCGAATTGGTGGTGGGAATTTGGCAGCAAATCATTTTTCTCCGATTTTTTTTTTTTTTTGGCTTTCGATAGACTGCTTGATTAACTACACATTGTTAATATAAGCCGTCGCCAGACGAACATAATCAGCTAACATGGTAAACCACGCTGCCTGACAATCAGATTACTTTCTGGTGAGTATGACATAAAACCAGTAATTTTCCGCAGTCTAACGATTTTATTTGAAAAAAAATGGGTCACTGACATATGCTACTTCACAACGTTGCAATGCCATATGTGAGCGCTACAACGTTTTGGAACCATATGAACCATTGGACAATAATTTGTCGACATTGGATCAAGAGTTGCAAGCAGTGGACCAAAATCATCCACGTCGCGTGTTCCTTTATCGTTGTGTAATTTTACCTTCCTGTTTAATTAAGGCTAGGCACAGTGGGAGTATCATGCATTAGTATCATTCATATGATACTAGTGTGTGCTAGGACCCATATAATAAATAATAAATAGTATTATATCATAGTAGTATCATAGTTGCATCGTCATTCATTTGTAGAATCCAAATAAAAATATGTTTATAAGATTTACTTGCTTTTAAAATATCTAATTTTAGGTGCTATGATACGGTATGTTCCCATGATACTTTAATACTCATTCAGTTAACTGCCTGCCACATTAGTATTTTGTGAGTCTAGTGTGTGTGATAAGCTAAGTTCCGTGTTCGGACATGAATCTTGTATTCATTTTTTTTATGACAAATATTTATTATTTATTGACCTGTTGCATAACACGGGTAGTGTGCTAGTTAAATCAAAACGCCGAGGACGTGGCGATCATCAAGAAAAAATGAGTTGCTTAAAGTTGATGGGTGCGGCGAAGCCCAGCTGCACGGGGGCAGCGAAGATGGCTGCGCCGCCCTTGTTGGTGGTGGCCTGGGTGCCGTGCACCCCGTCCCAAAACAGATGGTCGTTGCGGTTACCGCAGTAGGTGGCGTTGGGCACGCAGAGAGTCTGCACGCCGAGCCTTCCGCCGCCGCAGCACGCGCTAGCCACGTCCTTGAATCCGGCGACCTCCGGGTGCGCCGTGAAGAATGTCACGATGTTATAGGAACTCCCCACAGAGTATTTCATCCCGGGCAGCGCAGCTCCGAGCTTGGCCATCGACTTCGCCAGCGCATCGTTGAAGCCCTTTGTAAGGGCGTTGGCGGCGGCGACGCATGCGGTCTCGCCGTTCGGGGATGTGGCGCGTACCACCGGCAGGCAGCCGATGGGCGGCACGTCGACGATCCCGAAACGTCGGGCGCCGAGGGTGTAGAGGGTCTGGACGCGTTGCGTGTAGTTGGTGACGAGGTCGGTGTAAAAGTTCGGCACGTCGGCGGCCGTCCGGTTCTGCAAGATGAAGACGAGAATGTCGTTGCCGCCGTCGCTGATGAGGAAGAGGGACTTGGAGAGCAGTGCGGCGATGGCCACAGAGCTCTTGTTCCCGCCGTTGTATTCTGTCATCTTTGACTTGGTCGCCGCGAAGAATTGCACCTGCTTGGTCAACGTCAGGATGTTCCCCTGATCGATCCATGCAAACATGAAAGAAAATCAGTAACACATGATCCTGGATATGGTGCATATATGCGAGGAGATGCTAGTCAACACACTCACGGTGGTGTCAAGAATGCCAGAGCCACCAGAAGCGTAGTTGACTCCGCCGAATCCTCTGAGGATCTGCTGGCTTGTTTGTGGCGTCAACGAAAGGTATGCCGGCGGGCTCCTCTCGAAACCCAACAGCCTCGCTGCATTTCAGTTTGCGTTGTTGCGGATTTTCGTTAGTTTTATGGTTAGAAGTTTTTTTTACCATTCTTGCCCTATGCCTTACCCTATTCTCATAAATGACATTTAAACGATATGCTCAGAAAGGCCACTGCTATGTTAATGTGATAAACAGTTTTTCCATTCCGTCATTTTCATCGTTAGTACATAATCAGTAACTCTATTTGAGAGACTTGAGTGTTGTCGGGGCTCAATGTATGCTCTAAATATTTCTTCCATGCACGTATTGCATTATGAAAAATGATCTGAGATTGTTGGATAGAGTACGTGTACCTTGATGCTCCCTCCGTCTTTGTATATAAGGGCACTATCTTATATTCCAGATATCAAAAAAATAAAGCCAACTAATAATTATATGGTTAGTTATGTAGAAATTCTCTCATGTTCTGTGACAATTAAATAGGTAGCATGTGGTGGCTATTTCTCTATGGCTGTATGCAAGGTTTGCATTAATTAGCACCAGCAAAAAAAATGTAATCAATTCATCATAAAAAAAGATAATGGCATTGTATAGATGCAATTGTAATTTTGATAGTGGTCTTGTATACAAATATAGATGGAATATTATACTAGTCCCTTTTAGGAATTGACCACATGCACATATAAGTTTTATCCGAAGGATTAATTAATTAACTATACTATGTATAGCTAGGTAGATAGACCTCTTTAATCTGCTGAACGCACGATAGACATGGAACATCATACTCATACCAATTCGTGAGCAAAAAGATGTGCATATATGTTATATAATTTGAAAGGTCTGTTCATTGTTTATGTACAGTATAATCGAGCGTACTTTTTAAAACGTGGTATGCATGTAGCTAAAATAACATGTATGTTTGAATGATGGAACAAACAGATAATTATAATATGACTGCCCAGAGCAAAATATACCTCTTAGTGTGTACATGCTTGCAAGCTTTGCATGCGCACGGTCCAAGCCCCGACAATCACAGATGAAAGAACATTAACATAACATCATGCCAAAATTTAGCTTTTGGAATGCTCAACTCTCTCAAATTAATGCCAAAACTGATTACATACTAATTGCAAAGATGACGTAATAACATGACTGATCATCACATTAACGGAGCAGTAGTGTTTTCGATCATTAGATTAGATCAATCAAATGGCATTTCTAAGACGAATAGGGTCGGTGATGGTGGCAAGAATAATAAAAAAAACCAAATGAAATGGAAACCAAGCGAGAAAATTGCACACAACACCATGCTTCCGTGCCAAAGTTGCATAGAATACAAAAATCAAACACTTTTTGTAGCTAGCCCCACTTCTTCGTCTAATAAGTTGCAGCTAGCCCAAAATGTTGATTTAGGAGCTTAATATGCATCTAACATGCATACCATGACCATTATAACAAATTTCAATCAAAGATATTCGTTTTAATTTTGTTTGGACAAAAAAGACAGTTTACGGATGCACAGGCTAACAAAATTTAAAAGATTATCATATTTATCATTTTGTGTAGCGTAGAGTAATACGGATTTTGACTTAAAAATTTACATAGTTATAAATCTCGACTTTATCTACATCTAAGATTTTCTTCAAATATATCGAAACACGACTTTTTTTTACCGAGCTACATATAGTTTGGCCTCCAAAATGCCGCACTCATACCATAGTTCACTGTCATGTTGTGTTGTATTTTCAAAAATTGTCAAATAGTTCAATTATACAGTATACAAATACGGTAATGGTCATGATCCGACATGACAGATACTATTAGTCTCCTAAATCAATATTCTGGGCTAGCTGCAACTTATTAGATAAAGAAATGGGGCTAGCTGCAAAAAGTGTTTGATTTCTGTGTTCTATACAACTTTGGCACCAAAGCCGTGATGTAGTGTGAAATTTTTCTCAAACCAAGTGCATGCGCGCGAGGGACGTACAGATGGAGTCGGCGAGGTTGTAACCGTTGCTGTACCTCCCGGTGGCCCTCGACTGCGGAAAGTCGATGCCGTAGGGGAGCTGAGGCGAGAAACTCCCCGGAAGGTACCGGTTGTTCCCGACGTCCACATTCGAGTCGCCGAACACGTACACAGCCGGCACCAGGTGCACCTCCGGGAGCCCGCTCGCCACTGCCGCCGGCAGCCCGCCGCCGCAGACAACTGAGGCAAGGAACATGGCAACCAGTGCCATCAGAGCCTTGTCATTGGCCACCCTCGCCCCTACCATGGCGCCTGCAGCTATGTCTGAACAACGGGAATCAGAATGGATTTGCTCGTACGCAGCAGCTAGCTATGTTCCACTACCTGCGAGTCGTTGGAGCAAAGCCCAGCCTCTCCTGCCTATTTATGCACGATATATAGTATCAAACCCGTTGTGTGGCCACTTGGCCAGGGAGGCCTCTGTGTGTGTATCTTGACCATGAAGGGATCAAATCAATCCGTTGAATTAATACACGGTAGCAAGAACCGTGCATCATTTATTCTCTTTTGAGTTCTTCAACACTGCCGATGATACCACTGATCTAACGTACTCAACGTGCAAATATAGTACAGTACATGAGACCCAGTGTCAAAATTTTCTAGCTCGGCGTGCGTGGTGGCACCGTACCTACACTAGTGGAAACAGGGGCTTTAGTCCCGGTTCGTAGGCCCCCTTTTGTCCCGGTTGTGCAACCGGGACGGGGCATCCGGGACAAATACCCCTCCCCATTGGTCCCGGTTGTGGCAGGACCCGGGACAAATGGGGCTGACCACGTGGCCCGAGCGCTGGAACCTGGCCAGGGCTATTAGTCCCGGTTCTGAATACGATCCGGGATGCATGCCCCTTCTGCCGCGGCAGGGCTTTTGCCCTTTTCTCTGCCGCGGCAGGGCTTTACAATTTCCGTTTTTTTGGTCCCCGAGACCTCCTGGCGGCCCCTCCCCGGACCTCGAGAAGAGTACCCTCCACCGAGCCCCCGGATCGCACGAGTGAATAAGTATATAAAGCAGAATAAGAAACACTTATATTACAGAAGCAAAGTATATCGATCATATTACATGACCGATGGAGTGTATTACAAAATCAAACTTAGTTCCAACCGGAGGCATGGTACTCTCCATGTACGTTTATGACCTCTGCATCTAAGAAGCCTGCAATTTCCTCCTGAATTGCTCGTATGCGGTCCCTAGGTAGAAGACCGTCCCGAAGCCGTTCGATCTAATATAAAGAAGAGTGGTCACTAAAATATATGAAGCTAAGTAACTAAAATAGATAGTAATAAGAAGAATTGACGATTAACGTACATGAAGTTGTTTTAAATTTCTGCCCTTGGGAGATGTGGTCTGACGAATGAACTCGCAAACGTAGTATCCACACAAGTTATTCCCGTCTCCTTGTTGCAAGCACTATACGAGAAGATTGTTTCAATCAAAATAATAATCAACCAGGCATGATAATGGAGATGGGCACGGATCTAGATAGTACTTACTTGCACAACATCAAATGTAAGTTGTTTTTCCCATTCACCGGGAGACTTCCTTATGAACCTCTTCCAAACCCTACCCGAGAAAGAAAAAGAATAAAAAGAGTTAGTAATTACTTGATATCCGAAAATGAAACAAAGTAGTCGATATATTGCAATATATAAATACTGAAATTAATAAAGATTGAAATTACCGCTGGATCATTTCCTGCATGTCAGCCCACATTGAGAGGGGTTTACGTTTTGAGTCCATTACAATTACTTTTCCTTTGTCAATTTGGAAGATTAGCAGAATATAGTGGAGCTGCGCACGCAGAACTCATCAATTATACAATGAACATCGAGTAAGGAAAACAGAATGTTTACAACAGAGTAACACACTTACTTGAAGTTGTAAGGAAATAGTATTTCCCGTCGGTGTTGGTTAAATATTATTGCCCTCAGAATATTATTTTCTGTATCCTTGGGAGATTGCCGAAGAATCTTTTCATAAATAATATTTGGATCAATGAACCCAATATCATAGATTCCATCTCTTTTGCATTCGAGAATCTTCATTCTGCAATTATAATATATGAGTGTACTATATATATATATATATGAATATATATGCAATTGAATGAGGTGAGCTAGAGAAATAAGTGCTTACAGACAATAGGCACTAAGGATAGATTTGTCGAGTGCCTGCTGCTGGTATAACTGAAACAATTCCTCAAATTGAATCATAACAATTCCATTTCCAGTTCCATAGTGCTCGTCCTTAACGCTGAGACATAGCCAGTCCTCAGATTCATTAGCGGCTTGCATATACCAATTATGCACTCTTCGCATTTTCGTTGGTAGATTCTTTATCTCCTCGGGTTTGACAAGAGGCTGCCCGGACTCGTATTTGTACGCACATTCAGCTGCGGGGAAGTAGTTCACTGTTTGCATATACTCAGCAATGGACAAACCCGCATCAGCTGCCTTGTCTGCGTACAGTGTTATAAACTCCGGATCAATATCCTCATCAGCAATATTAGTGCTCGGCCCCACCTGGGTATTGGAAATCACTTTGAGCGGGGACGTGGATTGTTTTTTCTGCTCTCCGAGTTGAGCAACTGATTTCCCCTTTTTCCCGCTTGCGCTACTACTCTTCGTTGACCGCACCATTTCCTGGTGTGACTTCAGAATAGAGCGGTCATAGTCAGATGACAGACTCGGCTCGGGTTGATGAAGAGTCTTCACCATTTTCCAAGCTCGTTCTATCTCTTCTTCGGTCTCAGGGAAATCTGGCTTTTGCTTCTCCTTCCGCTTTGATTTCCACGCATCGTATTCGTCCTTTGCGATTTTCTGGGTTTCCTCGGGAGTATAGTCGTAAGGTAACTTGGGTACCTCTTTTGGTACCTTCGGGAGGGGTGACCGTTGACGTTTCGGTGATTTTTTACGTTTCGGCAGAAACTTAGTGGGCGGAGAGGGCTGACGCGGCGGCGTAGGCGACCGCGCTGGAGACGTGCACGGCGTAGGCGACCGCGCCGGAGACGGCATGCGTTGCGAAGACGACCGCGCTGGAGACTTTTGCGCTGGAGAAATGCGAGAATTCGATGGCTTTGCCGTCTGATTTGTGAGCACAATGCATTCCTTTAGCCATAGAACGGTCGAGTTCTTGGCTTCTCCGAGTTCAGTCAACTCTTCGTCTTCACCTTCAGGAAAATCAAGCTTTACCCGCTCGAATCCGTTGGCAACTTCATCGACCCCAACAACAGCGTAGCCCCGTGGAACCGGGAGACAATGGTGAGTTGGTTCGTTGCCAATCGGTAAGACATATCCGGCCGCCGCCTTGATGGTTATATTGACGACCTTCACGTGGAGCTCACAGGATGTCATTTCCGTGATCACGTCCACCGGGTAAATCATCGGTGGTGCATCATCATCTGGTAGCTGCGTGGACGCAACGCTGCTTTTGTGATGAGAATGTGCGGCGTCGGGAGCCTCAGCTTCAACTTCTAGCATGTGTACTGATGCGTCGGTAGACACTATCTGCTGGCTAAGTGTGTTAATTTGGTCTTGCTGCTTCTTTGCTACATCCTGTGTCAGCTTTACCATTTCTTCAAGTTGACGCCTCCAGTTTGCCTGATTCTCTGCTTCAGCTGGCTCCTTGTCCTTTTTACGTTGACGGCTTCTATCTGGGTATAACTTTTTGGTGGAGTCGAACGCAACACTTCACGGAGGAGTGCCTTTTGTGCCTCGTGTACGCCCTCCGTGTTCCTTATTCCCTAGGGCTCGTGTGAGCTCGTCGTTCTCTCTATCTGGCACGAACTTCCCATCTTTAACGTCCTTTATTGCGTCTCTCAGCTTCTCTATGGGTAGAGGATGACTCTTTTTATGCCTTAGGTTATATATTGCTTTTCCTTCGGCGTCCAACCTGCCCCCATGCCCGTAGAACCATGACCTTGTCCGCTCGACCCACAAGAACGGCTCGGGAGTGATCCCCTGCTGAATCAGGTTGTTCTCCCATGTCTCCCACTTGGGACTAGAACCCTTGTAGCCACCTTGCCCCATAACATGGTGATATACCTTTTTGCCGGCGTTTTTCTCATTTGTTTTCGTCCTTTCCAGTTCATTCTCTGCCAGCTTGTACTTCACGAAGTCTGGCCATACGGGTTTTATTTTCTCATACCCTTGAGTGAAATCAGGAATCTTGTTCTTCTTAACATAATCAAGGTTCAATCTTTTCTTCCAGTTTTTGAATTGCTCGGCCATCTTTTTCAGGGTCCACGCTTTGACCTTTTCCCGTATCTCATGTTTCATTTTAGTAACATCGGCCTCAGTCACATCCGCTTCATTCTCATCCACCTCCGGCACGGGTAAGTTGAAATTAGCCAAAATCTTTGAGAAAAGATGATCTTTGGCTATTTTGCCGACATATGAAATTCCTTGTTTCCGCGGATCTTTTGGCTCATTCCACTCATTAACAGTGATCGGGATGTGATCTCTAACTAGCACTCCGCATTGCTTCACAAATTTTTGGGCAACATCAGCGGGAAGCTCGGGTGCGCCGTCTGCTGTGATCGTGTCGATCCTGTATCTTTCTGTATCTTTCAACTTCTTTGTTGCGCCTCGTTTAGTCTTTTTTCCGGTTGATATATTTGAACCGGATGGCTAAAAATATAAAGACTGTTAATACATGTATATAGACAACGGATGCTTCATTAATTAACATATATATATATGCACCTCGGAGCCGGTGTTTGTAATTTGTATGGTTCCACCGGAGCCGTCGGCTGCTCCCATATCGGAGCCGTCGGCTTCTCCCTCATCGGAGTCGTCTCCCTGGGTGAGCACCGGATCTCCCTCACCGGAGTCGTTCATCCACTGGCTCACATCGGGCTCTACGTCGGGCCCGCGGATTAAACCCTCGATCATATTTTCGGCATCTTCGTCTCTTGGCTCCATACTATACAAAAAGAGTAAGTATATATTTCAGATCCAATTCATTAAAATTGCACATGCATAATAATATTTAAACATACGATAACATTTCTAGCATTCTTAAATTTCTAAGAGCATGTCTAACGGACCCCTTATGTTTTCGCCCCCTAAGAGCATGTCTAACAGACCCCTTATGTTTTCGCCCCCTAAAACGCGTGTACAGGGTTTTGGACATTTTCATGCATAGCCTGGTGAGTTACTATAAAATCTTCTTTTTTGGGGTTTCCTCAAGTTTGTCCGAGTATTTTCACTGCCTCATTCTCTTTTGTTTTTCACCTGTTCCTGCGTGCTACAGGTCATACCAGAGTGGTTTCTGAACTATTTTGGAGGAAAGATACCAGGAACTGTCAAATTACAAGCCCCTAATAGTATTGCATTTGATGTTGGAGTTATGGAGAACATGAACAGAACAATCCTCAAGTATGGGTGGGCGGAACCCATACTTGAGGATTGTTCTGTTCATGTTCTCCATAACTCTCCAACATCAAATGCAATACCATTAGGGGCTTGTAATTTGACAGTTCCTGGTATCTTTCCTCCAAAATAGTTCAGAAACCACTCTGGTATGACCTGTATAGCAGGCAGGAACAGGTGAAAAACAAAAGAGAATGAGGCAGTGAAAATACTCGGACAGACTTGAGGAAACCCCAAAAAAGAAGATTTTTTAGTAACTCACCAGACTAATGCCCGTGTTAGAGGAGAGCAAAGCAACACTAAAACGAAGAAAACAGATATTGCTGCTGTATGAATGTGTTGAAGAAGCAAAGACGGGACCAAAGGTTACCAGCAAATTTGGTAACCTTTGGTCCTGTCTTTGCTTCTTCAACACATTCATACAACAGCAATATCTGTTTTCTTCATTTTAGTGTTGATTTGCTCTCTTCTAACAGGGGCATCAGGGATGCCTCTTCATATCTGAATTTTAATTGTTGTTGTTATTTCTAGACAAAGTAAACTCTGTCCATACTCTCAAAAGATCTTCAGCGCGCCCTAGCTCGCACGAGCTAGAGGGTTGGCCCTCTATATCCCCTCCCGACCCGCACATGTAGGGGTCGACGGGCCGCCCCCTACCCAAACTTGTAAAAAATCGTTCGGGGTGGTCCATTTACGGGGTCTGCTAGATGGCCGGGTATAGCCCAAACCCGTATATCAGCGGTTATTATACGGGTTTTGGGCCATATATATAGGGGGTCTGTTAGACATGCTCTAACATTCTTAAATTTTTTATATCAATTCTAAACAAATTTAAAGTAAATAAGTCTAATCTAAAATTTCTAACATTCATAAACTAAAATTTCTAACATTCTAATCTAAAATTTCTAACATTCATAAACTAAAATTTCTAACATTCTAATCTAAAATTTCTAACATTCATAAACTAAAATTTCTAACAGTAATTAAGTAAAAAAAAGAAAGAAAAACAAAAAAGGCCCCAGATTAGGGCGAGATGGAGGCAGGCCTTTTACCTCCTCTTGGGACAGCGGCGGGCCGGCGGCGCGGGGCAGCGGCGGCGCGGGGCAGCGGCGGCGCGGGGGCGGTGGAGGATGGCGCGGGGCAGCGACGGGATCGAGGGGCGGCGCGGGGCAGCGACGGGATCGAGGGGCGGAGCGGGGCAGCGACGGGATCGAGGGGCGGCGCGGGGCAGCGACGGGATCGAGGGGCGGCGCGGGGCAGCGACGGGACCTAGAGGGGCGGCGCGCGGCCGAGGCGAACGGGAGAGGGCGCTAGGGGGGTGGGTGCGCTCGACGGAGTCGGGAGCGGCGCCACAGAGGAGGATGCCGACGGGGCGAGGGGGCGGCGCGGGGGGACGGAAAAATTGGGCAGCCTGGCGGCGTCGATTTGGTCCCTGCGAGTGGTCTGGAACTGAAAGGAGCGGTGACGTGTTTATATCCTATGACCCTTTCGTCCCGGTTGGTGGCAACAACCAGGACGAAAGACCCTTCCGTCCCGGTTGGTGCCACCAACCGGGACGAAAGACCCTTCGTCCCGGTTGGTGGCAACAACCGGGACGGAAGGGCCCGGCTGGTCGCCCGCGCCAGAACCAGTGGGCCGGCGCGCCAATTGTTTTAGCGCCAAATTTTGAATATCTTAAATATGTAAGTGAATAACTTCTACATACTTTCAAATTACGAAAAAATTACAACATTAAAATTGTTTGAAATTGCGTAAATAATTCAAATCCGTTTTCTGTTTTCCTAAATAATTATTCTAACTATTCTAACTATTAACTATTTCACTATTTACACTTAATTTAAATATAAATATCTTATATTGTTTTAAAATTAGTAATAATTACATTAAAAGCAGTGTCGCCGGAATACAAATTCTTTTATTAAAAAGAGAAAACAAACGAATACCGAGGGGGATGCGGTAAGCATTCTGTTCTGCACATATATTTAAGATTTACCATGTACTGTCGTGTGTATTGTCGAATGAATACGGAACACTTATTTTAGCCCTGCACTCAGTTTTGCACATTCATTGAACAGGTGGTAGCTCCTCACTGAGCCAAGCATACAATGAAGCCAGCGGATGAAGCTCAGATTTGGGCAAACATACTGGCTGATCCTCTTGATTGGCCTCCATCTACTATTCCTCTTCCTAGCCAGGTAATAATAAGAAATATAAAACTATTACCATTTTTCTTCCTTGATCAACTATCTCCCTTATGCTGGTAGCCACCATGCATTTACAAACCGGTGTATTAGGATCTGTAATGCACGAAACTCCTATAAACCATCCAACCATCTGCACAATCGTCATCAGAAACATAATATCAACCGATACTTCATTTGTATTCTACAGGTCGAAAATTACCACTTCATGGAAGAGCCCAAGCCATGGCGATACTTACAGAATGTGCCTTCGGCAGGGAGGTCAATATAGGAAAGATGACAAGCACTGGACATAGGACGAAGTGATTAAGCTAGCCCTGATCGAACGGCTCACAACAGCTCGAAAAAAACACACCCGGATCCAACGACTCACGAGCGCTTGAAAGAAACACACGATCCGTGTGATTCTATCTGATTGGTCCAAACGAAACCCTAATTCCCATTTAGTCCCGGTTGGTTTCCCCAACCGGGACTAAAGGGATGATCCGTTTCCCAATGAAACCCTAACCCATTTAGTCCCGGTTGGTGTCCCCAACCGGGACTAAAGGGATCGATGTTTTCTTCTCGCTATATATATGTATGCATTGCCACACCATTGGCATAAACACATACAAACTCACCACTCTCTCATGGCTTCTACCGTACCCACTCTAACATTCATCCAGGCGGAGGCACTTTCCGCCTCGAACTACCCCTGCCCGTGCGGCTACAACGTTCCCGCCGGTTGGATGCTGAGCGCCGGAGGAGTGCCGGTCCCTCCTCTTCCTCAAGGTGTGGCGCGTCGGGCGGCCATCACGAACCACTACTACCACGAGCTCACGCCGGAGCAGCGGAGGAATCCCAGTTGGCATCCCGATAACCAGCATACTTGG
The DNA here is from genome assembly GCA_028641055.1 of Alopecurus myosuroides. NCBI lineage: Eukaryota > Viridiplantae > Streptophyta > Magnoliopsida > Poales > Poaceae > Alopecurus > Alopecurus myosuroides. The sequence continues at coordinate 83,484,811 of CM054060.1, forward strand.
GATGCCTTCTTCATCAATCGGCGTGAGAGGGCGCTCGCCAGGTATGAGGAGGACGGTCTGCCTCCTGGGAACTTTCACGAGGCCGGTCGTCGGCTATGGTGGTCCGGCCGGACTCTACAGAGCGTCATGGACTACATCAGGGCCGGCGATATCCCCCGCCTGCGCTACCCTCAGGCCCAGTCCTGGAGTCGTGATCCTCCGAGGGAGTGCAGAGCACCGTCAGACGATAGTGACGACACTGGCGGCGGCGACTACGACGACTACGAGTACATGTACTATAGGCCTAGGCAGGAGTATGACTAGTAGATCGATGCACTTTTGCCATTATGTACTGCCTTGTTTATTTAGATCTATGCTCTCCGTTTAGATTTAGATCCAATCTTGCCATTATGTGTACTGTGCCTTGTTTATCTATCGAAATGCATGTCCCCCTCCTAATGTGAATGCATACTTTGCGGCGTCGATGCCTGACCTCATGTGGCCGTCGGCATGTGCGAGTCGCAGAGCGGCAATAGGAAGATGGACTGGCGCTTCGTTTCTGAAATGTGTGGGCGGTCGACCTTCAAAAAGAGGAGGGTAGAGAGTGGTTGGACATTAACGCAGCCGCCTAATGTGAATGCTGTTTTTTGTTGGGAGTTGTGCAACGGAGACGAATATCGTGGCCGGACATTAAGCGCAGCTTCTTCTACCACCAGCAGAGGTCTTCTACTCCCTCCGATCCATATTAATAGGTGTTGAAGTGGATCCATATTAATAGGTTTAGCTTGTATTTCTGATTTTGGAGAGAAAATATCTTCAACCAATATTACAAATGCGTTTGGAAATTGGTTGAATGGGGTGGATAAAAAGACTATTTGTGGGTCTGTGGCTAGGTATTGGTCCCGGTTCGTGCCACAAACCGGGACCAATGCCCATGCGCGTGCCACGTGGCCTGTGGCTAGGTATTGGTCCCGGGTCGTGCCACAAACCGGGACCAATGCCTCCCCACGAACCGGGACAGATGCCCCCAGGTGGTTTCTGCTGCCTCGGGCAACCGAACCGGGACCAATGCATAGCATTTGTCCCGGGTTTTTGTGCGACCGGGACAGATGCCCCTGACCCCCTGGACGAAAGGGGTTGTTTCCACTAGTGCTAAACTGTAAGGTTCAGCACTTCAGCTCATCGTTGACAACTTGGCGAAGTTCTGCACGGCATGTACGACGGTGTTCGCGGCGAGGTCCGGCCTGGCGCGCTCAAAAACGTGGACGTCCGGGGTTCTTGAGATGTACTGGATGTACGATCAGATCGAGCTTTTTTTTTGTTGTTGTTCTCCTGCCTATAGATGCTTCTCATGTACTACTTTACCATTTTACTTTGTTGTACCGGCATATCATGAACAGAAACAGAGGATGCACAAAAGGAAGTTTAAGTACCTACATATCTCATCTACAGAACAGGTACACAAGGAAGTTTAAGTACCTAGCATATCATCTGCAGAAGATGTACGCTGGGAAGTTCAAGGAAGAGTATTATGCTGAAAACTAACCTTTGATGACACTAGATAGGTACTAACTTCTTCTTTTTTGCCACGTTTTCGGGACGCCATCAAGGACACATGAGATGCTATACAGAGCCGGCAAAATCCGAGGCCCTATGCGAAACTTTAAAATAAGATCTTCTTTAATCTTTGTCAAAATCTAATTGCCGGTCCCTACAAAAAATATCAACGGAACTGTGGAATTGACGATCGAGTTCCACGTTAGGAAGGGAAAAAAAGATGAATTAAACCTCATTTCTTGTCAGTTTATAACGTTGCTAGCTGGGGTTGATCGTCAAGGGGGCCTGAAAAAAGTGGGCCTTGCTTCAATCTGAATTCGTACGAATCCACTACCTCGCTTCCAGGTGCCTAGGTGGGCTATTTTAGTGTTCTTTACAACCGATCGATAACCAACATCATCCCTCTCAAAGAAATATTGCTACCATTAGAAATACATTTTAGTTTAAGAATTTTTAAACCTGACCACCAACTGTGAATTTCAACCCACTCGAAGAAATATCGCTACCGTTTGCAAAAAAAATCCAGATAAAATTTAGTTCAAACGTTTAATAGAAGCTCAAACAGATAATGTACATGTTTGTTTTTATGGGTCGCTGTGTAGAAATAGAAAAAAAAACTGAAAGACAATATAATGTCGTCACAAGGATGATTCAAACCCTAAGCACTGCCCTACAACTTCTTTCATGATTACCATAACTTCTACTCTCTTTTTTCGTGTACATGAGAAATTAAAATTGCATTTTTGGGCCCTGTGCGGCCGCACGGGTCGCACTCCCATGGGCCCAGCCCTGATGCTATATGTAGGCCCGTTTAATATTAACTAGCCTAGAGTAGGCATGTTTAATGATTGTATTGCTAGGCTTGCGCTCCATGATATGGAGAAACACGGTGCCAGGTTTACCTGGACCAATAAGCAGAGGAATCCGGTCAGGTGTGTCCTGGATCGGTTCTTCGTGTCCCCTCAGTGGGAGGTGAATTATCCTCTTGCTTCTCTTCGCGCTGAGACGGCGTTGGGTTCTAATCACACCCCATTGGTCCTTGATACTAGGGAGGGGTCTGTTAGGCGTTCCCCGTGTTTCTTCTTTGAAACTAGCTGGCTGGGGGCGCCGGTTTTTAAGCAAATGGTCAAAGAAAAATGGGTGGAGCTGGCAGAAGGGGTGCTGAGTTGCAGGGGGCGGTCGATTTCTGGCATGCTCAGTCTTCCGCGCTGCGACAATTTTTGAAGGGGTGGGGAGCCAATATAGGGAAGCGGGACAGGCTCCAAAGGCAACACTTGCTTTCGCAGATCCAAGAGTTGGACCGTGTAGCTGATTCAGTGGGTCTCGATGAAAAGGGTTGGGCCCTCCGTTATTTCCTCGATGATCAGCTAATGAATTGTTTGGCCGTAGAAGAGGAGTATTGGAGGCAGAGGGGAAGGCATAATTGGCTGCTCAAAGGGAATGCGAACACGGCGTATTTCCATGCTTTTGCCAATGGGCGTAAAACGCAAGTGTACTATCTACTCCCTAGAAACCCCTTCCCGGATGGTCACGAAACAGTAGGACATTCATAGTGTGGCGTATGAGTTCTATATGGTTTTAATGGGCGCAGAGGAACCACAACTACTCTCCCCGACTCAGGCTCCGTGGAATAGGGAGGCCCAGGTGTCTCTTGCTGAAAACTGCGCGGTGACGATTACGTTCACGGCTGAGGAGCTGGATTCATGTCTGAGTGACACCAAGACCAATACCGCGCCAGGGCCGGATGGTTTTCCTGTGTTTTTTTCAAATAGTTTTGGCCGTGTCTCAAGGTGTTAATGTCGCAGATCCTGAATGGTTTCATGCTTGGTATTGTGGATGTCTCGAGCTGAATTCTGGGATTCTCTCGCTTCTCCCTAAAGTTCCAGGTGCGGTGTGTATCAAGCAGTTCATGCCTATTGCCCTCATAAATGTAATTTTTAAGATCGTCTCCAAAGATGTGGCGACTAGAGTCTCTCCGATTGCGCACGGGTGATTAGCAAGCTGCAGACAGCGTTCACCAAAGGGAGATGTAGTTAGGATGGGCCGCTGGCTCTCCATGAGATGGTCCATGAGCTCAAGACAAAAAACTTCCCAGCCATTCTGCTCAAGTTGGACTTTGAAAAGGCATACTACAGGGTGGGTTGGTCCTTTCTCCAGGAAGTACTCGTCAAGAAAGGGTTTGAGGCTGCCTTTGTCCAAAAGATTATGCAGTTCGTGCAGGGTGGCCAGACTACCATCTCAATTAATAATGAGATTGGCCCCTTCTTTAGGGACAAAAGAGGGGTTCGTTAGGGGGACCCCTTATCTCCATTGTTGTTTGATTTCGTCGTGGATGCTCTCGACATGATTCTCTCCAAAGCGCGGGAGGCTGGTCACACCGCGGGAGTGGTCTCTCATATGATCCCGGAGGGAGTGTCCCATCTGCAATATGCAGACTACACGATCATTCTAATCCAAAACACTCCACTGGGGGTGGCCAATTTGAAGTTCCTTCTTATCTGCTTCGAGATCAATTTCCACAAAAGTGACGTTATTGTGATGGGGGAGAGGAGGGGGAATATGCCAGGGTGGCTAATCTCCTTAACAGCCAACAAGGAGCATTCCCCTTTACGTAATTGGGTTTCCCCATTGCCGATCACAAGTTAACTATCCAAGACCTTGGGCCAGTGGTTCCCAAGGTAGGTTTTCATATGAAACCTTGGCAGGGAAGCCTAATGTCCTCGGCATCTAGGCTAACGCTGGTGGATGCGTGTCTGTCCTCCCTCCCAATTTACACCATGGGCCTTTACCTCCTTGCGGATGGGACGCATGGGGTTTTTGAAAAACACCGAGGTAGGCTCTTCTGGGAAGGGAAAGGCACCAAACGTAAGTATCATATGGTTCATTAGAAGGATATTTGCAAGCCAAAATCCTGGGAGGCTTGGGAGTGTCTAACACCAAACTCCTTAACAAAGCTCTCATGGCTAAGTGAATCTGGAGGTTCTTCTCCGAGGAAGAGCAGGAGAGCCTATGGGCTAGGCTTTTGAGGGCCAAATACCCAGGTGCGGTGGACATCTTTGGGTCTATGCCCGTGGGTGGCTCCCAGTTCTCGCACGCAATCCACAACGTGAAATAGGACTTCAATCTAGGTGCAAGATTTTGATTGAGTAATGGCGAGTCAATTCGTGTTTGGGCTAATCACTGGCTTGGGGAGGGCCCCCTTGATACGTTGCAAACATATCTACTTTCCAACCACTTTTTTATTGGTTTCCCCCACATTTTCATGATTTGGATCAAACTAACACGGACTAACGTTGTTTTCAACAGAATTGCCTTGATGTCTAGTGATGGGGGGATAGTAACCCGGTAGGCCCACTTCAAGATATAATCCGGCCCGAGGTGTGCTGAGCGATATCCGGCTAGGGGTAAAGAGATTACCGGAAGGCCCAAAGGCTTGTGAGATTCGTAACCCGGATTGTGGGCTGCGATAAGGAAAGTTAGGGTTTGTATGTGGAGTTCGAGTAGGACTCAAGATGTGCCTTGAAGGGCAAGTTAGGGGTGTACGGGTGCTTTATAAACCGGCCCCTAGGTTTAGTTTGCCAGAGATTCAAGTCATAGTTGTAACACCTGTTATCGAGTATCCAGCATAATTCATATTAAGATCCGGCGAGTTATTTTCCGGTTCTTAGATTGCTTTCCGCCATGTCTTCCTTCGAGCTAAACCCTCTCCCGAATACCTGTGTCGACTTGCCCCAAGATCAGTTACCCCCGGTAACATCTGCCGTGATTATCCCACGACAGTTGGCGCCCACCGTGGGGCCTGCGTCCAAAGGTGTTTACATCACGGGAGAAGCTCGGAAGGGCATGAAGAACCTCATCGTCGGAGAAATCTACGTCAACAGCAAAGGAGAGAAGATGGTAGACGATTCTGGCTGGGGGCCAGAGTCGGATCACCTCGAAACCGGATCCATCGTGACAGTCGGCAGCATCAACATCTTCGTCGGTATGGTATGTACTTCCAGTTCGAATTGTGATAATATTGGATCTGATTCTGTGTCAGGAGAAGACACGTATGTCCGATCGGAAAAAGAAGAGTCGATTGGAACAACGGGTCAGATAGAGAGGGAGGATGATACCGAGTCTATACGGGATTTGTCGGAGGATCGATATGAAAGGGAAAACAGCGAGGAAGAACAATACAAATCTACACCGGGCATCATGCGCCGGGTTGCAGTTTATGCGGCTCCCGCGACCAATCTCAATCAAGAAAACGTGGCCGCGGCGCCAGTCGGGGCGGCTCAGGCAGTGGCCCAGCAGCAAGGTGCAGTTGACCCGGTCTTGGTCCAGGTCGATGGAGAGTCGGCATCAGTCACCAGTCACCCAGCAGACGAGGAGCGACACGCAAATATGTTTGGGTTCCAAGCAAACCGGACACCGGGGGCGGGCCCCTCGAATCCGCGCCACCCGGCTCTGTTTGATAATAATTTGATCTTGGACCCCACAGTCTTGGCCACAGTTATTACCCCAGAAAACGCGGCAGAGCGCGTAAGAGACCTGGACGTGGCTCGTCGTGCATTGGAGCAGCAAAGAAGGCAAGTGGAAGCAGAAAGGCAGGGGATGGTCGCGCGGCAGCGCGAATTGGATGACCGAGAGACCCGGCTCCGGGAGGAAACGACAAGGATGCACCAAAGGCACCGAACTATGCTGCCGGCAACAGGAGGGGTTATTAACCCGACTGCCCTGGTGTTCACGCCTCAAGATCAGCCGATTCCACCGGCGAACCAAGGGACCATACCGCGACCGTCAACGGGAGCACATCCGGTAAACGCGCCAGCCGGGTTACCTTTGCCACAGACGGGGGTGACAGCCGGCAATACCATGCCGCCACCACCATCACGATTCCACACACCAGCAGGTCATTACAACAATCCCATGGACAACGTGTACGCAGCAACGCTCGCATTAAACCAGATTCCTGTGGGAGATTCGCCTCATGCGGAAGGAACCCGACGAGCAATCGATCTGCTACACACCGCGGTAGCACAGCAAGCCAATTATCCGGATCATAGAAGCGGAATGCATGGGACGCCGTACGCCAGTCAGCAACAGGGCAATGTCCAAGCAAGTGCGGCACGACGAAGGGAAGAGCAGCAGCAAATGCCGCTTCCACCGCGTATCCAGACAGTACCAGTAGTATCAGCAGCGCAGGCGGTGGTGGACAGTTCCAGGGCCAGAAGAGCCGGGGACGGGTCTGCTGGGCACGAATTGCCGGTGGCGCCGCACCTCGAGGCACCCCCAGCCGGGTCACGCGCCTCCCGAGTAAGACCACCCCCAACCACCCTGGCGGGACCCAAGTGCCTCTCGGACGATATCAGAGCAGAACCTTACCCGGAGAAGTTCAAAGAACCGGGGAAAGTAGTAAATTATGAGCCAACAATGGATCCAGAAACGTGGCTGAGCAGCTACGAGATGGCGATGTCAATTCGCAACGCATCCGAGAACCTCCAAGCCAAATTCATGTACTTAATGATGTCAGAAGGAGCAGCAAAGTTATGGTTCGCCAATTTACCGGAAAAGTCGATCAAATCGTGGGAGGAGTTAAAGACCGCGTTTATCAAGCACTTTCATGGGACATGCAGAAAGTTATTTACTATTGATGATTTAGAAAGATGCGTTCAGAAGAAAGGAGAGTCAGCACGCAGCTGGGTGCGCCGGGTTATGGAGATACTCCACTCGTCTACAGATATCCAGCCTAAGGACGCGCTACAAGCTATGGCAAAAACATGTAAGTATGTTCCTTTAAGTGCAAAAGCTAACTCGCATGAAATCTAGTAGGAATGCAGCGGAGGTTACGATGGGAGAGTTAATGGATGCGTGCAACAAACACGCTGCAACGGATACCACAGAGGAGGAAGTTGATGACAAGAAGGCAAAAGCAAACACAAGTAGCAGTGGGAAAACCGGCAATGTATCGGCGCCAAACAATAATGGAAACAGCCAGAACAAACGACCGTTTGAAGGGAATTCCGAGTTTGTAGCCAACACGGAGGCCGGGTCTTCAAGACCTAGATCCGAAGGAAATTTTAATGCTGGAAATCACAATGGGGGACACTACCAAGGACCACCAAGACCAAGCAACAGTTGGGACATATTTAGGATGGCATGCCCGAAGCATAGCAGGAACGGCAAGCCGGCCAATCATTCATTGGAGCAATGTGCCGACCTACAAAGGTGGAAGAACGAATCGTGGGAGCAGTTCTTGTAGCAATGGTGATCTGAGCAATGAATGAAATCGAGTTTTATCTTCTCTCCCGCGTAGTTCGAATTTAAACATACGGGCGGATATAGGGGGACTGCTAGACGAACTTGAAAATCTGAGCACGGATTTTCCTAGATTTCCTATACAGGGCCCTCTACACGCGATTTAGAGGGCGAAAGTTTACGGGTCCTGTTAGACATGCTCTAAACTATGTCCGGCGCATGGAGAAAATCTCTTCGTAACTCACATCCATAGTATCAACCGTCTACATGTTAACGACTTGTACTCGTTTCCTCCATCGCCAATACAAAAATACCGACTCCACCATCCTATCTCAACAACTACGCATCTGTGTGCCACGTCGCGACAAGAGAAGACAACAAGCCGCTTGCTACCGGAGACGGATTCTTAGGTCTACTACACTGAGAGAGATAGCACATCTCTGAGCATGGAAATCGGCTCAACCATTCAAGTCCAGCGCCCCCCCCCCCCCCCCCACACACACACGTTCGACATCTGAGGCATGAACTCACCTAGAGACGCGACGACTCTTTTCCTCGATGAAAACATCAGTCCTAGACTAAGACGGAGGAGAGGATGAAACAAAGGGGTAGGGTCGGGAAACGCCAGCAACATAGATGATTCCCTGTCGTCCAAGGACTAGGGAAACGAAGTGTCGACAGTGGTGACGCTTGGGAGGGCGGGACGGCAAGATGAGATAGCAGTGTCGATGACAGGAAGATTGTTGGATGGGCCAAGCGTGAGGCAGTAGTGGCGGCGTCGGTGAGTCTAGGATAAATTATCATGATTTTGACAAGTGTAGTGGCCAGGGACGTCGACATTTTGTGCGGGACATGTCGCTTGTATAATATTGGTTAGAATGATCGCTAGACTAACTAACTACATAGCCGGCCACCCAACTAGCTATCCTAAATATTTTGCCTATTACATAGAAACTACCTTGTTAATTAGTATATGTGTGATACATAAGAAATAACTACCGAAATGAAAACGGTTGGAAAATTTTCATATATGTTAAAAGATTTGATATTTGGGTGCTTACAGAATTGAAAGTGCAAACAGTTAGATAATCACTCGTCGTGAGGGAAATCCTTAAAAGTATCATAGGCAATAGCCATAAAATAATAACGCATGGTAACGAGATGGAGCGTGAAATGATACGTGATAACTATCTCCCCAAATAAAAGAAGATCCCCAACGACGCTCATCGACGGAAGACGACAAATAAAAAAATGAGAATTAACCAAACTAATTAAGAAGGACCCTAGAAATGAAATAAATGTTTTTCTCCCCAAATGACGGTAGGGGCAAACCCTAGCATCACCGCTAATAGCGACCCACATGCATGGTAGAAGAAAATCTAGATAAAACTTACTTATAGGTGACCACCGTACCATGGAAATTAGGCGGGAACACTCAAAAAGTGTGTGTCCTGAGTGAAAACCGAAAAGTCATCGGTGCATGCTAAAGGACTTGATATTTAATGCTTAAAAACTATACTTTCTACTTAGATAATCACTATTCGTGAAAAAACAGTGGAGGGGGGGCACACAAAAAATTTACGTGCTAAAAAGCGGGTGCGGAAACTTCCGAATTTGATAACGGCCAAGAAATCTCCCAAGTGATATACGGTTGGGAGAACAACCAAGTATTTCATGCATGACGTAAGAGTTGATATTTAGGTGCTTATAAACTAGAAAAACACAAATACTTAGGTAATCACCTGTCGCTGAAAAGAGAATAAAAAAACCCTAAACGCATTGTAGGCAATATCCGTCATGTGCCATGAAATAATAATGCACGAGAACAAGATTAGGCAATACCTATCTCCGTGCATAAAATAAGGGCTCATTTGACACGTGGTGACGAGAAAAGGATCAATCAAGAATTAAGCAAACTAAGTAAACCCGATTTGTAGCGATGGAAAAAACACGTCGCTCCACGCCCTGATGCATATATATGCATGTAGGTTCATTTCATGCATGGTTCAAGGAAATATAGATAATGTGTATGACCAATTGGCAGGGAAATCATGCGCGGAGGGAAAATTGGTAAGTCTTTCCTGTATGTAAAAGACTAGACATTTCATGCTACAAAATATATAAGGCCTTGGATATTTCTTGCTCCTGGGCACCAGCGATTTTCCTGTTTAAGAAAAAATTAAAGTCTGATTTAAAGATTTTAAAAAAACTGGAAACATCATGGTTGTTCTTAATGATGTCTTCCACAAACGTTTCAATTCGAAATACTTTATATTTTGATCTACACAAAAAAAAATGTACAAACCGGAGTATAGTGATAAATGTACACATTTTCAAATGTTCAGATTTTGCCATGTTTGTGCGGCTAATAATAAATGGAATTTTACGTTTTAATTTTGCATGCTTATAAGATAGAACATACTTAGCATCCCTATTTTTTCATAATTGGTTTCCACACTTAGATTATCATTAGGAATCTTTAAAAATCATACGAGAAGCAAAAAAAAAGTACTGCGTGCTAAAACAGGCGAAAATATGCCAAAGGTGAAAACGGGCGGGAAATTTCCAAAATGATGTACGATTGGGAAAAAAGCAAGATACTTTATGCATGTTGAACGACTTGATACTTGGGTACTTACAAACTAGAAAGTCCAAAATAATTAGATAATAATTGGGCGGGAAAGTCCTAAAAATATCATACACAATATCCTTCATGTCGCATAAAATACTAATTCATTCTCCAAGGAAAAATAGAAGGGCCATAATGACGCGCAACAACGAGACGACACATGAAATAAGAATTTTTGATAGCGATGGAAAACGCGGATTACTCCCCAAGGGACTCTTAGGGTGAACCTTACCATCGCCTCTAGTAGGATACACGTGTCGCCGTCATTGGTATGCATGTACATTTCAAGAAAATCCACATAACAGATACTTAGATGACCATCGGTAGAGGAAATCGGGCGAGAAAACTCCAAAACTCCGTGTGCTGGTAGAAAAGTCTTAAGTCTTTCATGCATAAATATTACCTTGTTAATTAGTATATGTGTGCTACATAAAAATTATATATGGCAAACCGACAAAATAAGAAACAGTTGGAAAACGACCAAGTATTTCCTGCATGATAAAAGATTTGATGTTTAGGTGTTTACAAACTAGAAAACAAAGATAGTTAGATAAAGATAAATTCTTAAAAGTGTCATAGGGAACATCCATAAAATAATAATGCACGATAACGAGATGTCACATGAAATGATAGGTAATACCTATCTCCGCTAATAAAAGAAGAGCTCCAATGACGCGCGGCGACAATACGACACATAAAAATGAGAATTAACAACACTAATTAAGAAGGACCCTAGCATTAAAAAAACATGTGTCTTTCCCCAAGCGATGCTTGGGGCGAACCCTAGCATCACTTAGCTAGTAGCCGACACGCACCATCATCGATATGCCTGCATATTCATATTTCATGCGTGGTATAAGAAAATCCTAAAATACCTACTTAGATGACCACCAGATAAAGAAATGTTGAGTGAAAGCTGAAAGTCTTTCATGCATGTCAAATGATTTGATATTTTTTGCTTAATAACTATATAATGGCTATTTAGATAATGACTAGTCATGCAAAATCGGACGGGAAAACACAAAAAGGTGTGCATGCTAAAAACTTCTAAAGCTGAAAACGGTCAAGAAATCTACCAAGATGATATCAATTGGGTAAACACCCTAGTATTCATGCATGCCATAAGAGTTGATATTTGGGTGCTTATAAAGTAGAAATGGAAAATACTTACGTAATCACCTGTCGCGGAAAAAAAAAGTATCATAGGCAATATTCCGGTTCGAACATACTAACACTCATATTTTTCAGCCACAAAGTATAACATCACATCTGATGAGGATCTAGCATTTTAATTCGTCAGCGTCGTCGCTTTCGCCGGAGGAAAGATTTCAAGCGATGGAAAACCTAATCTAGAAAGTCCATAACCCTAAACCTAAACAGGTTCGCACACGCGGGACCCCTCACCACCTTGCCACCAGCGGGTGGGAAGCGGCCAAGGAGGCCGGTGTCAGAGACGTGAAATTCGGAGACTTTTTGGACCAACCACTTATTTTCATTAATACAAAAATAAGTTACATGATGGGAACACACGTGGAAACTAACAAACTGGTCAGAAAAATATGATTGTCCTGAAAACCTTGCATGTAGAACCCAAAAAGTTAGAAAAAACACTAAACTATCCCTACGGTTTCCTGTACTCACCAAAACGAATGGCCGCCGCCCAAAACCAGCGCCGCCGAGACGCACACCAGAAGGGACGCCGAATCTCCACCATTGCCAGATCCAAAGAAGTACCATCGCCAACGAGTCTTTGTGAGTCGATGAACAAGCCTACTGCAACCAACGAGGCACATGTTGTTGTAACACGTCGATCGATGCTATCTTGGACCCAGACTCGCCGCATCCCATCGAGAAATTCAGAGAAGAACGATAGATCTACCACCTTCGGACCAACATCCTTGCTCAAAGATGAACCCATGTGCATATAATTTCTGATCCATTGGTTTTTGCCTCATAGATCTTATGTATAAATATCATTTTTTGTATCTACAAATAAAGAACAGCTCTAGAAAATGGAAAAAAATAGGGATCAAGAAAACATCCGAAATCGAACGTGGATCCTAAAAATATCCATGGTCTGAAAAATTCTGCCAAGAACAAACCCTAGATCGGAAAAATGGAAAAAAAAATATGAACCCTAGGTTCACAACAAGATCCAGAGGTCTCCCAGAAGTAGATGCCAGCCTCCCTCCCCGCCGTCGCCTCCGTCCCTGACGTTGGAGTATGATCCAGAGGCCACAGCCGCCATCGATGAATCCCTCCCCACCGCTGACGCGCTTCCTTCCTGTCGCCTTCTCGTCGCCTGCGCGGGCTCCATCCCTGCCGCAGGTCACTTCCATGCGGTGGGAGTGGGAGGTGGGAGGAGAGTTGTAAGAGGAGATCAACCGGATTAGGGGTTGGGGGAAATGATTTAGGATTAGGGATTATTGAAGTTATGCCACTTTACAGGGGGTCGAATTATATTTTTATCCAAGTGGAGGGACCGTAGGATCGGAAATGAACGTCCTCGGTAGGTCGGGAACGTACATATAGGTGTGAGATTGCTGCTTCGAACCAGCTAGTAAAACTCTGATCAAAACTATTCCAATGATAACATGGAAGACAGGCGGTGTCCAATCAAAACTAGCGAGCTATAGTCTAAAATTAGCTAGGAAAGAAATATAGACAACAAGAAGAAATCATTGAACGCTTAATAGAAAATATGGGGGAAACAACTTCTCTCTCTCTAGGATCGGTTGGCTACTCTGATGTGTCGTTTTCTTACTTTTCTTTATTATAATTCTTTCATCAAAAAATAATTTTAATCACATCATTTAAAGTTTTCATGTTTTTCACCTTATTTTTTTTGTAGTGAAAAAGGCAATAATGGTGACGAGGTCGGAGCGCATGACTAGCTACTCATCGCCACAACACATTTCGTTTGGATCTCTTTCCCGCCAAATTGATGCAGCCTTTTAGACCCACCCACCCCTAGCCGCCACTTTATCCTACACTCTATTTTCTCATACATTTCCCTCCTCTTTTCCCCCTCTCACTCTTTCTTCATTAGTTGTTTTTCCACATAAGACTTTTGCCAACATGCCGTGGATAATACTACTTATTATACTCCTACTATGGCCGGCCTAAAGCATGGCGACCTAAACCATGGACTATAAACACCATACCCTTAACCTTAGACACGACTTTGAATTGGAACCTCATTCAGAAAATTTTGACCCTAAACCCTAGACCTAGACACTAGCTCTATACCCTAATCCCTAAAACCAAACCATATATATAGACCATCAACGGATCAAAAACCCTAGATCGTCGGCATGAAGTCCAAATATGGGTATATAAGGATGGTGATTAATATTAAAATGCAATACACAACTTTAAAATGGCACCTCTCTCACAAACTTGACTATCCCATTCAAAATTCTCAACTTAGAGTGGAAAAGTCCAACTTTGAATAAGCAACTGAACCAATTTTTGTAATAGATTGGCCTCTTTTTCACATGGTCTCTTTCACATGCCCTATTATATCACTAGCCAAAGAGAAAGTCACATAAAACCACCATGTATGAAAAGTAGGCATATTCCTCATTGTGGGGGCCACAAAACATGGCACACAAGAAATCACGCCAAGAACCGCCGGAAACCCTAGCTCTTTGACATACCGTCATAATGTATGTATATAGGGTTGGTGATAAAAAATCCAACATGCCACTTTGATGTGACACATCATTCACAAATTGGAATACACCACAGGAAGTTTCTAGACTTAGAGTTGAAAACTAGCATTTGGAAGTAGCCAAACCATTTTTTTTGTAACAAATTTAGCCATTTTTTAGTTTTCCATGTTCCTATGCCTCATTTTATCACTAAAAGTGTGGAAACTCACGTAAAACCACCATTTTGTACGAAAACTATGCGTGTATAAGATTGGTGTTAAAGATGAAAATTGAATTCACGTTATTAGGGTAATTATTTTATGCTAGGAGCTCAGTTATTACCTATCATTTCACGTGCCCATGATGTTGTCATGTGTTATTAGGGTCATTATTATGCTAGTAGACGACTATCACCTTTGTTTTTATGTGCACATGATGTTAATTCGTGTTCTTACATGCATTATTTTATACTTGGAACTATCCATGAAACTACTCCTAATAGCATGCCATTATTTAATTAAAAACAATGGGCCGAACATGACAGAATTCGACGGTCGTCCCACCTAGCCCTTTTGGTTAGGATTAAGTGGTTATCACTCTATCGCTCTTTCACCCTACGCTCATCTCACTTCAATCTTCACGGCCGAAACGCGTCGCCACCCCTCTCTCTCACCTCACTCACTCCCGAGCTCTTACTCATCCCAACACCGGTGCCCTTCCCTCCCCAACGCCGGCAATCCCAACACAGCCTCGACGGCCACCCACCCACCTACTTCTCCCTCTCATCCTCTCTCTCTCTCTCTCTCTCTCTCTATCTCTCTCTCTCTCTCCCTTGATTCATATCGACAACACCGCTAACATGTCCCGCCATTGCCACCCCTCCCCCAGACCCGGCCAGTCCTAATAAGCAGCACCGACCCCTCCTTCCCTCCTCTCCTTGGCTTAGTAACCGATTTCGTGCATCAGATCGAAGCACCGCCGCCCTATACTTACAGAGCGGAGAGATGCTGTCGCAGAGCGGCCATGGTGTCGTGGTCGATTGCTTCCCAGAGCGATTATGCATCGCATGATGCGTGGCGCTCCGTCAAGTTTGCCAGCCCGCGTCGCACGCGTGGCCTAGGTTGTGATGCGCATCATGCATCCAACATGCGCACATTCGACATTCCGGGCAATAGCTAACAGAGGACGACCTAGGAAACATCGTAGCTCCCACCCGACGCCGGCTCCGTCGGGGGAGCGATGAAGACGAGAATATCCGAGCACAAGTAGGCCGACATCATGACGTTGTTCACCCGATGGCGCCTCCCGCACCATCGGACGTTTTCATGTCCACTAGGGTTCACTGGCCGGCGACGGCCCCGCTTTGTGTTAGCCATAGAGAAGTCTCTTAGTGACATAGCCGATACATGTCTTCCATGTTGAGATCCACATATCCGTTGTCAGCGCTGATGGATGAGATAGGTGAGGCCAAGATGAGAGAGGGAGTCCCGGAGCACGGACACCCCAAGTGCTTGAGTTTAGTATTAATGAGTATGCATGTTCAATTTATTTAATTGTAAGATGTCACGCGTGTTTTCACCTGGTTTGCACGATAAGTTAGTTGGTCTAGCCACCCTGATCTTGATGCACGCATGCATGCATGCATGCATGTATGTCAATCTAGAACTGGATAGCTAGGTAACACTAGACGTCCATACACGTACGTACTAAAATCACCAACCCACTAAAAGCTCGATCCACCCGTAGCGGGAGCCACCTTATCCCCTCTGTGCACCTCCTCCACCTTCGCTGTTGTGAGACTTGTCTACGAACTCGTAACCGAGGAGGGCCTCGACGAGGGGCACCGGTGTGCGAGATCAGGGAGGCCAGGCCTCGACGAGAGGGCTCATATGTGGCGTGTCTTCCTGGCATCTTCATAATTTATGAACATGTAATTCATATTGTTTGCTAGACTAGCATTCACATCCATTAATGATATTCGCGTGTTGTGTCAACTAGGTACAACAAGTTCACAATTTTTTTTGCTATACCAATAAGTAGCTAGAAACATTGTTTAGTTTTATTTTTTAACGCGCCAATATTTCGTGGTGTAACAAGAAAAATTCCATCGCCAGCACCATGGAGGTGTGCATCTATCATTTTTCTAAAACTTACTTTCATGACTAAGCTACGACTTACATCCGAAAAAGTTACAGTTCCATAATTTTGGCATGTGTAGCCACCTGAGAGTTGCCCTTATTTGTAGATTGTTAATTTATGAGAAAATAGATAGCGTCCATTACTTCGTATTCAATCCTCATACGTTTATTATATTCATGTGCATTGTATTGATTTAATAATTTACGCATGATACTTACGATGAGAAAATAGGCAATATCTATTATTTTGTGTCATTTTTTGATAATCTATGCTCTCATACCATAAACTCGTGGTGTAGCACTGTTGATGCCTATTCACCCACACCATCTTCCTCCCACTCATCACTGATTGATCATGGACCTCTAAATGTACCCTCCTCCGGCAAGCCACGCCTCAACGCCATGACAGAGCTCCACCATCGATGTCGCTCATCTAAGATTGAGGCCTAACGACACTGAATCTATGTTCTAGTGTGGCGGAGCTACATAGGCATGGTCATCCTATCCTACAACAGGCAATGCCTCCCAACACAATCACCCCACCCGAGGCAGTACGAAGGCTACGATTGTACTCAAAATGATGGAAACTTGCGAGCCAAGCGCGTTATGCCACTTCTCGGTGAGCCTCACCATATCACTTAACTAGAAACTAACCAACTCTACAACACATGTTACAGAAACCACCGCCATTGACTACATCTTCCAACAGCTACCCCGTGTGACTCCCTCACACGTCACCCTTGCCATCTGTTACATCTGACGTGTTGTCTTGATCCCCCAAACCATCCAGATTTTAAATGGTTAAGGAATTAAATACGACATGTGAGCTATGCCACAAGAATTTCGATTGTATATTTCAATTTACTATTTCTTGCTTCGGCCGCTCCACTATTTTCATGCATGTGAGGCTACTTATTAGGTTAACGCTACTTATGTTCGAGCAAAGATTTCCTGTCTATAACTTGGATATGGTATGGTTTTATACTCTGACATGGCATAAACTGGTTCTAGAAAATTGTATTCGGAGTATAAGTTTTCTAGGGCGTTTCTAAGGTTTTGTTGGATTTTTGGAGAATGTTTTATTCATCAATGGTTTGAATTAAAAGAAAAACTGCAGTGAGGTTTACTGGATCAAACACTAATAAGTCTCGTTATTCGGCCGAAGCCCACTCATCGAGCTCGCTAGGGTTAATCGGTAATCCCAGCTCATACCGAGCAGAAGTTCTGAATATACTCAAAAAAAAAAAACACAAGTTCTAAAAAAAGTACCGAGCAGATTCTCAAAAAAAAAAAAAAAAAAAAAACAGTACCGAGCTCCCTCGTGCGCCAGCGCCACCCACACCCCAATTTCCTTTCTCGCTCTCCACCTTCCCCGCGTCTTCCCCCAATCCCACGCATCCGCCTCTTAGCCTCGCCGGCCGCCCCCAGCCCTTCCGCCGCCGGCATGTCCTCCCCCAGTCGGCCCCTCCTTCCCTCCGTCGGCCCCTCCTCCCTTCGGTTTACTTGCCGCTCTCGCGAATCAGATCGAAGCCCCGCCGCCCCAGCCTTGCAGACCGGAAAGATGCCGCCGCCCAGCGACCACGGCGTCGCGCCGGCTTGCTCGCCGGAGCGCGCGTGCATCGCACGATGCGCGGAGCTCCGTCAAGTTCGCCAGCCCGCGTCTCGCGCGTGGCCTAGGTTTGCGCTGCGGTGATGCACGCCGGTGAGGGGGAGCCGGCCACCAGGACGCGACTGCGCCGACGCGAGCCACCGAAGGCTGCGCATCCCGTCGTACGCCACGCGGTGCCAGGAGCGCCATCAACCCGCGCGTCTCCTCGTAGGAGGGGACGGCGGCTTGTTTGTTCGCCGGCGTGGCTACGGCTCCTCGTCGACCGTCGTCGCCATGGCCTTCGTCGCCAGCCCTGTGAGGCCTCCTCTTCTTGGTATGCTACTACTGCCTCTCTAGGTCTTGATTTCTTAGGGAGCAACCGCTGTAGTTTGGTGCTAAAAGCTCTGCTCTTGTACTGAGATGGACTATAGCTGCTTACTTAGTATCATTACTTTGAAAAATGCATACATCTCACAAGTTTGGATGCATGATAGAATACTGTGGCGTTCTTCTTTATATTTCAGCAAGTAAAAAAAAAAGATGTTGATATTGCTGGGTGTTGTATTGAGGTGAAATCTGAACCATTTATTATTCAAAATGTAGGATGTCGACTTGCTTGAGAGAGAAAATTGTAGAATCTTGCAGTTTTACGATGACAAGTAGTTTCCTGACATCCTTTGCTTATTAGACGTTGGTTCTTACACTATAAAAAGATAGAACCTGTAAATTCTACGGAATGTGGTATAAATCCAGTAGTACAGTATGTGTTTATGTGCAGTTTCTGCCAGAGTTTTGTCGTGCCGGGCAAGGAATCGTGCGACAAAGATCCATAGAATGTATTCTGGTTGTCTTATGTAGGTTTATTCTTACTAGAGAGTTTTTTCTTGATATCTATTCGAGTGGTGTTTTTTGATGTTACATTTGACTTATTCCCCTAATTGTAGGTTGAGAAGAATGGGCCTTGATTCCATGGACGCTGAAGCTTCTTAGAAGATGAAGAATAATACGAGGCTTTGTCAAGAAGTGTCATGGTTTCTTAGCCTCAGGTCAGACCAATTCCTCTATTTTCTGCTCCTTTTTCTTCCTTTCAACGCTATATGTGCTACTGGTAGAGCTGCGTGCATTGATTATGCTGAAAAGATTTCATCTTTATTTGTAGATGTACACCCAGATGTCCGACATGTTCCGCAGAGGTGGATGCGGTATGAAGCTGGTGTCGCTGGAGAGGGCGCCACGGCCTGCGTCCTGCTGCTCGGCGGTGGAGGACAAGGGCTTCCTCGAGCAGGAGGCGTACATGATGTACGTATTGCCATGAAGTATGGTGTCGTCGAGGTAATCTGAATCTATCGAACCCTGGTGGTTTTGCATGTATGGTTGCTCCATATTTGTAGCTGTACACCCAGATGTCCGTGCATCATGTTCTTGCTTAATGCGAGGAATAGGCGAGGGACGAGAGTTTGTTTGCTCTTTTGTGTGAATATAGACGGCGTGCTCTCCGGGGAATTATGAATAACCAAGGTGTGCCTGGCTGATCCAATTATCTGCAAGGATGTAGCGCATTGTGTAACACAATAGTTGTACTCGCTCCGTTCCATATTAGATGACTCTCTAATACATGTATCTAGTATTGAAATATGTCTAGATACATCTATGTGGGAGTCATCTAATTTGGGACGGAGGCAGTACATGATTAGGAACTCGATCGTTGTGATTCCGGTGGCATGTTGATGCCAGCGGCTTCATCTTAGTGCTGTGCAGTGCATTTGTGTTTAGCATGTGCAATGTGTATAACAACAAGTTGTGAAGTGCCCTGTGTTTAGCGAGAAAATGGTTTTTATACGCAATCGATGGTGCTGGAATGAACGTGTTGTTGGTCTGGTGCAGGGGCGGCGACGGCGACGGCGAGGACAAACTCCGCCTCGGTGATTGTGGCTTGTACCGTGCCGGCTCTGGCGGCGGTGCTGTTTTTATGTTTGGATAGATTCATGTAACCACTTTTATTGTCCTGAGTATTGTGTCCAAACCAGAACTTGTAGCGAGTACGTATGTGTATATATATATATATTACTAGTATATATGAGTGATTTTGTATTGCGACCCTAGTACGTGTCGGGACATTTGGCATTGGTCGTGCCATAATAATTTCTGAGTGATTAGGCATGCATGTACTACTGATAAGAGAAGCTGGTAGAGAAAATCCTTGAATGTTTTGCTTCAAGTTGTTTTGCGTGCCGACAACATGGATAGCTAGATTTTGAATATTTGGCTCGGTGCTAAATTTGGCTGATCGATCGATGTAGAAGAAGAAGAAGAAAAAAGAAAGGCGAAGGGCTGTGTGCGAAGTTGGTTTGCGCCGCCACAAAGGCTTCCTCCTCTCTCGCGACCGCAAAAAGACGTACGCACGAGCCAGGCGCTAGTTTCTTCTTGGAACGGAGTAGGTTGCTAGTTTCTGTGTATTTGTCTTCCATGGAAGGGCCATGGTGTTATCGAATCATGGAAGGGAACGCCTTGTTATTGGCCACAGCCATGTGTGTATAGGAATTAGAATGGATTCACTCGTACGCAGCATTTTCAATCATGGCGGTGCCGTGTTTATGCTTGGATAAATTCTTGTACCAGTAACTTTTCTTGTTCCAAAAGCGGCATCGGTCGTTGACAAGAGAAGATGGTGAAGCAAATCCTTGGATCGATGTTTTTCTTCAAATTAGACAGCTTCGTCTCCAGAAAACATGGATAGCTAGATTCTTAATAGTATTTGGCTACATCCGCTGTAGGAAGTTAAACACGCATCGATAGAAGAAGAAGAAGAAATCGCGAGGGGTGTGGAGGAGGTACACGCTTCTTTCGGCCCTAAACTGCCTCCTCGCGTCGGATGTGTCATGGCTTTTTTTTTCTCCTCAAATGGACGTACACGCTCCCGGCCCAAAACTACCTCCTCGCGCAGGATGCATGTGTTCCTTTGATTTTTTTTTTCTCCGCGACCGCAAAAGGACGTACACGCGCCGGATAAACCAACCATGCATTTTCCTTTTCTCCTCGTACATGCGTGCCATCGATCACTGCACGCACGTATTGTAGGCTGGCAGGAGGCGACCAGGACCGCGCTAGAGAAGAGGAATGCACGCGAAAAGCATGCTCCT
Source organism: Alopecurus myosuroides (assembly GCA_028641055.1). Taxonomy (NCBI): domain Eukaryota; kingdom Viridiplantae; phylum Streptophyta; class Magnoliopsida; order Poales; family Poaceae; genus Alopecurus; species Alopecurus myosuroides. The sequence goes on from CM054060.1 coordinate 83,505,735, forward strand.
CTGTTGCGCCATTTAATAACCGGTACCTGTCGCTGACGCCAGCAGATCCTGTGAGGCTTCCGGCGTTCTCGACACCACCGTGACTAGTGTTCATTAGCAACTCGAATACATGAGTACGTACAGCCTCTAGTACATCCATGTCCGGGATCGACATCGTGGTGGTACTGATTTTCTCCCGTGTTTGCATGGATCGATCAGGGGAACACCCTGACGTTGACCAAGCAGGTGGAGCTCTTCGCGGCCACCAAGTCAAAGATGACGGAATACAACGGCGGCAACAAGAGCTCCGTCGCGGCGGTCGCGATCGACGCGCTGCTCTCCAAGTCCCTCTTCCTCATCAGCGACGGCGGCAACGACATGTTCGCCTTCATCCTGCAGAACCGGACCGCGGCCGAGGCGCCGTCCTTCTACGCGGACCTCCTCACCAACTACACGCAGCACGTGCAGACACTCTACACCCTCGGCGCCCGGCGTTTCGGGATCGTCGACGTGCCGCCCATCGGCTGCGTGCCCGCGGTGCGCGCCAAGTCACCCACCGGCGAGACTGTAGGAATTTATGGCTTACAACATTTTGTATAGCTACTACATTGTCCGGAATTAAACTTCAATGTGGAAATATCATGGAAATAACATGGAATAACTGATGCGGAATTGTACTTAAGGAAATATACTTGAGGAAGCCGGTACGGCTATACTGGAACACAGTGTATATTAATACGCTGGAATTATACCCGGGAACAGTATAGAGTGGAATGCCAGGTTGTCCGTAGGATTGGCTCTATGGATTGTTAAAGCCTGCGAGTTTGATTTTGTATTCGAACTCGGCGCATGACTCACACATGCGTGTTTGGGACCTATTTGTTTAACAGTAATAGGCTCGGTTACTGGCTGTTAAGTATAGTGGTTGGTTTAACAAGTCACGAGTCCTATCTGGAAACAGATTGAAATATCTGGAATTTGGAGTCTATATAAAGGTCCCACCCTCTAGCCTCAATATGCATTGTGAGCGGCACCACCGATAAGGCAGAGGAATAGAGGGTAGGCCGAATAGCTCCTAACCCTAATTTTCTACATTGGTATCAGAGCTGAGGTTCGTGCGGTAGTCGCCGGAAATCAAATCCGCTGCAAAATCGACGGCGCCGATCCAAGTCTGGCCAAACTCTGCCATGGTGGCCGCCTTGTTCCGCTGCGACTCTATCGTCGTCTTGTTCCGCTGCACGCCCGTGTCGGACGTACCGCGCATTGGAATTGTCGCTGTCAAATTTCGATGAAGGTCCCTTTGCGCGTCCTGACGCGTGTGTCGTTGAAGGCCTCGATCGATCTGGAAATCAAAGCAAGTTCTCCTGTTGTTCTGCACGCAAGGATCGAGAAAGGTCAATCTGCCTCGACAAACACCCTTCACGGCGTGTCTTTCGCCCAGCCACGGCCGTCGGCAGAGTCCAGAGTTGCGACGGCCGGAAAGAGAAACTCCAGGCCGGATAGGAGACTCCATTGCCGTATTCAAGCCGAGGTTGAGGGGCGCCGCCGCACTGCACGCTAGGTTGTGTCGGGGCGTTTCCTGGATGACTGAGCCGCATGCACCGCGCCCCGCCGCTGCCAGTTGTGCGTATCGCGCCGCCGTACGCGTCCTGGGACACCCGCTCGGAAGGGGGGAAACCGGCCCTGTGTGCCGTATGGAGAGTCTGGCTCTGTGGGATGCGCCGATGGCGTTGATTGTGCCGGCAGGATGTGCAGGCTGAGCCGGGGAATAAACAGGCGACCGAACACACAATTAACAATGGTGTTTTCTGAAACGCGAAGGAAACACTCTGTTTTCTTGCATCAACGAGAACATAGGAATCTCCAAGGGATTTCAGCAAACTTCGTGAAGGAACTTGGGAACTAATTGACCAAGGAATATATATGGAATTTACTGCGAGCTGCTCGGCTGCTTAAGGATTGTACTTTTGTTTTCTTTGCTAGCCTGGTAGTATTTTCATGGTGGCTAACATCCGTGGTGGCTTTCTCAGCTAAGCACACTTTGATTGTTCGCGCAGACAAAGAAATCTCACAGCGTTCATGGAATCTCTGGTCACAATTTGTGCATATATCTAGTACGCACCTGCAAGACTAGTACACCTGGAAAATCGAGTAAATCGAGTACTAGGAAGGATTCTCTGTCCAAGTCCACAGATCGTCATAAAGATTCCAGATACCAGAGTTGAGGAAAGGAAAAATATGAGACCTGGGCTAAAGTCAATAACCATGTTCATATTTTTATTTTGGGATCAATGACTTATTCTCTAGCAACTGAATTTGTGAGTGAACACATTACGTGGAATATTATGGGTAACTAGTAAAAGGAGTTATTTGCTTCCGGAGGAAATAGTAACACTCCAAGGAATTTTTATTATATACTTCGCCGGATGGATTTTTTTTTATTGCTACGGGAATTATCTTGTCACCGGAATATATTTGGAACTTTTAATAATATTATGGAACATGTCGGAGTACATTATAACTGACTGGAAATTCAGTGACGTAGCAACAAGGAGAAGACATGAAGTATGCTTATATTGAAATTGGCATCACTTAATTTTGGAGGAAGATGGGGAACACTCCATGAAAAAAGAAAACGGTATGTCTGTTGATGATAATTGCACCGATTATTTATTTACTGCTATTTTTTCGAGTAGTTGTTTTGTCGATTTGCTTCTATGTCACATATTGCTGGAATACATTAGCAACTTTGTTGATATACAAACAATTCCAAGGAAATAAATAAATGTCTACTTAAGTCTACTACTAAAATTGATATACTTGGAATTGGAAAATTATGCCAATTAACTCAATTGTGGAGGAAACTATTTTTCTTTGGTTATGATACCATATATATATTGAGGTAGAATGGAAGGAACTTATATTATATACTTCTTTGTTGGAATTTATTGACTATGACGTACTATTTGGAAAAGTAATAGTGGAATTATTGCTCAATGGAAAGCTTCGTGTATTATGGAATTTAAACACAATGGTCTCTTTCTTTTGACAATCCATTGGAAGTTGTTCGAGTAATTGTTTATTCGGTGAAGATAACTCCATATGGAGGAATACTGATAAAAGGAACACATGCTCGGAATTTTATTTGATGGAATTTACGACTTGGTCTTACTCAACAGAATTACAAGTTTCTTGTTAGTTCTGGAATTATAAACTTGAGTGGGAGGACTATCAACTATGGATTTTACATGTGGATTTTGTGGTATTTTCTGTTTTGACACTCCCACTAGAGGTTCAATTGGTTTATCTTATATACGAGTTGGTTACATATCAAGGAACATAATTAGTGGGTTGCTAATTCTGGAATTCTAAACTTAAGTGGGAGGAATATGGTAATCCATCCGCATATTTTTATGTTATTGTTGGACACTCCACTTGAGGGATAATATTTATGTTATTTATTTCATTCATGATTGCATTTGGATGGCTATTACTATTTATTACAATACAAGTTGGAAAGTTTTTTATTTATTATGAACATTTCATATTGAAGTGGAAAATCAGTTCATGAAAGGATTAAAGGTTTAAGAACTGATTGGTGGGGGAAATACACTTCAGGAATAGTGATTAAAACTTATGTGAAGAGCATGGAATTATTATCTATTCTTTCATCTCATATACTCCATGGTTTAGTGGAGGAAACCATTGCGTTATGTCATATACTCCATGAAGGAAACTATTGCGTTATGTCATATACTCCATGGTAATGGAGGAAGCCATTATGTTATGTCATATACTCCATGGTTTAATGGAGGAAGCCATTATGTTATATAATATACTCCATGGTTTAATTGGAGGAAAGCATTGTATTATCTCATATACTTCATGTTCTAATGGAGGAATATAAATCATGGTTCTTCCCTTCATTATGTGGAAAAGCATTACATACTACTATATTCAGTAAGTTATTATCGATCACAATCACTATTTATATTTTGTGAACTGGAAGGAGGTATTCTCTTTATGTTTTGCTAGTATGAAATTAGAAAGTTATATACTACATAGCACACCAAGTTTTATTTTAATGTATATGTTCTAGTGGATCAAATGGAATTTTGTTTTGATCTGGAAAAGGGGAAATTGGTGGAAAGTAGGAAGATGATATTTTTATGATGAATGGTATGTATACTAGTAGTCACATTGAACTCTCATTTCAATAAAGCTAAAGGAAAACACAAGTTAAACTCCCAACACTAATATGCATAGGAAAAGTGGGAGGAATTAATGTAGCCATCATATATTGGCTATTGCTATTTGTAATTTGTCGAATTCACTCTATTTTTGGAGGAATAAGTAGACTTGTATAAAATATTCTAAATTGTTACTAATGTAACTATGGGTGGAAGTATTGCGGGAATGATTACACTCACCGAGGAACATCAGTTTTTTATTTTGTTTTTGGGAGCTTATTGTTTTGCCAAACAACCGCACGCCTGTAGATTCTAAATGGATTTATTTACAAGGAATTTAGTAAAACATGCTTAGTGGAAACCACAAATTCTAAGCGTGTTGTTAAATTCTTTACACAAAGGAAATATGTATACTTTGTGGAAACTCTTTCTCCTATTGGAGATTTTGGAAACTCTGGAATTTAGAGGAGGTGGGAATAAAGACAAGGTTTGCTAACTGAATAGATAATCCACATTGCTAGAAAAAGCTTCACATCAATGGTATAGCAGGTCATATGATTTTATTTATGATGGAAGACATGGTATATTAGATCATATGGTTTATTTATGATGGAAGAAGATTATATAAAAAAGGTTAGTGTGAATGATTTTGTGTAATTACTATATGTGCTGACTATGGTCTTATATATTGTTTTTAAAATATCACATTGATGGAAGTGAAAGCTTGGTTTGGTCCTAACTTTCATATGAAAGGAATGTTGAAGCTTCCAATGTTTTGGAAGCGAAAATACATAGAGAATGTTTTGATATATTTTTCTATGGAAACATGCAAACCTGTCAAGTACCTTTGATAAAGGGAATGATACTCCTTGAGGAATTATGTTTCAACTCGTGGAGGATACTCTGTGAGGAATTGTGTTTGAACTCTCGAGGAAAAGGAAGAATAATGGTCATCCCACAATCATTGGGGACATTATTCGTGCGACCTGATCTTAGCTATGCCGTTGTAATTGTTGCTATTTTGATTAGCACGGAAAGCGATTTGCTGGAATTGTTGGCAAATGGAATACCTATCTTGGAAATATTGTTGGAATCACATAAAATACTTATTATGCAAATGACATGGAAACATGGATTTATTCAATATATTTTATGGTCGTTGTCTTCTGCTACGAGGATACAAACTTATGGTGACTCTTTTAGCAAGAGGAATCACATAGAAGGTAATATGTTTATTTTATTTATTACTAATATTTATTTTACCATGTATTTATGTTGTAGGAAGCAAACACGAGTTAAATACTATTTGTGTATAAAATATAATTACTTTGATGCATCCGAAGCATTGAAGGAGGCATATGGCTAAGGAAATTTCTTAGTAAATCTAAGGTCGTGGAAAGATCGCATCATAACATGTTCCTTTGTGATAATATGACTCCAAAAGTCACAAAGTTTATATGCAACATGATTGCATTGAAGGAAGGAATTATCACCTAACCATGCTAATTGTGTGGGAATTCATTTTGTTGAAATTAAATGTTTTCAGCCAAGTGGGAGATGTAGGAATTTATGGCTTACAACATTTTGTATAGCTACTACATTGTCCGGAATTAAACTTCAATGTGGAAATATCATGGAAATAACATGGAATAACTGATGCGGAATTGTACTTAAGGAAATATACTTGAGGAAGCCGGTACGGCTATACTGGAACACAGTGTATATTAATACGCTGGAATTATACCCGGGAACAGTATAGAGTGGAATGCCAGGTTGTCCGTAGGATTGGCTCTATGGATTGTTAAAGCCTGCGAGTTTGATTTTGTATTCGAACTCGGCGCATGACTCACACATGCGTGTTTGGGACCTATTTGTTTAACAGTAATAGGCTCGGTTACTGGCTGTTAAGTATAGTGGTTGGTTTAACAAGTCACGAGTCCTATCTGGAAACAGATTGAAATATCTGGAATTTGGAGTCTATATAAAGGTCCCACCCTCTAGCCTCAATATGCATTGTGAGCGGCACCACCGATAAGGCAGAGGAATAGAGGGTAGGCCGAATAGCTCCTAACCCTAATTTTCTACAGAGACCGCATGCGTCCCCTCCGCCAACGCCCTCGCGAAGGGCTTCAACGACGCGCTGGCGAACGCGATGGCGAAGCTCGCCGTCGCGCTGCCCGGGATGAAGTACTCCGTGGGGAGCTCCTACAACCTGGTGTCCCTCTTCACCGCAAACCCGGAGGCTGTCGGGTTCAAGGACGTGACCAGCGCCTGCTGCGGCGGCGGGAGGCTCGGCGTGCAGACCGGGTGCGTGCCCAACGCCACCTACTGCGGCAACCGCAACGACCATCTGTTCTGGGACGGCGTGCACGGCACCCAGGCCACCTCCATCAAGGGCGCCAAGGCCATCTTCGCCGCCCCCGTCAAGCTCGGCTTCGCCGCGCCCATCAACTTCAAGCAGCTCATATCTTCTTCTTGATGCATGGTCGACGCACGGTGTCGTCCATCTATCGACCGTCAGCTTTTGATTTAATTATTATGCGAGTGTTCTAATAATTGATTAAGAGAGGAAAAAAGGACATACACGTCCTGATTCTTTTTGTAGATCGATAGAGGTGCGATGGAATCATAGAGAGGCTGCAGCCTATTGTATACTACAGTAAGAATTAATTGAAATTCAAGCAAAGAAGCCACAGACAATTGAATAAAAATGGCATCCTGCAAATTTTGGGAGCGGTTTTTAGTTATTCCCGCAGATGAATGGAGAAACAGTAGAATCATGGAGAAGGTGCCGTCGTGCATGCAAATGAAGTTTAAATCCAAACAAGAAGATCATTCACCGTTGTGAAAACGCCTTCCGAGATGGAAGTAAGCTTTGTTGGAAAAAAAATGTCCACCGGAGATTATTTTGTCTTGCAAAGATTAATATCGTTAAGAAGATGTCTCCAGAGATTTCATTGTAAATATTCGTTCGGTTTTGCTAATTCCTAGTCAGTTGAGAGTTGGCTTAATTCTCAGCCAAGTTTGTTACCATTAGATAATGTAGAGATTCGTGCATGAACGGTGACTTTTTCCTTCATTTATGCATGGGGCTTCGAGCGTGGGTTACTGCTTGCGTCGGCATTTCTTTTGTCGGCCTGATGTTTTTGTGTTTTGACTTATTTTTTTATTTATTTTTGCGGAAAAAAGCTTTATGTATTAATCGTGAGGAATACACTCAGTTTGGATACAATCCCGAAGGAACCTGGGAGTAAAATTAACCCATAAACACCTCCTTCTATCCTCACTAGCTTGCTTAGCACAATTATGGGCAGCTGTATTAGCTTCCCGCCCAATATAAACTAAGGCAAAGCTCTCAAAGCTCATACTAATATCTGTGATTTCATGAAGTATTGGTGCAATGTCGGATCTCTCATAGTTCTCATTTGTCCATAACTGCACCACCGCCTCTGCATCTGTTTCTAGTATCACCTTCCGAAATCCTAGATCAGCAGCCAATCTTGTACCATCACGAATCGCTACAGCTTCCATAGCTCTGGCATTTAAAGCAAACGGATAAATTGTCTGCCCCCGAATTAGAGCACCCTCATGATTCCTAGCAATTACACCAGTCGAACCTTGTCCCAACTTTCCATTGTAGGCTGCATCAACGTTAATTTTTGTGAACCCCATATCGGGTGGTTTCCATTTGACATGTTTTTTAGGCTGTATCTTCCTCCTCGAGGCTCCAATGATAGCCAAATCGTACACTATATCAATTGTCCATTTAACTGAATCAAATACGGATTTGTTAGGCTCACCATGTCTCCTGTTGTTGCGCTCCAACCACACTGCCCAGCATCCACATAAAATAGCCGCAACATGTTGCTCAGGTGCCATTTTCCCCATGATCAGCTCCACTGCCCAGTTTTCAGAGCGCAACTCCGGTAGCTTGATCGACATTCGATCCTTCAGTTCCTTCCAGAATAATTGAGCCCATTTACAGTCAAATAAAGCATGCACGATGGTCTCCTCTCGACCACAGTCTTCGCAAAACGAAATTTTCTCAACGTGTCTATCTTTTAGAACTGCGCGGCATGGGACAAATTTTTGAATCACACGCCACCAAAAATTCCGTACCTTTGGTGGGACATCAAGTCGCCACAATTTCTTCCAGCTTTCCCCCGAGCCACTAGACGAATCTGCAGCTTCCTCCACATTTTTATGCTCGATCAAAGCTTTATATGCCGAGCGCACAGTGAAGTTGCCAAATTTTTCAAGCTTCCATGCCCATCAATCTTCTGGGCTGTTCCCAATAGGTAGAATGCATATATTATGAATATCTGCATCAACAAAATTATTTTCCAGTGCTTCCATGTTCCATTCACCTCGATCATGAATAATCAGTTCTTCTAACCAGCGGTTTTGAATTAAAATTCTCCGGAATCCAAGGGTCTTGCCAGGCGTCAATCGACGAGCCGTCGCCAACTCGCTTAACCAGCCCTAGATGCAAAGCGTCACGGCCATGTAATATTGCACGCCAAGTATGCGAATCACCCCTTTTCCTACCGGCCTCCATAAAATCACAATCGTGAAAATATTTTCCTTTTAGCACCCGGGCACACAGCGAGTTTGGGGTAGTAATTAATCTCCAGCCGTGTTTTGCGAGCATAGCCTGATTAAAGCACTCAAAATCTCGGAATCCCATGCCCCCGTTTCCTTTGGGCACAGCAATATCTTCCCATCTTCTCCAATGCTTCTTCCTTTTTCTTTCGTCTCCACCCCACCAGTACCTAGCCACCACACTTGTGAGTTTTTTACAAAATTTCTTGGACAACCTGAAACAGCTCATAGAGTAAGTAGGTATCGCTTGACATATAGATTTAATGAATGTCTCCCTTCCAGCACTGCTAAGTAACCGAGCTGCACCGCCATTGACTAATGATTTTATCTTGCCCAGAATATGTTCAAAATGGGAGTCCGACGAGCGTCCCATTGAGGTGGGAAGACCAAGATATTTCTCACCCAAAGCCTCAACTAAAATTCCTGAGTTGGAATGTACATTCGCTTTCATCTCCTGGTTGCAGTTTGTGCTAAAGAAAATCGCTGACTTGTTGAGGTTTACTAACTGACCCGATCCTTGCCTATAAAGGTCCAGGATGTCATGAAATCTCGTGGCTCCTTCAGCTGAAGCAACAGAGAATATTAGGCAGTCATCGGCGAACAGAAGGTGCGAGACCCAGGGAGCATGGATCCCCACCAGAACACCTCTCGATAAATATTGTGGTCCTTGAGACTTGAGCATACTGCTAAACCCCTCTCCGCACAAGAGAAATAAGTAGGGCGAGATCGGATCTCCCTGTCTGATCCCCCTTGTCGGCTTAAAAACCTCCGAGAAAACTCCATTTACTCGAACCGAGAACGAGACCGATTCTACACATTTCATAATAATCTTTATCCAGGACTCCGCAAAGCCCAATTTTTCCATGATCGCGCGTAGATACGCCCACTCTACCCGATCATAAGCTTTCGCCATATCCAATTTTATAGCACACGCCCCCTGCTTCCCTTTCTTCTTTTTCAAATAGTGAATACATTCGAATGCTGTCACTACATTATCGGTAATCAAACGCCCTGGCACAAAGGCGCTTTGTTCCTCTGAGATCACTTCTTCAAGAATTGGTCGAAGGCGTAGAGCAAGAACCTTCGAGACAATTTTATAGAGCACATTGCACAACGCTATGGGTCTATATTGAGATAATTCCTGTGGTGACTTGATTTTCGGAACAAGGACCAAAACTGTACTATTCACCACATCTGACATTTCTCCTCCACTCAAGAATTCCTTTACCGATGTACAAATCTTTCCTTTTAGCAAACTCCAATGTTTAATAAAGAAACCCACCGTGAATCCATCGGGTCCCGGTGATTTATATGGATGCATCATAAACAGAGCTTGCTCAATCTCCATGTCGGTCATAGGTGCACATAAACTGACATTCATAGCATCAGTTATTTTCCTTGGAACCCATCTGGTTACCAATTCTGGCTGTGTGTCCTCCTGTGCCGTAAACAAATTTTTATAGAAATCGATAGCCAGTTCCTCCATACCATCTTGTGTGTGGTAACAATAGCTCCATCATCTTTCCTCAACGATTTGATCCTATTAGTCCGGTGTCTTTCACGAGCCTTTGAATGAAAGAACGCAGTATTGCGATCTCCCTCTGCTAACCAAACAGCCCTTGAGCGCTGCCTTGCCATTGCTTCCTCTCTAGATAGGAGTTCCGAAATTCGGCGCATCAAATTTTTCTCCTCTCGTGTCGGGCCAGACCCTAGCGAGTATGAGCGTAATTTCTCTAGTTTACCTCGCATGCTTTTTAGTTGTTTGTGTACCGAGCCGAACTCGTCACGACTCCAACTTGACAGGGCGGAACTGACTCCACTGAGAGCTTCATGAACTGAATCAAGTGTCCCATCAGCAGGAGTCCAACTATTGTTGACAACTTGTTCATATCTCTCATGCCGTGCCCAAGCATTTTCATATCGGAATGGCCTGTTGTTGCTTCCTCCATCCAGCCACTCTGACCTCCTAAGAGAAATTAACAATCCGCAATGGTCTGATTGTGTGGTTTGCACATGCAACACCGCGGTGCTATCAAACAGTTCCTGAAACCGGATATCACCCAAAGCTCTATCCAAGCGAACTTTTACATTGTCTGCTCCCTGCTGTCTATTATCCCAGGTAAAAGGGAGGCCTATATAGCCCAGATCCTCAAAGTTACAGTCGTCGACAACATCACGGAAGCCCTCCATCTTCCACTCCTCTCTAGCATGACCTCCAAACTGCTCTCCTGCGTTTAGGATCTCATTAAAATCCCCTACACATAGCCAAGGGTTGTCATATTCCGATCCAAGGAACTTTAACAGTTCCCGGCTTCTCTTCCTTTTGGTTCTTTTTGGATCTCCATAAAATCCCGTAAACCTCCATTCCCTATCTCATGTGCTTTCACTAGTGATCAACGCATCAATATGCGACCTACTGAACGACTTCACCGAGAGGGATGTATCATTGTTCCAAAACAGTACCAGCCCCCCACTCAAACCTTCACTCTTTACCCCAAAAGCATTGGTGAAACCCAACCTAAACCTTAGGTCCTGAGCCTTCCTATCAGACATTTTAGTTTCCGAAAGAAAGACAATTGTCGGGCGGTGCGGTTTAATCAAACTGCAAATCTCTTGAACTGTCTCGGTCCGCCCGCACCCTCAACAGTTCAGACTTAGGAGATTCATTGTGCCCGGCGGTACTCCCCCTGGGAGCCCGCCGATCTTGCATCATTAGAGTTTGTGTCCCCACTTCCTGCCTTATGTCTTTTCACCTTGTCACCCGAGCTCTCCGGAGCCACAGTCTCCTTCTCAGGGTCTTCACCTATCCGTGCCATATTAATATTCTCACCCATCGATCGCATGGATCCCTCCAACTCAGAAGTCTCATTCTGTTTATCGAAGGCTAACCTCTTTCTTGCCATGTTCTCTTTCTCCTTGACTACAATCTCCATGCTAGTTGGTTTGCATGGACTTGCAGCTGTATCATCTAATTCTGTATCGTCATTGACCCCCTTTCGTTCCGGGTGTGCGCGCCAATCATAGAAAGAAGCTCCTCCTCTCCCTCTTCCCATGTCACCACGTCCTCCCCGACCCTGACGGCCTCCAGAACTGCTTGAGCTCCTTCCAGGTTCTGCATCCCCACGTCCAAAGCCCGGAGGTTTATCAGCAAAAAGCCAAGAGCCAAATTTCCGATCCTTCTTTTCATGCAGTCCAGTTCCGCACTCCTTGTACTCGTGGCCAATTAAGCCACAGACCTCACAGAATTTTGCTAATTTTTCATATCGACAGAGATACAGTTGGCGTGTTGTTCCTTTAATGATCGAAACAAAGCGAAGTAATGGTTGTCTCACATCATGCTTCACCCTGATACGGATGTAATCACCAAAAATACCAGGTCCACTCCATTGTATGCTCTCAATATGCCCAGCCTTCTCTGCCAACAGTTTCCGTACTATCTTATTTTTACGGTAAGCTTCTGGTAGCTCATGGATTTGCATCCAAATCGGCATATTCTCCAGCTCCATTGATTCAGCCTTAGAAAAACCATCATAAGGTTCAATTAGAACCGCCCAATCCCGGAATAACCAGGGGCCCTTCTCAGTAACTCTCTCCCAATCACCCAGGCAAAAAACCTGTACCACAAACAAGTTATCATTGATTTTCCGAAAACGCACATCTTGGGCTAAGTTCCACGCCGATCTCATCTGTGAGTACAAAGCTGTCGGGCTGAATGATTTCTCCACCTTAACACGCATGAGTGCCAGCCAGCGAGTACCTTCAGCAATTTCCGGATCATCTTCATTGATGATCACATCATCAAAATCTTCCTCCTGTAGATCGAGCCCTTCCAGCAGCCGACCTATCTCTGGGATCTTCGTCCCCGTAGCCATCCCTGCTGTAGCGGAGAACCCATCCTCGCTCTCCGAAGCCGATGGAATCGACTTTGCCGACATAGTATCGCCCTTGTCCTCGAGCAAGATGCAAACAGAACCCTAACCCTAGACAATGAAGCACGCCACGGCCGGGAAGCAGAACGAGCCTGCCCCGTAATCAGCCCGAGCGGCTTATGATTGTCGAGAGGCAAGGGAATTCGAATTGGGATCGTAGCAGGACTCAATGGCGATCAGATCGCCAGAGAGGAAGAGAACCCTAGTCACGCGACGTAGGGGACGTGGCAACACGTGTTTTGACTTATTGGGTACGGGCTCCACCGCATGTATAGATCTTTTTTAATTACCAGTGTGCAGGGTGCTAAATGGCACGAGTGGCTTTGTGTGTCAGCTCTTTTTTTTTTAAAAAAAAGTCGCTGTGCAGACCATTTGTGTCGGGCCATTTGTGGGTCATTTTATGTTGATATTTTTTCTTACGGGGTTCATACTTCGCAATTCAGATTTTTTTTCCAGTTGCAAGTTAGGTTGTAACTCCGATTTTGTCAACTTGCAGGTCGATTTGCAGCTCGGATCTTCTGTTCAGTTGCAACTTGTATTTTTGATTTAGTTGCAAGTTCAGTTGCAACTCGGATGTTTTGTCCGATTGCAAACATGGTTGAAACTCATGATTTTTTTCCAGTTGCGAGTTGGGTTGTAACTTTTTTTGTCCTGTTGCAGATCAGGGTTGCAATTCGTATTTTTGTCCGGCTGCAAGTCGGGTTGTAACTCGGATTTTTGGTTTAGTTGCAAATTCGGTTGCAACTCAGACATTTTGTCTGGTTGCAAATGGGGTTTTAACTCATATTTTTGTGTCGTTGCAGGGATGCAATTCGTATTTTTATCCAGTTGCAAGTCAGATTGTAACTCAAATTATTGGTTAGTGCAAGTCAGGTTGCAGCTCGGATTTTTTTTATCCAGATTTCAGTTGCAAACCATGTTGTAACCCAGATTTTTTTTATCCAGATTTCATTATCATACACCCATTTGGAAGTCATCTAGTAAGAACAGACAATAAGCTAAGGCAGTGGAATCCCAAAAGAACTGGACTACAGTTTCACATGAGCTTATTTCCACTGCTATTTCTCCCGACATCTCAAGTCGAAGTGGCTTATGCACAAGCGGGAGCCAAAAAGAACCGGACCTTAATGGTGTAACAAGAAAAATTCCATCGCCAGCACCATGGAGGTGTGCATCTATCATTTTTCTAAAACTTACTTTCATGACTAAGCTACGACTTACATCCGAAAAAGTTACAGTTCCATAATTTTGGCATGTGTAGCCACCTGAGAGTTGCCCTTATTTGTAGATTGTTAATTTATGAGAAAATAGATAGCGTCCATTACTTCGTATTCAATCCTCATATGTTTATTATATTCATGTGCATTGTATTGATTTAATAATTTACGCATGATACTTACGATGAGAAAATAGGCAATATCTATTATTTTGTGTCATTTTTTGATAATCTATGCTCTCATACCATAAACTCGTGGTGTAGCACTGTTGATGCCTATTCACCCACACCATCTTCCTCCCACTCATCACTGATTGATCACGGACCTCTAAATGTACCCTCCTCCGGCAAGCCACGCCTCAACGCCATGACAGAGCTCCACCATCGATGTCGCTCATCTAAGATTGAGGCCTAACGACACTGAATCTATGTTCTAGTGTGGCGGAGCTACATAGGCATGGTCATCCTATCCTACAACAGGCAATGCCTCCCAACACAATCACCCCACCCGAGGCAGTACGAAGGCTACGATTGTACTCAAAATGATGGAAACTTGCGAGCCAAGCGCGTTATGCCACTTCTCGGTGAGCCTCACCATATCACTTAACTAGAAACTAACCAACTCTACAACACATGTTACAGAAACCACCGCCATTGACTACATCTTCCAACAGCTACCCCGTGTGACTCCCTCACACGTCACCCTTGCCATCTGTTACATCTGACGTGTTGTCTTGATCCCCCAAACCATCCAGATTTTAAATGGTTAAGGAATTAAATACGACATGTGAGCTATGCCACAAGAATTTCGATTGTATATTTCAATTTACTATTTCTTGCTTCGGCCGCTCCACTATTTTCATGCATGTGAGGCTACTTATTAGGTTAACGCTACTTATGTTCGAGCAAAGATTTCCTGTCTATAACTTGGATATGGTATGGTTTTATACTCTGACATGGCATAAACTGGTTCTAGAAAATTGTATTCGGAGTATAAGTTTTCTAGGGCGTTTCTAAGGTTTTGTTGGATTTTTGGAGAATGTTTTATTCATCAATGGTTTGAATTAAAAGAAAAACTGCAGTGAGGTTTACTGGATCAAACACTAATAAGTCTCGTTATTCGGCCGAAGCCCACTCATCGAGCTCGCTAGGGTTAATCGGTAATCCCAGCTCATACCGAGCAGAAGTTCTGAATATACTCAAAAAAAAAAACACAAGTTCTAAAAAAAGTACCGAGCAGATTCTCAAAAAAAAAAAAAAAAAAACAGTACCGAGCTCCCTCGTGCGCCAGCGCCACCCACACCCCAATTTCCTTTCTCGCTCTCCACCTTCCCCGCGTCTTCCCCCAATCCCACGCATACCGCACGCGGCCTGTGACGATGTCATTCTATTTGTAGGGACGAACTAGGGGGAGTGAAGAGAGAGGGAATGCGACCGGGAAGATGGGTTCAGGTCTTTACCCTCTCTGGTTCGACCTTGTTGGGGATGATGGAGGGATGAGATCCATGGTGCCACAGATTGATGAGGTAGAGGCCCCGTAGATGGGTTGTTACCTCTAATTGTGGGAGAGCAATAATTACGCGTGCAAACAGGTTGATTCCACTTCCCGACTCCCGTCATGGTAAGGAAATAAATACGCATGACTCCTGCCAATAAATTCCGCCTATGATTTCTCAGCCAATCACTTCTTCTAAGGCATGTTGCATGCATGAGAGAGGAACAAGCGGTTGCATCTGCAAGAAGTTTTTCAATTGGTTTCCGGAGAAAATGTGTGGATTCAAGGAGGATTGGGGGGAGAACGTTTGATTCATGCTATATATTTCCGCTTCATTCCTGGCAAAATTAACTTGATGCAACCAGAAACAAACCTAATAGTAATCAATACGACACAAGATGAGGTGAATATTTTATATGCCTCAAAATCCAATGTTATACGTCAAGAAATAAGAAATAACCGAAACCACAATTTTACAGTGACATGAGCATCTACAATCAGTGCCATAATTGTACTCCCTCGATCTCGAATAAATTATCGTGGATTTATCAAAATATGAATGTATACTCCAGTGTATTGATACATCCATATTTTGACAAATCTAAGATTATTATTTTGGGACGGAGGAAGTATAATCAAAAAGGAACCACGAGATGTTGAGGCATAGATAGGGTGCAGCCAAAAGATTGAACATGACACGGCTCGCTAAGTAAGGCAAGCACACTACAACGATATATAGCAGCAGTCAACCAATCCCGAGCACCAGCATCCTCTTCGCGCCAACCTCCGTCGCCACAAAATCCAATAGAGTCTAGCAAAGTTCAAATCGTAGATCAGTCATAGCAGATCACACTCCATTGGTCTCCCCTGGACGCTGACGCCGACTTGAGAGAGACAGCTTGTCCCTAAGGTCGACACCAAATAATGTTTAATATCCCCATGTCAACAATTAGGGCTGCATGTATTTTTAAAGCATAAAAAGAAAGATCCTGGCAACACTATGAGAAAACTAATGGATTGCGAGCTAGCTATCTTCTGCGTCGTGAAACTCAAGAATTTTGTTCTGTTTTAATCTGCCAAAGGTAAAAAGAGGATGCAAATTGTACAACAAGCACGTGGCCATCTAGGATATACACCAACATCTTAAAAAGAAAAATACCAAAATCCAAACAATAAAATCAAGCAGTCCATAATCCTAAACATCACATACAAAATGACCAAATCCTTATTCAGTGTCTTCTCACAAAAAAAACAAGTATTTTTTTTTCTCATACATCCACACCAATCACTAGTCATCAACTTGATAGTGTTCAAATGCAAAACAAACAACCAAAGTGAACTTTCGAAATACGGAAACCTCTATTAAGAAAGCACACACAAGATACCATGTACACTAGTACAGTCTGCACTTGCATATTCGTATCAGCCAAGGGATAATTTCAATCATACGACGCAAGTGCAGCAGTAAATCGATCACCTTGAGACGGCGAACATGGCGTGGCAGCGGCGCAGGCCATCAACGCCAGCAAGAGCGCCACACACCAGAAAGCTGCTCCCGCTCAATCTCCCACGACGTGTGCAGCTATTGCCTTCAGACGAGATGGAGGCCGGCCTAGAGAAGCAACGGTGGACACGCCCTACGAGTAGCAGCATCGTGACCATGCTAGTACAGGGATCTCAAGGAGTCATGGGCGGTGCCAGAGCAGAAGAAGGCCGTGGAGCGGCAGTAGTACTGCTCGACGGACGCGCTCGGGATTTCTCCTTGTGCTGCTCAAGAAATAAGCAAATTCTGAAGTCAGATTGGGGTTACTACTAGTCTGGTCAACAACAAACACATAAGCACATAAGCACATGAACGAGCAATGTCACTTGAATATTGCTAAATACGCACCATTCCGGCTATTAGGTGGAATCGTACGACACATTACCTAGAACAAATCTATGAACTGCAAGTTTTCAGTATACACCATATCAGGAATGAATCAAAAGGTAGTGGATTGTTTGTCTGCTGGTCAAGAAGATCCATGGTGCTTACAAGATTGAAGTGGTTCCAGTATCTCCATGGTGTGGGTGTCCCAAGCTTTGTCAGATATACTCTCTGCAGGCCAAAAAAGATCGGTGGGTCAGCAAAATTTTATGAAAATAAAAGGACGCCAGGAGACTAGAGACTGAATAGATGGAACAATCAAATTATCTTTGCATTGTCACCAATTACTCGTCCAAGTAGCTTCTTTGTTTTCCACTATGTTTTCATGTATCTTCACCATACATGCATCACCAAGTGACAAACGGACGAGGAAAAAAAACAGTATTTTGTTTGGATGAGCCCACAAGAAAAAAAAAATTCCCTAGGCTAATCGCCAAAGAGCCCTTCTTGGGTAGAAGGAAGATGCGTGTTTCTAGAAGTTAATACGGGCATGAAAGGTCATGTGCTATCACATAGGTATCAATGCATATTTATGTTTGACTGGAAAAGGAGTCTTAACAAATATTGGGAGTTGAACATGATCAACAATGATCTCGAAAAAATAACATTTCTCAATTTCCCTACCAGATGATATCAACCAGAAATTAAAATGTACAAATTAGTTGTGCGGATCCTTGTGACTAAAAGGTAACAAAGGGGGTAAATTAAAGTTTGCATCAGCAAAGAAGTTCCTTCACGGAAGATATTCCAAAGCTATAGACTTTCGCAAGCTTTATGGACAAAACAATGCAACAAAATCCCCTCCGGTAAGATTACTAAGGTCATTTTGCATCACACTTGAAATTTGATTGTGGATACTACAAAACTCAAAAGACCTAATCAATATGTCACATAACTACACAGCGAAGGCCTTTACCCAACCAAATTCTTCCAGGAACTTCCATCTCTACATATAGCACCCAAAATTCACTACTAGTGTGTGGTAGAGCATTAAAGCATACTGGATGATAAATGAGTGATTAAATTAAATTAAGACATGAGCCAGCTTCCACTACCTCTAGCACAAGGCAAAAAAATGCAGAGAGCAAGTAGTCTAGTACTATATACAACACTACATGGACACAACATGAGAGGGGTTTAGCAACAGTCTCGACACTTAACAAAAATTCTGCCTATTATTTTGACATGGTAACTACCAAATAAGTGAGTACAAGGCAAACCGAGCCTAGTTGTGCACCAACAGTTATAACTACACGAAAGGGCACCCAGCACATCACTTTCATAACTTACTCTCGAAAGATGGCCGGTTCCTAGACCATCGGCTCCATGGCCTGACCATAGAATTACTGAGGCTCGATAATATCACGGAGCACATACACGACATAACGGAGGGAAGCATATACTCACCCAAACCATTGGACGAGCACGCCAGCGGGTCGGATACAAGTACCACAGCATGGGAAGAAGAGCTCAATGGAGTACAAGCATGCTGCTCTTGGACTTGGGAAGTTCAATTCGCCTACAACAACAAGATAATAGTGTCAGAACAAAAACAAAGTAATAGAAAGGTAAACACACAGCCATGTGTTCTTGTCACTCTTCAGAAATAAATAAATTAGATAGCTTCCATTTCTTTGTGCTTTACAACAGTAATTGTTTAGACACATAAAAAATGAGCATACATTATATTATAACAGTAGTAACTCGGCAACATCATTTACTTGATTGCTGGACAATGCCATTATAAAAAGAGAAACCACATTTACTCGGCAGCCTCATACTTTACACCAGTTATTGTTTACACACATATAAAATGAGCATACTTTAGATTACAACAGTAGTAACTCGGCAACCTCATTTACTTGATTGCGGGACAATGCCGTTATATAAAGAGCAACCTCGTTTACTTAGCAACCTCATACTTTATATTACCACAGTACGGAATCAGTTCATGATAATTTTCAAGTTCTAGGAAAATAGAAAAAAGGTCTGGCCGAAATTTCTTTGGCAAATATGAAGAGAAGCCAAATATGACAAAACCAAATATACACATGTCTAATATTATTTCTTTCATACAAACCAAATAAACCCATCTCAGCTAATGTAAGATATTTGACAACCTGAAGAAGTCTATAGTATGTAATCAGCATGAGAAGCAAAAGCTTTCGCTGAACAATGCAAGACATGCTACATGGTACATAAGCTGAGTAACTGAGTAACTGTCTATACAACATAATTTGTCATTTTCTAGAAATAATAACAAGGAAAGGCAAGGAATTTCTCAAAATTATGAACAAAAGCCAACAAAACATCATTTATCATTGCCAAGAAAAACTCTTCTACTCCTACGTCAGCTCAACTAATAAGCATGTCTGCTACCCGATGAGATCGGAATGCATGGTAAGACAGATTTCATTCGCGCTAGTGATATGAATTAAAATCCACGGCAAGTTCAGCTGCAGCTATTATTAGCTACTTACCGAATCCAAATCTTTACACCAATAATTTGGTTTAATCGGACAGATCAACATACCATGCTGACAGTAAATCGACTCACTAGCTATATTAAATTCAGCTCAATGCAATGTGAAGATAACTGTCAGCACGGTGCTGGGTGCTACTAATGAAACATTGTTTCACGACAATCTTAATTAATGTCCACACATGACAAGGAACTAGAACAATAGGGCATGCAAATGAGTCTGAACTATCCATGAAGCAACTACAGAGAGAGACAACTAGCTTAAATTAACCGTAGTTTAAGCACGGACGCACACTCTCTATGTTGCTAGGGCTTAAATTAAGCCTGGTTGTCAGCTGCCATATTAATACCTTGGAACATTGCCAGCTTGCTGGACCGGACCAAGAGACTGGGGACCAGATCGATATCAAGCCCTCTTTTGAGAACATATGGTAGCCCTCTTTTGAGGCGCTGGTCGCCATCCAGCGTCGACGCCAGCAAGATCACCACTGTGGTCGGCATCCGTCGTTGAGCTCCACAGCGCGTGCCGCTAATTCTCTCTCTGACGGGCACAGGATGCTCAAGATTGAAATGTTCTCCACATCTGAAGGAACATGGCATGCTTTAATATACCACACAAGCCCCTCACATAGACGGGTGTAATGTAATGGGGATGAGGACCATGCATGCATACATATAAGGAGTGGCAGAGAGTAGTCTCACACTAAGATGCAACGACCAAACAGATGCTCCAATCAACGAAGCGACCCGGCGTTCATTCCCTGATGGACCTAACCCCAGGGGCATGAGCACCGGACAAGTAGCAGCGGATGGTGCCGGTGACCGCCACCACAGGGCGTCTTGTTGGAGCCATGCAGCAGGAGGCATGACTAGCCGGAATCCAGTGCGGCTAGGAACAGCGGCGGCTACCAGCCTTGTCATTTGCTAGGTTGGTGCAGGGGTGCTGGCACGCTTCTCAGCTCTGGGTTCGTGTGGTGAGGAAGCCCGAGCATAAGCGGACGTATCATGGCAGCGGCTGGTTGCCATCCGGCATCAGCATGAGCGCCACTGTGGTCGCCACTAGCCAGCAAGTTGTTTAGATCCTCCAGCTGTCTCTGAACAAAATGAGTAGTTTTTTTAACAAACGAGTAAAATGACTTCTAAAGAGACATGTGTAGCATGCAAGAAATGAGCACACTTTATATCACAAGAATAGTAAGGATTTTTAGATCAGCTGCTTAAAAAAAACGAGTTATTGATGTATGCTCTCAAAGGACAGTGCAGTAATAAATGAGGTCCCAAATCTTATTTACATGGTTGATGTACTAAGGTAAGAATCAATTAAACAGAAATGGAGTTTGGATCGGGACATGATCAACTACCCCAAACAACCCTCATTCATATATAGGTGCTTTGCAAAAACAATTCTAAAGGTCCTGGAGCTATCGAGTCGAAGGCAAATCCTTTAATTCTAAAGGTCCTGATCGAAGCAAAACATCAAACTGGACTGCTGCCACTTGACAAAAATAATATTATTTTACTATAATTAAGTGAACATACAAAGATTCATATGTGTATTCTATTAGTACTGCAAATTGTCCGTACAGACTACAGAAGATTCATGACTAAATCATGCGTAATATCAACATAGTTAAAATGAGCCGCTTTCAGCTAATCCTGACCAGGGATGGAAGCAGAAAGAGACCTAGGAGTGAGGGATATATACCTCTGATGGAAGAAACACCTCAATGTAGAATATGTACCGGCAGCTAGCAGCCTTGGTCTTTGCACGCCTCTCTCGGTCCGGACAGCGGGGAGGCCCGAGAAGGAGGGCGCATGGTGTGGCGTGGCAGCGGGCGCTTCTGTCACCACTCGCAGCCAGCATTTCATGTTATCATCAATCACTAACATGTTTCCGCAAAACCTGAAGGGAAATTTCATGGTATCGTCAGTCACACAAATGCTACAGACCTGAAGTCAAATTGCGAGTGCGAAAACACACCAGATTAGAAGTGCTCTTACTTTGCAACAAGCTGCTTGCATTCAATCAAATTCCTGTTGGCGGAGCAGTAGTAGACGAGATGCCACACTAGGTATTCTGAAGACCTGGAGCAGCAGCTCTCGCATGTCAAATTCTCGAACCAAATCGATGGGTGTAAAGATGGAGAGCGGAGGTGGGGTCTACCTGGGTTTCGATGCGGAGGATGGTGTGCAAGGGCATGTCGAGGAGCACGACGGAGGCGTCCTTGATCTCTGGCAGGCCCATCACATGGGGGCTGAATCGACAGCCAGCTGCAGGAGCCCGAGGCGAAGCCGGAATCCAGCGCCTAGGCTGGGGTTTCTTCAGCAACCAACAAAAACAAATTGAGTCAGCAGCCACTTACGCAGCAGGTAGTAGAATGTAGTAGTAATGGACTATGGCGACATACACATTAATTTGAGGAAACTACTGGTTCTTTTGTGTGTCTGCTGCACTAATTATAGAGTAGTACAGGTGAATCAGTAGTTACAGACATGAAAAGTGGCATGTACGACATACTGGAGCAAATGCACGAAGCTAGCACATATCATAGAGTAGTACAAGTGAGAGATCGATCTTACCTAGGAATCCCAAAGCGCTAAATCAGTGGCGCAACCAGCCGTCCGTCGTGGCCCTTCCCCGACCTAACCCTAGCTGTGAGACCGGGGCTTTCCTTGTCGCCATGAAGACGGCGGCGAACTCGGATATGGCGACGGAGCGCGCACCTTCTCGTCCTGGAGCTCCTCGTCGCGGGGGCGGCGGTCGCCGAGGTGTTGTTGCCGGGCTCGTGGAGGAGGGCACCGGATCTCCCGGCCACCGGCGACCTTGGACGTCCATGAGCGACGCCCACCGATGGAGATCGGCGGCGTGGCCGGAGTTGCACCACGGCGCGCGAGGCCGGCCGGCAGGAGGAGGGGCGACGGCGGGAGGCGAGGCTGTGCAGGATGAGGAAAAGGGAAAGGGGATCGATGAATTTGGGAGAGCGGCGGCACAAGCGGAGAGAGAGCGAGGGAGTTAGGGGCTCAGCCGCTCAGGGCAATGCGTGCGTTTGGTCCTCCCGTCACAGTTGTGCGCGCGTGGGATCGGACGGTTGAGCGTGTTGTGCACGCGTTCCATGGATGGTTGAGATCATTTGTGGATTGTTCAATCCGTGGCTAGGCTCATTCTAGCCATTTCACTGGCTGAAGACGGATCGACAATAGGTGAGGATCTGTTCGGTAGTCCAATGCCACGATATTAAACTACTACCTCCGATCCATATTAATGGACTCAACTTTATCTAGATACGGATGTATCTAGTTAAGTGTTTAGACTAGATGCATCCGTATCTAGACAATGTTGAGACCATTAATATGGATCGGAGGGAGTACCTAAATTCTAGGGCCACGTTAATAGCCTTTAATTCTCGGAGGCCCCGAGCGAGAATACAGAGTAGAAAAACTGCCCAATGCATATCCAACAAAATGGGAACTGATTGGACAAAGTAACGTCACTTTCATACGTATTCCCTCTTTTTTTTCCTCAAGATGCACACTCTGTTAACCTAGTACCATGGCACTAGACGAGCACCCTATATATTCCTAGGCCGCCAGACTACTAAGAGCATGTCTAACAGGCCCCGTATCACGCGAGCGCCCCGTAAAATTCCGGCGGCATACGGGGCGCGGGCCAAAACGGCCGTCTAGCAGGCCCCGTATGCCGCCTGGCCCGTACCAAAATTTTACGGGGCCTGCTCCACCGCCCCCTCCGCCCCGTACATATAGAGGGTGAGGGTTGGGGTGGGGGTCCAACCCCCCACCCGCAACCCTAGCTCCGCCGCGCGCCGCCGCAGCTCCAGCGAGAAATTACGCACGCGCCGCCGCCGCATTCGAAGCTCCTCCACCGCGATGAGCTCCCCCGACGCCTCCGGCTCCTCCACCGCCCGCTCCAAGCGCCGCCGCGAGCCGGAGACGCTCGAGGAGGCGTGGCGGCTCCACTGCAAACACTCCGTTGCAGGGAGCCGCCGCAGCGTCTGGAAGTACGTGGCGTGGCCGCAGGCCATGCCGGACACGCTGAAGGACTACGCCCCGGGAGGGAGATACTACAGCGTCGACCCGCCGCCGCGGCCGATGTGCGGCCGCAAATTCGAGAAATGGCTCGCGGAGAGGGAGCTGCTGCAGCAGTGCAAGCGCGGCGGCGACGGCGCAAGCGGCAGCGGAGGAGGAAGCGCGGCGACAGCGCAGGAGGAGGCCTTACCGGCGACAGAGGAGGAGGAGGAGGCCGCCTTCGCGGCGGCGCTCGAGCTTTCGAAGCAGGAAGCAGAGGCGCGGGCGCGGGCGGAAGCGGAGGAGGAGGCGAAGGCCGTCGCCGACGTCGAGCAGTTCAAGGCGATGGAGGCTTCCGGCCCCGTCGTCTTCCTCGACTAGATTAGGTTAGATTTCATGTTCGAGCAGTTCTTGTAGCAATGGTGATCTGAGCAATGAATGAAATCGAGTTTTATCTTCTCTCCCGCGTAGTTCGAATTTAAACATACGGGCGGATATAGGGGGACTGCTAGACGAACTTGAAAATCTGAGCACGGATTTTCCTAGATTTCCTATACAGGGCCCTCTACACGCGATTTAGAGGGCGAAAGTTTACGGGTCCTGTTAGACATGCTCTAAACTATGTCCGGCGCATGGAGAAAATCTCTTCGTAACTCACATCCATAGTATCAACCGTCTACATGTTAACGACTTGTACTCGTTTCCTCCATCGCCAATACAAAAATACCGACTCCACCATCCTATCTCAACAACTACGCATCTGTGTGCCACGTCGCGACAAGAGAAGACAACAAGCCGCTTGCTACCGGAGACGGATTCTTAGGTCTACTACACTGAGAGAGATAGCACATCTCTGAGCATGGAAATCGGCTCAACCATTCAAGTCCAGCGCCCCCCCCCCCCCCCACACACACACACGTTCGACATCTGAGGCATGAACTCACCTAGAGACGCGACGACTCTTTTCCTCGATGAAAACATCAGTCCTAGACTAAGACGGAGGAGATGATGAAACAAAGGGGTAGGGTCGGGAAACGCCAGCAACATAGATGATTCCCTGTCGTCCAAGGACTAGGGAAACGAAGTGTCGACAGTGGTGACGCTTGGGAGGGCGGGACGGCAAGATGAGATAGCAGTGTCGATGACAGGAAGATTGTTGGATGGGCCAAGCGTGAGGCAGTAGTGGCGGCGTCGGTGAGTCTAGGATAAATTATCATGATTTTGACAAGT
Organism: Alopecurus myosuroides; assembly: GCA_028641055.1. NCBI lineage: Eukaryota > Viridiplantae > Streptophyta > Magnoliopsida > Poales > Poaceae > Alopecurus > Alopecurus myosuroides. The sequence continues at coordinate 83,530,808 of CM054060.1, forward strand.
GTAGTGGCCAGGGACGTCGACATTTTGTGCGGGACATGTCGCTTGTATAATATTGGTTAGAATGATCGCTAGACTAACTAACTACATAGCCGGCCACCCAACTAGCTATCCTAAATATTTTGCCTATTACATAGAAACTACCTTGATAATTAGTATATGTGTGATACATAAGAAATAACTACCGAAATGAAAACGGTTGGAAAATTTTCATATATGTTAAAAGATTTGATATTTGGGTGCTTACAGAATTGAAAGTGCAAACAGTTAGATAATCACTCGTCGTGAGGGAAATCCTTAAAAGTATCATAGGCAATAGCCATAAAATAATAACGCATGGTAACGAGATGGAGCGTGAAATGATACGTGATAACTATCTCCCCAAATAAAAGAAGATCCCCAACGACGCTCATCGACGGAAGACGACAAATAAAAAAATGAGAATTAACCAAACTAATTAAGAAGGACCCTAGAAATGAAATAAATGTTTTTCTCCCCAAATGACGGTAGGGGCAAACCCTAGCATCACCGCTAATAGCGACCCACATGCATGGTAGAAGAAAATCTAGATAAAACTTACTTATAGGTGACCACCGTACCATGGAAATTAGGCGGGAACACTCAAAAAGTGTGTGTCCTGAGTGAAAACCGAAAAGTCATCGGTGCATGCTAAAGGACTTGATATTTAATGCTTAAAAACTATACTTTCTACTTAGATAATCACTATTCGTGAAAAAACAGTGGAGGGGGGGCACACAAAAAATTTACGTGCTAAAAAGCCGGTGCGGAAACTTCCGAATTTGATAACGGCCAAGAAATCTCCCAAGTGATATACGGTTGGGAGAACAACCAAGTATTTCATGCATGACGTAAGAGTTGATATTTAGGTGCTTATAAACTAGAAAAACACAAATACTTAGGTAATCACCGGTCGCTGAAAAGAGAATAAAAAAACCCTAAACGCATTGTAGGCAATATCCGTCATGTGCCATGAAATAATAATGCACGAGAACAAGATTAGGCAATACCTATCTCCGTGCATAAAATAAGGGCTCATTTGACACGTGGTGACGAGAAAAGGATCAATCAAGAATTAAGCAAACTAAGTAAACCCGATTTGTAGCGATGGAAAAAACACGTCGCTCCACGCCCTGATGCATATATATGCATGTAGGTTCATTTCATGCATGGTTCAAGGAAATATAGATAATGTGTATGACCAATTGGCAGGGAAATCATGCGCGGAGGGAAAATTGGTAAGTCTTTCCTGTATGTAAAAGACTAGACATTTCATGCTACAAAATATATAAGGCCTTGGATATTTCTTGCTCCTGGGCACCAGCGATTTTCCTGTTTAAGAAAAAATTAAAGTCTGATTTAAAGATTTTAAAAAAAACTGGAAACATCATGGTTGTTCTTAATGATGTCTTCCACAAACGTTTCAATTCGAAATACTTTATATTTTGATCTACACAAAAAAAAATGTACAAACCGGAGTATAGTGATAAATGTACACATTTTCAAATGTTCAGATTTTGCCATGTTTGTGCGGCTAATAATAAATGGAATTTTACGTTTTAATTTTGCATGCTTATAAGATAGAACATACTTAGCATCCCTATTTTTTCATAATTGGTTTCCACACTTAGATTATCATTAGGAATCTTTAAAAATCATACGAGAAGCAAAAAAAAAGTACTGCGTGCTAAAACAGGCGAAAATATGCCAAAGGTGAAAACGGGCGGGAAATTTCCAAAATGATGTACGATTGGGAAAAAAGCAAGATACTTTATGCATGTTGAACGACTTGATACTTGGGTACTTACAAACTAGAAAGTCCAAAATAATTAGATAATAATTGGGCGGGAAAGTCCTAAAAATATCATACACAATATCCTTCATGTCGCATAAAATACTAATTCATTCTCCAAGGAAAAATAGAAGGGCCATAATGACGCGCAACAACGAGACGACACATGAAATAAGAATTTTTGATAGCGATGGAAAACGCGGATTACTCCCCAAGGGACTCTTAGGGTGAACCTTACCATCGCCTCTAGTAGGATACACGTGTCGCCGTCATTGGTATGCATGTACATTTCAAGAAAATCCACATAACAGATACTTAGATGACCATCGGTAGAGGAAATCGGGCGAGAAAACTCCAAAAGTCCGTGTGCTGGTAGAAAAGTCTTAAGTCTTTCATGCATAAATATTACCTTGTTAATTAGTATATGTGTGCTACATAAAAATTATATATGGCAAACCGACAAAATAAGAAACAGTTGGAAAACGACCAAGTATTTCCTGCATGATAAAAGATTTGATGTTTAGGTGTTTACAAACTAGAAAACAAAGATAGTTAGATAAAGATAAATTCTTAAAAGTGTCATAGGGAACATCCATAAAATAATAATGCACGATAACGAGATGTCACATGAAATGATAGGTAATACCTATCTCCGCTAATAAAAGAAGAGCTCCAATGACGCGCGGCGACAATACGACACATAAAAATGAGAATTAACAACACTAATTAAGAAGGACCCTAGCATTAAAAAAACATGTGTCTTTCCCCAAGCGATGCTTGGGGCGAACCCTAGCATCACTTAGCTAGTAGCCGACACGCACCATCATCGATATGCCTGCATATTCATATTTCATGCGTGGTATAAGAAAATCCTAAAATACCTACTTAGATGACCACCAGATAAAGAAATGTTGAGTGAAAGCTGAAAGTCTTTCATGCATGTCAAATGATTTGATATTTTTTGCTTAATAACTATATAATGGCTATTTAGATAATGACTAGTCATGCAAAATCGGACGGGAAAACACAAAAAGGTGTGCATGCTAAAAACTTCTAAAGCTGAAAACGGTCAAGAAATCTACCAAGATGATATCAATTGGGTAAACACCCTAGTATTCATGCATGCCATAAGAGTTGATATTTGGGTGCTTATAAAGTAGAAATGGAAAATACTTACGTAATCACCTGTCGCGGAAAAAAAAAGTATCATAGGCAATATTCCGGTTCGAACATACTAACACTCATATTTTTCAGCCACAAAGTATAACATCACATCTGATGAGGATCTAGCATTTTAATTCGTCAGCGTCGTCGCTTTCGCCGGAGGAAAGATTTCAAGCGATGGAAAACCTAATCTAGAAAGTCCATAACCCTAAACCTAAACAGGTTCGCACACGCGGGACCCCTCACCACCTTGCCACCAGCGGGTGGGAAGCGGCCAAGGAGGCCGGTGTCAGAGACGTGAAATTCGGAGACTTTTTGGACCAACCACTTATTTTCATTAATACAAAAATAAGTTACATGATGGGAACACACGTGGAAACTAACAAACTAGTCAGAAAAATATGATTGTCCTGAAAACCTTGCATGTAGAACCCAAAAAGTTAGAAAAAACACTAAACTATCCCTACGGTTTCCTGTACTCACCAAAACGAATGGCCGCCGCCCAAAACCAGCGCCGCCGAGACGCACACCAGAAGGGACGCCGAATCTCCACCATTGCCAGATCCAAAGAAGTACCATCGCCAACGAGTCTTTGTGAGTCGATGAACAAGCCTACTGCAACCAACGAGGCACATGTTGTTGTAACACGTCGATCGATGCTATCTTGGACCCAGACTCGCCGCATCCCATCGAGAAATTCAGAGAAGAACGATAGATCTACCACCTTCGGACCAACATCCTTGCTCAAAGATGAACCCATGTGCATATAATTTCTGATCCATTGGTTTTTGCCTCATAGATCTTATGTATAAATATCATTTTTTGTATCTACAAATAAAGAACAGCTCTAGAAAATGGAAAAAAAATAGGGATCAAGAAAACATCCGAAATCGAACGTGGATCCTAAAAATATCCATGGTCTGAAAAATTCTGCCAAGAACAAACCCTAGATCGGAAAAATGGAAAAAAAAAATATGAACCCTAGGTTCACAACAAGATCCATAGGTCTCCCAGAAGTAGATGCCAGCCTCCCTCCCCGCCGTCGCCTCCGTCCCTGACGTTGGAGTATGATCCAGAGGCCACAGCCGCCATCGATGAATCCCTCCCCACCGCTGACGCGCTTCCTTCCTGTCGCCTTCTCGTCGCCTGCGCGGGCTCCATCCCTGCCGCAGGTCACTTCCATGCGGTGGGAGTGGGAGGTGGGAGGAGAGTTGTAAGAGGAGATCAACCGGATTAGGGGTTGGGGGAAATGATTTAGGATTAGGGATTATTGAAGTTATGCCACTTTACAGGGGGTCGAATTATATTTTTATCCAAGTGGAGGGACCGTAGGATCGGAAATGAACGTCCTCGGTAGGTCGGGAACGTACATATAGGTGTGAGATTGCTGCTTCGAACCAGCTAGTAAAACTCTGATCAAAACTATTCCAATGATAACATGGAAGATAGGCGGTGTCCAATCAAAACTAGCGAGCTATAGTCTAAAATTAGCTAGGAAAGAAATATAGACAACAAGAAGAAATCATTGAACGCTTAATAGAAAATATGGGGGAAACAACTTCTCTCTCTCTAGGATCGGTTGGCTACTCTGATGTGTCGTTTTCTTACTTTTCTTTATTATAATTCTTTCATCAAAAAATAATTTTAATCACATCATTTAAAGTTTTCATGTTTTTCACCTTATTTTTTTTGTAGTGAAAAAGGCAATAATGGTGACGAGGTCGGAGCGCATGACTAGCTACTCATCGCCACAACACATTTCGTTTGGATCTCTTTCCCGCCAAATTGATGCAGCCTTTTAGACCCACCCACCCCTAGCCGCCACTTTATCCTACACTCTATTTTCTCATACATTTCCCTCCTCTTTTCCCCCTCTCACTCTTTCTTCATTAGTTGTTTTTCCACATAAGACTTTTGCCAACATGCCGTGGATAATACTACTTATTATACTCCTACTATGGCCGGCCTAAAGCATGGCGACCTAAACCATGGACTATAAACACCATACCCTTAACCTTAGACACGACTTTGAATTGGAACCTCATTCAGAAAATTTTGACCCTAAACCCTAGACCTAGACACTAGCTCTATACCCTAATCCCTAAAACCAAACCATATATATAGACCAACAACGGATAAAAAACCCTACATCGTCGGCATGAAGTCCAAATATGGGTATATAAGGATGGTGATTAATATTAAAATGCAATACACAACTTTAAAATGGCACCTCTCTCACAAACTTGACTATCCCATTCAAAATTCTCAACTTAGAGTGGAAAAGTCCAACTTCGAATAAGCAACTGAACCAATTTTTGTAATAGATTGGCCTCTTTTTCACATGGTCTCTTTCACATGCCCTATTATATCACTAGCCAAAGAGAAAGTCACATAAAACCACCATGTATGAAAAGTAGGCATATTCCTCATTGTGGGGGCCACAAAACATGGCACACAAGAAATCACGCCAAGAACCGCCGGAAACCCTAGCTCTTTGACATACCGTCATAATGTATGTATATAGGGTTGGTGATAAAAAATCCAACATGCCACTTTGATGTGACACATCATTCACAAATTGGAATACACCACAGGAAGTTTCTAGACTTAGAGTTGAAAACTAGCATTTGGAAGTAGCCAAACCATTTTTTTTGTAACAAATTTAGCCATTTTTTAGTTTTCCATGTTCCTATGCCTCATTTTATCACTAAAAGTGTGGAAACTCACGTAAAACCACCATTTTGTACGAAAACTATGCGTGTATAAGATTGGTGTTAAAGATGAAAATTGAATTCACGTTATTAGGGTAATTATTTTATGCTAGGAGCTCAGTTATTACCTATCATTTCACGTGCCCATGATGTTGTCATGTGTTATTAGGGTCATTATTATGCTAGTAGACGACTATCACCTTTGTTTTTATGTGCACATGATGTTAATTCGTGTTCTTACATGCATTATTTTATACTTGGAACTATCCATGAAACTACTCCTAATAGCATGCCATTATTTAATTAAAAACAATGGGCCGAACATGACAGAATTCGACGGTCGTCCCACCTAGCCCTTTTGGTTAGGATTAAGTGGTTATCACTCTATCGCTCTTTCACCCTACGCTCATCTCACTTCAATCTTCACGGCCGAAACGCGTCGCCACCCCTCTCTCTCACCTCACTCACTCCCGAGCTCTTACTCATCCCAACACCGGTGCCCTTCCCTCCCCAACGCCGGCAATCCCAACACAGCCTCGACGGCCACCCACCCACCTACTTCTCCCTCTCATCCTCTCTCTCTCTCTCTCTCTCTCTCTCTCTCTCTCTCTCTCTCTATCTCTCTCTCTCTCTCCCTTGATTCATATCGACAACACCGCTAACATGTCCCGCCATTGCCACCCCTCCCCCAGACCCGGCCAGTCCTAATAAGCAGCACCGACCCCTCCTTCCCTCCTCTCCTTGGCTTAGTAACCGATTTCGTGCATCAGATCGAAGCACCGCCGCCCTATACTTACAGAGCGGAGAGATGCTGTCGCAGAGCGGCCATGGTGTCGTGGTCGATTGCTTCCCAGAGCGATTATGCATCGCATGATGCGTGGCGCTCCGTCAAGTTTGCCAGCCCGCGTCGCACGCGTGGCCTAGGTTGTGATGCGCATCATGCATCCAACATGCGCACATTCGACATTCCGGGCAATAGCTAACAGAGGACGACCTAGGAAACATCGTAGCTCCCACCCGACGCCGGCTCCGTCGGGGGAGCGATGAAGACGAGAATATCCGAGCACAAGTAGGCCGACATCATGACGTTGTTCACCCGATGGCGCCTCCCGCACCATCGGACGTTTTCATGTCCACTAGGGTTCACTGGCCGGCGACGGCCCCGCTTTGTGTTAGCCATAGAGAAGTCTCTTAGTGACATAGCCGATACATGTCTTCCATGTTGAGATCCACATATCCGTTGTCAGCGCTGATGGATGAGATAGGTGAGGCCAAGATGAGAGAGGGAGTCCCGGAGCACGGACACCCCAAGTGCTTGAGTTTAGTATTAATGAGTATGCATGTTCAATTTATTTAATTGTAAGATGTCACGCGTGTTTTCACCTGGTTTGCACGATAAGTTAGTTGGTCTAGCCACCCTGATCTTGATGCACGCATGCATGCATGCATGCATGTATGTCAATCTAGAACTGGATAGCTAGGTAACACTAGACGTCCATACACGTACGTACTAAAATCACCAACCCATTAAAAGCTCGATCCACCCGTAGCGGGAGCCACCTTATCCCCTCTGTGCACCTCCTCCACCTTCGCTGTTGTGAGACTTGTCTACGAACTCGTACCCGAGGAGGGCCTCGACGAGGGGCACCGGTGTGCGAGATCAGGGAGGCCAGGCCTCGACGAGAGGGCTCATATGTGGCGTGTCTTCCTGGCATCTTCATAATTTATGAACATGTAATTCATATTGTTTGCTAGACTAGCATTCACATCCATTAATGATATTCGCGTGTTGTGTCAACTAGGTACAACAAGTTCACAATTTTTTTTGCTATACCAATAAGTAGCTAGAAACATTGTTTAGTTTTATTTTTTAACGCGCCAATATTTCGTGGTGTAACAAGAAAAATTCCATCGCCAGCACCATGGAGGTGTGCATCTATCATTTTTCTAAAACTTACTTTCATGACTAAGCTACGACTTACATCCGAAAAAGTTACAGTTCCATAATTTTGGCATGTGTAGCCACCTGAGAGTTGCCCTTATTTGTAGATTGTTAATTTATGAGAAAATAGATAGCGTCCATTACTTCGTATTCAATCCTCATATGTTTATTATATTCATGTGCATTGTATTGATTTAATAATTTACGCATGATACTTACGATGAGAAAATAGGCAATATCTATTATTTTGTGTCATTTTTTGATAATCTATGCTCTCATACCATAAACTCGTGGTGTAGCACTGTTGATGCCTATTCACCCACACCATCTTCCTCCCACTCATCACTGATTGATCACGGACCTCTAAATGTACCCTCCTCCGGCAAGCCACGCCTCAACGCCATGACAGAGCTCCACCATCGATGTCGCTCATCTAAGATTGAGGCCTAACGACACTGAATCTATGTTCTAGTGTGGCGGAGCTACATAGGCATGGTCATCCTATCCTACAACAGGCAATGCCTCCCAACACAATCACCCCACCCGAGGCAGTACGAAGGCTACGATTGTACTCAAAATGATGGAAACTTGCGAGCCAAGCGCGTTATGCCACTTCTCGGTGAGCCTCACCATATCACTTAACTAGAAACTAACCAACTCTACAACACATGTTACAGAAACCACCGCCATTGACTACATCTTCCAACAGCTACCCCGTGTGACTCCCTCACACGTCACCCTTGCCATCTGTTACATCTGACGTGTTGTCTTGATCCCCCAAACCATCCAGATTTTAAATGGTTAAGGAATTAAATACGACATGTGAGCTATGCCACAAGAATTTCGATTGTATATTTCAATTTACTATTTCTTGCTTCGGCCGCTCCACTATTTTCATGCATGTGAGGCTACTTATTAGGTTAACGCTACTTATGTTCGAGCAAAGATTTCCTGTCTATAACTTGGATATGGTATGGTTTTATACTCTGACATGGCATAAACTGGTTCTAGAAAATTGTATTCGGAGTATAAGTTTTCTAGGGCGTTTCTAAGGTTTTGTTGGATTTTTGGAGAATGTTTTATTCATCAATGGTTTGAATTAAAAGAAAAACTGCAGTGAGGTTTACTGGATCAAACACTAATAAGTCTCGTTATTCGGCCGAAGCCCACTCATCGAGCTCGCTAGGGTTAATCGGTAATCCCAGCTCATACCGAGCAGAAGTTCTGAATATACTCAAAAAAAAAAACACAAGTTCTAAAAAAAGTACCGAGCAGATTCTCAAAAAAAAAAAAAAAAAAACAGTACCGAGCTCCCTCGTGCGCCAGCGCCACCCACACCCCAATTTCCTTTCTCGCTCTCCACCTTCCCCGCGTCTTCCCCCAATCCCACGCATACCGCACGCGGCCTGTGACGATGTCATTCTATTTGTAGGGACGAACTAGGGGGAGTGAAGAGAGAGGGAATGCGACCGGGAAGATGGGTTCAGGTCTTTACCCTCTCTGGTTCGACCTTGTTGGGGATGATGGAGGGATGAGATCCATGGTGCCACAGATTGATGAGGTAGAGGCCCCGTAGATGGGTTGTTACCTCTAATTGTGGGAGAGCAATAATTACGCGTGCAAACAGGTTGATTCCACTTCCCGACTCCCGTCATGGTAAGGAAATAAATACGCATGACTCCTGCCAATAAATTCCGCCTATGATTTCTCAGCCAATCACTTCTTCTAAGGCATGTTGCATGCATGAGAGAGGAACAAGCGGTTGCATCTGCAAGAAGTTTTTCAATTGGTTTCCGGAGAAAATGTGTGGATTCAAGGAGGATTGGGGGGAGAACGTTTGATTCATGCTATATATTTCCGCTTCATTCCTGGCAAAATTAACTTGATGCAACCAGAAACAAACCTAATAGTAATCAATACGACACAAGATGAGGTGAATATTTTATATGCCTCAAAATCCAATGTTATACGTCAAGAAATAAGAAATAACCGAAACCACAATTTTACAGTGACATGAGCATCTACAATCAGTGCCATAATTGTACTCCCTCGATCTCGAATAAATTATCGTGGATTTATCAAAATATGAATGTATACTCCAGTGTATTGATACATCCATATTTTGACAAATCTAAGATTATTATTTTGGGACGGAGGAAGTATAATCAAAAAGGAACCACGAGATGTTGAGGCATAGATAGGGTGCAGCCAAAAGATTGAACATGACACGGCTCGCTAAGTAAGGCAAGCACACTACAACGATATATAGCAGCAGTCAACCAATCCCGAGCACCAGCATCCTCTTCGCGCCAACCTCCGTCGCCACAAAATCCAATAGAGTCTAGCAAAGTTCAAATCGTAGATCAGTCATAGCAGATCACACTCCATTGGTCTCCCCTGGACGCTGACGCCGACTTGAGAGAGACAGCTTGTCCCTAAGGTCGACACCAAATAATGTTTAATATCCCCATGTCAACAATTAGGGCTGCATGTATTTTTAAAGCATAAAAAGAAAGATCCTGGCAACACTATGAGAAAACTAATGGATTGCGAGCTAGCTATCTTCTGCGTCGTGAAACTCAAGAATTTTGTTCTGTTTTAATCTGCCAAAGGTAAAAAGAGGATGCAAATTGTACAACAAGCACGTGTCCATCTAGGATATACACCAACATCTTAAAAAGAAAAATACCAAAATCCAAACAATAAAATCAAGCAGTCCATAATCCTAAACATCACATACAAAATGACCAAATCCTTATTCAGTGTCTTCTCACAAAAAAAACAAGTATTTTTTTTTCTCATACATCCACACCAATCACTAGTCATCAACTTGATAGTGTTCAAATGCAAAACAAACAACCAAAGTGAACTTTCGAAATACGGAAACCTCTATTAAGAAAGCACACACAAGATACCATGTACACTAGTACAGTCTGCACTTGCATATTCGTATCAGCCAAGGGATAATTTCAATCATACGACGCAAGTGCAGCAGTAAATCGATCACCTTGAGACGGCGAACATGGCGTGGCAGCGGCGCAGGCCATCAACGCCAGCAAGAGCGCCACACACCAGAAAGCTGCTCCCGCTCAATCTCCCACGACGTGTGCAGCTATTGCCTTCAGACGAGATGGAGGCCGGCCTAGAGAAGCAACGGTGGACACGCCCTACGAGTAGCAGCATCGTGACCATGCTAGTACAGGGATCTCAAGGAGTCATGGGCGGTGCCAGAGCAGAAGAAGGCCGTGGAGCGGCAGTAGTACTGCTCGACGGACGCGCTCGGGATTTCTCCTTGTGCTGCTCAAGAAATAAGCAAATTCTGAAGTCAGATTGGGGTTACTACTAGTCTGGTCAACAACAAACACATAAGCACATAAGCACATGAACGAGCAATGTCACTTGAATATTGCTAAATACGCACCATTCCGGCTATTAGGTGGAATCGTACGACACATTACCTAGAACAAATCTATGAACTGCAAGTTTTCAGTATACACCATATCAGGAATGAATCAAAAGGTAGTGGATTGTTTGTCTGCTGGTCAAGAAGATCCATGGTGCTTACAAGATTGAAGTGGTTCCAGTATCTCCATGGTGTGGGTGTCCCAAGCTTTGTCAGATATACTCTCTGCAGGCCAAAAAAGATCGGTGGGTCAGCAAAATTTTATGAAAATAAAAGGACGCCAGGAGACTAGAGACTGAATAGATGGAACAATCAAATTATCTTTGCATTGTCACCAATTACTCGTCCAAGTAGCTTCTTTGTTTTCCACTATGTTTTCATGTATCTTCACCATACATGCATCACCAAGTGACAAACGGACGAGGAAAAAAAACAGTATTTTGTTTGGATGAGCCCACAAGAAAAAAAAAATTCCCTAGGCTAATCGCCAAAGAGCCCTTCTTGGGTAGAAGGAAGATGCGTGTTTCTAGAAGTTAATACGGGCATGAAAGGTCATGTGCTATCACATAGGTATCAATGCATATTTATGTTTGACTGGAAAAGGAGTCTTAACAAATATTGGGAGTTGAACATGATCAACAATGATCTCGAAAAAATAACATTTCTCAATTTCCCTACCAGATGATATCAACCAGAAATTAAAATGTACAAATTAGTTGTGCGGATCCTTGTGACTAAAAGGTAACAAAGGGGGTAAATTAAAGTTTGCATCAGCAAAGAAGTTCCTTCACGGAAGATATTCCAAAGCTATAGACTTTCGCAAGCTTTATGGACAAAACAATGAAACAAAATCCCCTCCGGTAAGATTACTAAGGTCATTTTGCATCACACTTGAAATTTGATTGTGGATACCACAAAACTCAAAAGACCCAATCAATATGTCACATAACTACACAGCGAAGGCCTTTACCCAACCAAATTCTTCCAGGAACTTCCATCTCTACATATAGCACCCAAAATTCACTACTAGTGTGTGGTAGAGCATTAAAGCATACTGGATGATAAATGAGTGATTAAATTAAATTAAGACATGAGCCAGCTTCCACTACCTCTAGCACAAGGCAAAAAAATGCAGAGAGCAAGTAGTCTAGTACTATATACAACACTACATGGACACAACATGAGAGGGGTTTAGCAACAGTCTCGACACTTAACAAAAATTCTGCCTATTATTTTGACATGGTAACTACCAAATAAGTGAGTACAAGGCAAACCGAGCCTAGTTGTGCACCAACAGTTATAACTACACGAAAGGGCACCCAGCACATCACTTTCATAACTTACTCTCGAAAGATGGCCGGTTCCTAGACCATCGGCTCCATGGCCTGACCATAGAATTACTGAGGCTCGATAATATCACGGAGCACATACACGACATAACGGAGGGAAGCATATACTCACCCAAACCATTGGACGAGCACGCCAGCGGGTCGGATACAAGTACCATAGCATGGGAAGAAGGTCTTGATGGAGTAAAAGCATGCTGCTCTTGGGCTTGGAAAGTTCAATTCGCCTACAACAACAAGATAATAGTGTCAGAACAAAAACAAAGTAATAGAAAGGTAAACACACAGCCATGTGTTCTTGTCACTCTTCAGAAATAAATAAATTAGATAGCTTCCATTTCTTTGTGCTTTACAACAGTAATTGTTTAGACACATAAAAAATGAGCATACATTATATTATAACAGTAGTAACTCGGCAACATCATTTACTTGATTGCTGGACAATGCCATTATAAAAAGAGAAACCACATTTACTCGGCAGCCTCATACTTTACACCAGTTATTGTTTACACACATATAAAATGAGCATACTTTATATTACAACAGTAGTAACTCGGCAACCTCATTTACTTGATTGCGGGACAATGCCGTTATATAAAGAGCAACCTCGTTTACTTAGCAACCTCATACTTTATATTACCACAGTACGGAATCAGTTCATGATAATTTCCAATTTCTAGGAAAATAAAAACATGTTTGGCAGAAATTTCTTTGGCAAATATGAAGAGAAGCCAAATATGACAAAACCAAATATACACATGTCTAATATTATTTCTTTCATACAAACCAAATAAACCCATCTCAGCTAACGTAAGATATTTGACAACCAGAAAAACTTTAGAGTATGTAATCAGCATGAGAAGTGAAAGCTTTCACTGAACATGCAAGACATGCTACATGGTACATAAGCCGATTAATTTTCTATTCAGCCTAATTTTAATTTTACGGAAAGAATAACAAGGAAAGGTGAGGAATTTCTCAAAATCATGAATAGAAATGCGAACAAAACATCCTTTATCGTGCACAAAAAAATCTCTTCTACTCCTACGTCAGCTGCAACTAATAAGAATGCCCGCTACATGATGAGATTGGAATGCATGGTAAGACAGAGTTCATTAGTTCTAGTGATATGAATTAAAATAATTGGTAAGTTTAGCTGCAACTATGATTGGCTACTTTCTGAATACAATAAATCTTTACACCAATGATTTGGTTCAATCGGACAGATCAACACATCATGCTGATAGTAAATCGACTCACTAGCTATATTAAATTCAGCTCAATGCAATGTGAAGATAACTGTCAGCACGGTGCTGGGTGCTACTAATGAAACATTGTTTCACGACAATCTTAATTAATGTCTACACATGACAAGGAACCAGAACAGTAGTACGCGCACAAGAATCTAAATTATTAATGAAGCAACTATAGAGAGATAGAACTAGCTTAAATTAGCCGTAATTTGAGCATGGACACACTCTCTCTATGTTGCCAAGCGTGACTGTTAGCTGCCAAACCAATACCTTGGAACAGTGCTAGCTTGTTGGATCGGACCAAGAGACCGTGGACCAGATCAGATATTGGGCCCCATTTTGAGAACAATTTTTAGCCCTCCTCTGAGGCACTGGTCGCCATCCGGTGGCAACGCCAGCAAGAGCACCGCTGTGGTCAGCATCCAGCGTTGAGCTCCACAGCGCGTGCCGCTAATTCTCTCTCTGACGGGCACAGGATGCTCAAGATTGAAATGTTCTCCACATCTGAAGGGACATGGCATGCTTTAATATACCACACAAGCCCCTCACATAGACGGGTGTAATGTAATGGGGATGAGGACCATGGATGCATACAGATAAGGGGTGGCAGAGAGTAGGCTCACCCTCAGATGCAACGACCAAGCAGAACCTCCAGTCCACGAAGCGACCGGGCATTCATTCCCTCATGGACCTAACCAAAGGAGCATGAGCACCGGACAAGTAGCAGCGGATGGTGCCGGTGACCGCCACCACAGGGCGTCTTGTTGGAGCCATGCAGCAGGAGGCATGACTAGCCAGAATCCAGCGCGGCTAGGAACAGCGGCGGCTACCAGCCTTGTCATTTGCTAGGTTGGTGCAGGGGTGCTGGCACGCTTCTCAGCTCTGGGTTCGTGTGGTGGGGAACCCCGAGCAGCAGCGGACGTGTCATGGCAGCGGCTGGTAGCCATCCGGCATCAGCATGAGCGCCACTGTGGTCGCCACTAGCCAGCAAGTTGTTTAGATCCTCCAGCTGTCTCTGAACAAAATGAGTAGTTTTTTTAACAAATGAGTAAAATAACTTCTAAATAGACATATGTAGCTTGCAAGAAATGAGCACACTTTGTATTACCAAGAGTAATAAGGATTTTTAGATCAGCTGCTTAAAAAGAACGATTTATTGATGTATGCTCTCAAAGGACAGTGCAGTAATAAATGAGGTCCCAAATCTTATTTACATGGTTGATGTACTAAGGTAAGAATCAATTAAACAGAAATGGAGTTTGGATCGGGACATGATCAACTACCCCAAACAACCCTCATTCATATATAGGTGCTTTGCAAAAACAATTCTAAAGGTCCTGGAGCTATCGAGTCGAAGGCAAATCCTTTAATTCTAAAGGTCCTGATCGAAGCAAAACATCAAACTGGACTGCTGCCACTTGACAAAAATAATATTATTTTACTATAATTAAGTGAACATACAAAGATTCATATGTGTATTCTATTAGTACTGCAAATTGTCCGTACAGACTACAGAAGATTCATGACTAAATCATGCGTAATATCAACATAGTTAAAATGAGCCGCTTTCAGCTAATCCTGACCAGGGATGGAAGCAGAAAGAGACCTAGGAGTGAGGGATATATACCTCTGATGGAAGAAACACCTCAATGTAGAATATGTACCGGCAGCTAGCAGCCTTGGTCTTTGCACGCCTCTCTCGGTCCGGACAGCGGGGAGGCCCGAGAAGGAGGGCGCATGGTGTGGCGTGGCAGCGGGCGCTTCTGTCACCACTCGCAGCCAGCATTTCATGTTATCATCAATCACTAACATGTTTCCGCAAAACCTGAAGGGAAATTTCATGGTATCGTCAGTCACACAAATGCTACAGACCTGAAGTCAAATTGCGAGTGCGAAAACACACCAGATTAGAAGTGCTCTTACTTTGCAACAAGCTGCTTGCATTCAATCAAATTCCTGTTGGCGGAGCAGTAGTAGACGAGATGCCACACTAGGTATTCTGAAGACCTGGAGCAGCAGCTCTCGCATGTCAAATTCTCGAACCAAATCGATGGGTGTAAAGATGGAGAGCGGAGGTGGGGTCTACCTGGGTTTCGATGCGGAGGATGGTGTGCAAGGGCATGTCGAGGAGCACGACGGAGGCGTCCTTGATCTCTGGCAGGCCCATCACATGGGGGCTGAATCGACAGCCAGCTGCAGGAGCCCGAGGCGAAGCCGGAATCCAGCGCCTAGGCTGGGGTTTCTTCAGCAACCAACAAAAACAAATTGAGTCAGCAGCCACTTACGCAGCAGGTAGTAGAATGTAGTAGTAATGGACTATGGCGACATACACATTAATTTGAGGAAACTACTGGTTCTTTTGTGTGTCTGCTGCACTAATTATAGAGTAGTACAGGTGAATCAGTAGTTACAGACATGAAAAGTGGCATTACGACATACTGGAGCAAATGCACGAAGCTAGCACATATCATAGAGTAGTACAAGTGAGAGATCGATCTTACCTAGGAATCCCAAAGCGCTAAATCAGTGGCGCAACCAGCCGTCCGTCGTGGCCCTTCCCCGACCTAACCCTAGCTGTGAGACCGGGGCTTTCCTTGTCGCCATGAAGACGGCGGCGAACTCGGATATGGCGACGGAGCGCGCACCTTCTCGTCCTGGAGCTCCTCGTCGCGGGGGCGGCGGTCGCCGAGGTGTTGTTGCCGGGCTCGTGGAGGAGGGCACCGGATCTCCCGGCCACCGGCGACCTTGGACGTCCATGAGCGACGCCCACCGATGGAGATCGGCGGCGTGGCCGGAGTTGCACCACGGCGCGCGAGGCCGGCCGGCAGGAGGAGGGGCGACGGCGGGAGGCGAGGCTGTGCAGGATGAGGAAAAGGGAAAGGGGATCGATGAATTTGGGAGAGCGGCGGCACAAGCGGAGAGAGAGCGAGGGAGTTAGGGGCTCAGCCGCTCAGGGCAATGCGTGCGTTTGGTCCTCCCGTCACAGTTGTGCGCGCGTGTTTTCCACTATGTTTTCATGTATCTTCACCATACATGCATCACCAAGTGACAAACGGACGAGGAAAAAAAACAGTATTTTGTTTGGATGAGCCCACAAGAAAAAAAAAATTCCCTAGGCTAATCGCCAAAGAGCCCTTCTTGGGTAGAAGGAAGATGCGTGTTTCTAGAAGTTAATACGGGCATGAAAGGTCATGTGCTATCACATAGGTATCAATGCATATTTATGTTTGACTGGAAAAGGAGTCTTAACAAATATTGGGAGTTGAACATGATCAACAATGATCTCGAAAAAATAACATTTCTCAATTTCCCTACCAGATGATATCAACCAGAAATTAAAATGTACAAATTAGTTGTGCGGATCCTTGTGACTAAAAGGTAACAAAGGGGGTAAATTAAAGTTTGCATCAGCAAAGAAGTTCCTTCACGGAAGATATTCCAAAGCTATAGACTTTCGCAAGCTTTATGGACAAAACAATGAAACAAAATCCCCTCCGGTAAGATTACTAAGGTCATTTTGCATCACACTTGAAATTTGATTGTGGATACTACAAAACTCAAAAGACCTAATCAATATGTCACATAACTACACAGCGAAGGCCTTTACCCAACCAAATTCTTCCAGGAACTTCCATCTCTACATATAGCACCCAAAATTCACTACTAGTGTGTGGTAGAGCATTAAAGCATACTGGATGATAAATGAGTGATTAAATTAAATTAAGACATGAGCCAGCTTCCACTACCTCTAGCACAAGGCAAAAAAATGCAGAGAGCAAGTAGTCTAGTACTATATACAACACTACATGGACACAACATGAGAGGGGTTTAGCAACAGTCTCGACACTTAACAAAAATTCTGCCTATTATTTTGACATGGTAACTACCAAATAAGTGAGTACAAGGCAAACCGAGCCTAGTTGTGCACCAACAGTTATAACTACACGAAAGGGCACCCAGCACATCACTTTCATAACTTACTCTCGAAAGATGGCCGGTTCCTAGACCATCGGCTCCATGGCCTGACCATAGAATTACTGAGGCTCGATAATATCACGGAGCACATACACGACATAACGGAGGGAAGCATATACTCACCCAAACCATTGGACGAGCACGCCAGCGGGTCGGATACAAGTACCACAGCATGGGAAGAAGAGCTCAATGGAGTACAAGCATGCTGCTCTTGGACTTGGGAAGTTCAATTCGCCTACAACAACAAGATAATAGTGTCAGAACAAAAACAAAGTAATAGAAAGGTAAACACACAGCCATGTGTTCTTGTCACTCTTCAGAAATAAATAAATTAGATAGCTTCCATTTCTTTGTGCTTTACAACAGTAATTGTTTAGACACATAAAAAATGAGCATACATTATATTATAACAGTAGTAACTCGGCAACATCATTTACTTGATTGCTGGACAATGCCATTATAAAAAGAGAAACCACATTTACTCGGCAGCCTCATACTTTACACCAGTTATTGTTTACACACATATAAAATGAGCATACTTTAGATTACAACAGTAGTAACTCGGCAACCTCATTTACTTGATTGCGGGACAATGCCGTTATATAAAGAGCAACCTCGTTTACTTAGCAACCTCATACTTTATATTACCACAGTACGGAATCAGTTCATGATAATTTTCAAGTTCTAGGAAAATAGAAAAAAGGTCTGGCCGAAATTTCTTTGGCAAATATGAAGAGAAGCCAAATATGACAAAACCAAATATACACATGTCTAATATTATTTCTTTCATACAAACCAAATAAACCCATCTCAGCTAATGTAAGATATTTGACAACCTGAAGAAGTCTATAGTATGTAATCAGCATGAGAAGCAAAAGCTTTCGCTGAACAATGCAAGACATGCTACATGGTACATAAGCTGAGTAACTGAGTAACTGTCTATACAACATAATTTGTCATTTTCTAGAAATAATAACAAGGAAAGGCAAGGAATTTCTCAAAATTATGAACAAAAGCCAACAAAACATCATTTATCATTGCCAAGAAAAACTCTTCTACTCCTACGTCAGCTCAACTAATAAGCATGTCTGCTACCCGATGAGATCGGAATGCATGGTAAGACAGATTTCATTCGCGCTAGTGATATGAATTAAAATCCACGGCAAGTTCAGCTGCAGCTATTATTAGCTACTTACCGAATCCAAATCTTTACACCAATAATTTGGTTTAATCGGACAGATCAACATACCATGCTGACAGTAAATCGACTCACTAGCTATATTAAATTCAGCTCAATGCAATGTGAAGATAACTGTCAGCACGGTGCTGGGTGCTACTAATGAAACATTGTTTCACGACAATCTTAATTAATGTCCACACATGACAAGGAACTAGAACAATAGGGCATGCAAATGAGTCTGAACTATCCATGAAGCAACTACAGAGAGAGACAACTAGCTTAAATTAACCGTAGTTTAAGCACGGACGCACACTCTCTATGTTGCTAGGGCTTAAATTAAGCCTGGTTGTCAGCTGCCATATTAATACCTTGGAACATTGCCAGCTTGCTGGACCGGACCAAGAGACTGGGGACCAGATCGATATCAAGCCCTCTTTTGAGAACATATGGTAGCCCTCTTTTGAGGCGCTGGTCGCCATCCAGCGTCGACGCCAGCAAGATCACCACTGTGGTCGGCATCCGTCGTTGAGCTCCACAGCGCGTGCCGCTAATTCTCTCTCTGACGGGCACAGGATGCTCAAGATTGAAATGTTCTCCACATCTGAAGGAACATGGCATGCTTTAATATACCACACAAGCCCCTCACATAGACGGGTGTAATGTAATGGGGATGAGGACCATGCATGCATACATATAAGGAGTGGCAGAGAGTAGTCTCACACTAAGATGCAACGACCAAACAGATGCTCCAATCAACGAAGCGACCCGGCGTTCATTCCCTGATGGACCTAACCCCAGGGGCATGAGCACCGGACAAGTAGCAGCGGATGGTGCCGGTGACCGCCACCACAGGGCGTCTTGTTGGAGCCATGCAGCAGGAGGCATGACTAGCCGGAATCCAGTGCGGCTAGGAACAGCGGCGGCTACCAGCCTTGTCATTTGCTAGGTTGGTGCAGGGGTGCTGGCACGCTTCTCAGCTCTGGGTTCGTGTGGTGAGGAAGCCCGAGCATAAGCGGACGTATCATGGCAGCGGCTGGTTGCCATCCGGCATCAGCATGAGCGCCACTGTGGTCGCCACTAGCCAGCAAGTTGTTTAGATCCTCCAGCTGTCTCTGAACAAAATGAGTAGTTTTTTTAACAAACGAGTAAAATGACTTCTAAAGAGACATGTGTAGCATGCAAGAAATGAGCACACTTTATATCACAAGAATAGTAAGGATTTTTAGATCAGCTGCTTAAAAAAAACGAGTTATTGATGTATGCTCTCAAAGGACAGTGCAGTAATAAATGAGGTCCCAAATCTTATTTACATGGTTGATGTACTAAGGTAAGAATCAATTAAACAGAAATGGAGTTTGGATCGGGACATGATCAACTACCCCAAACAACCCTCATTCATATATAGGTGCTTTGCAAAAACAATTCTAAAGGTCCTGGAGCTATCGAGTCGAAGGCAAATCCTTTAATTCTAAAGGTCCTGATCGAAGCAAAACATCAAACTGGACTGCTGCCACTTGACAAAAATAATATTATTTTACTATAATTAAGTGAACATACAAAGATTCATATGTGTATTCTATTAGTACTGCAAATTGTCCGTACAGACTACAGAAGATTCATGACTAAATCATGCGTAATATCAACATAGTTAAAATGAGCCGCTTTCAGCTAATCCTGACCAGGGATGGAAGCAGAAAGAGACCTAGGAGTGAGGGATATATACCTCTGATGGAAGAAACACCTCAATGTAGAATATGTACCGGCAGCTAGCAGCCTTGGTCTTTGCACGCCTCTCTCGGTCCGGACAGCGGGGAGGCCCGAGAAGGAGGGCGCATGGTGTGGCGTGGCAGCGGGCGCTTCTGTCACCACTCGCAGCCAGCATTTCATGTTATCATCAATCACTAACATGTTTCCGCAAAACCTGAAGGGAAATTTCATGGTATCGTCAGTCACACAAATGCTACAGACCTGAAGTCAAATTGCGAGTGCGAAAACACACCAGATTAGAAGTGCTCTTACTTTGCAACAAGCTGCTTGCATTCAATCAAATTCCTGTTGGCGGAGCAGTAGTAGACGAGATGCCACACTAGGTATTCTGAAGACCTGGAGCAGCAGCTCTCGCATGTCAAATTCTCGAACCAAATCGATGGGTGTAAAGATGGAGAGCGGAGGTGGGGTCTACCTGGGTTTCGATGCGGAGGATGGTGTGCAAGGGCATGTCGAGGAGCACGACGGAGGCGTCCTTGATCTCTGGCAGGCCCATCACATGGGGGCTGAATCGACAGCCAGCTGCAGGAGCCCGAGGCGAAGCCGGAATCCAGCGCCTAGGCTGGGGTTTCTTCAGCAACCAACAAAAACAAATTGAGTCAGCAGCCACTTACGCAGCAGGTAGTAGAATGTAGTAGTAATGGACTATGGCGACATACACATTAATTTGAGGAAACTACTGGTTCTTTTGTGTGTCTGCTGCACTAATTATAGAGTAGTACAGGTGAATCAGTAGTTACAGACATGAAAAGTGGCATGTACGACATACTGGAGCAAATGCACGAAGCTAGCACATATCATAGAGTAGTACAAGTGAGAGATCGATCTTACCTAGGAATCCCAAAGCGCTAAATCAGTGGCGCAACCAGCCGTCCGTCGTGGCCCTTCCCCGACCTAACCCTAGCTGTGAGACCGGGGCTTTCCTTGTCGCCATGAAGACGGCGGCGAACTCGGATATGGCGACGGAGCGCGCACCTTCTCGTCCTGGAGCTCCTCGTCGCGGGGGCGGCGGTCGCCGAGGTGTTGTTGCCGGGCTCGTGGAGGAGGGCACCGGATCTCCCGGCCACCGGCGACCTTGGACGTCCATGAGCGACGCCCACCGATGGAGATCGGCGGCGTGGCCGGAGTTGCACCACGGCGCGCGAGGCCGGCCGGCAGGAGGAGGGGCGACGGCGGGAGGCGAGGCTGTGCAGGATGAGGAAAAGGGAAAGGGGATCGATGAATTTGGGAGAGCGGCGGCACAAGCGGAGAGAGAGCGAGGGAGTTAGGGGCTCAGCCGCTCAGGGCAATGCGTGCGTTTGGTCCTCCCGTCACAGTTGTGCGCGCGTGGGATCGGACGGTTGAGCGTGTTGTGCACGCGTTCCATGGATGGTTGAGATCATTTGTGGATTGTTCAATCCGTGGCTAGGCTCATTCTAGCCATTTCACTGGCTGAAGACGGATCGACAATAGGTGAGGATCTGTTCGGTAGTCCAATGCCACGATATTAAACTACTACCTCCGATCCATATTAATGGACTCAACTTTATCTAGATACGGATGTATCTAGTTAAGTGTTTAGACTAGATGCATCCGTATCTAGACAATGTTGAGACCATTAATATGGATCGGAGGGAGTACCTAAATTCTAGGGCCACGTTAATAGCCTTTAATTCTCGGAGGCCCCGAGCGAGAATACAGAGTAGAAAAACTGCCCAATGCATATCCAACAAAATGGGAACTGATTGGACAAAGTAACGTCACTTTCATACGTATTCCCTCTTTTTTTTCCTCAAGATGCACACTCTGTTAACCTAGTACCATGGCACTAGACGAGCACCCTATATATTCCTAGGCCGCCAGACTACTAAGAGCATGTCTAACAGGCCCCGTATCACGCGAGCGCCCCGTAAAATTCCGGCGGCATACGGGGCGCGGGCCAAAACGGCCGTCTAGCAGGCCCCGTATGCCGCCTGGCCCGTACCAAAATTTTACGGGGCCTGCTCCACCGCCCCCTCCGCCCCGTACATATAGAGGGTGAGGGTTGGGGTGGGGGTCCAACCCCCCACCCGCAACCCTAGCTCCGCCGCGCGCCGCCGCAGCTCCAGCGAGAAATTACGCACGCGCCGCCGCCGCATTCGAAGCTCCTCCACCGCGATGAGCTCCCCCGACGCCTCCGGCTCCTCCACCGCCCGCTCCAAGCGCCGCCGCGAGCCGGAGACGCTCGAGGAGGCGTGGCGGCTCCACTGCAAACACTCCGTTGCAGGGAGCCGCCGCAGCGTCTGGAAGTACGTGGCGTGGCCGCAGGCCATGCCGGACACGCTGAAGGACTACGCCCCGGGAGGGAGATACTACAGCGTCGACCCGCCGCCGCGGCCGATGTGCGGCCGCAAATTCGAGAAATGGCTCGCGGAGAGGGAGCTGCTGCAGCAGTGCAAGCGCGGCGGCGACGGCGCAAGCGGCAGCGGAGGAGGAAGCGCGGCGACAGCGCAGGAGGAGGCCTTACCGGCGACAGAGGAGGAGGAGGAGGCCGCCTTCGCGGCGGCGCTCGAGCTTTCGAAGCAGGAAGCAGAGGCGCGGGCGCGGGCGGAAGCGGAGGAGGAGGCGAAGGCCGTCGCCGACGTCGAGCAGTTCAAGGCGATGGAGGCTTCCGGCCCCGTCGTCTTCCTCGACTAGATTAGGTTAGATTTCATGTTCGAGCAGTTCTTGTAGCAATGGTGATCTGAGCAATGAATGAAATCGAGTTTTATCTTCTCTCCCGCGTAGTTCGAATTTAAACATACGGGCGGATATAGGGGGACTGCTAGACGAACTTGAAAATCTGAGCACGGATTTTCCTAGATTTCCTATACAGGGCCCTCTACACGCGATTTAGAGGGCGAAAGTTTACGGGTCCTGTTAGACATGCTCTAAACTATGTCCGGCGCATGGAGAAAATCTCTTCGTAACTCACATCCATAGTATCAACCGTCTACATGTTAACGACTTGTACTCGTTTCCTCCATCGCCAATACAAAAATACCGACTCCACCATCCTATCTCAACAACTACGCATCTGTGTGCCACGTCGCGACAAGAGAAGACAACAAGCCGCTTGCTACCGGAGACGGATTCTTAGGTCTACTACACTGAGAGAGATAGCACATCTCTGAGCATGGAAATCGGCTCAACCATTCAAGTCCAGCGCCCCCCCCCCCCCCCACACACACACACGTTCGACATCTGAGGCATGAACTCACCTAGAGACGCGACGACTCTTTTCCTCGATGAAAACATCAGTCCTAGACTAAGACGGAGGAGATGATGAAACAAAGGGGTAGGGTCGGGAAACGCCAGCAACATAGATGATTCCCTGTCGTCCAAGGACTAGGGAAACGAAGTGTCGACAGTGGTGACGCTTGGGAGGGCGGGACGGCAAGATGAGATAGCAGTGTCGATGACAGGAAGATTGTTGGATGGGCCAAGCGTGAGGCAGTAGTGGCGGCGTCGGTGAGTCTAGGATAAATTATCATGATTTTGACAAGTGTAGTGGCCAGGGACGTCGACATTTTGTGCGGGACATGTCGCTTGTATAATATTGGTTAGAATGATCGCTAGACTAACTAACTACATAGCCGGCCACCCAACTAGCTATCCTAAATATTTTGCCTATTACATAGAAACTACCTTGATAATTAGTATATGTGTGATACATAAGAAATAACTACCGAAATGAAAACGGTTGGAAAATTTTCATATATGTTAAAAGATTTGATATTTGGGTGCTTACAGAATTGAAAGTGCAAACAGTTAGATAATCACTCGTCGTGAGGGAAATCCTTAAAAGTATCATAGGCAATAGCCATAAAATAATAACGCATGGTAACGAGATGGAGCGTGAAATGATACGTGATAACTATCTCCCCAAATAAAAGAAGATCCCCAACGACGCTCATCGACGGAAGACGACAAATAAAAAAATGAGAATTAACCAAACTAATTAAGAAGGACCCTAGAAATGAAATAAATGTTTTTCTCCCCAAATGACGGTAGGGGCAAACCCTAGCATCACCGCTAATAGCGACCCACATGCATGGTAGAAGAAAATCTAGATAAAACTTACTTATAGGTGACCACCGTACCATGGAAATTAGGCGGGAACACTCAAAAAGTGTGTGTCCTGAGTGAAAACCGAAAAGTCATCGGTGCATGCTAAAGGACTTGATATTTAATGCTTAAAAACTATACTTTCTACTTAGATAATCACTATTCGTGAAAAAACAGTGGAGGGGGGGCACACAAAAAATTTACGTGCTAAAAAGCGGGTGCGGAAACTTCCGAATTTGATAACGGCCAAGAAATCTCCCAAGTGATATACGGTTGGGAGAACAACCAAGTATTTCATGCATGACGTAAGAGTTGATATTTAGGTGCTTATAAACTAGAAAAACACAAATACTTAGGTAATCACCGGTCGCTGAAAAGAGAATAAAAAAACCCTAAACGCATTGTAGGCAATATCCGTCATGTGCCATGAAATAATAATGCACGAGAACAAGATTAGGCAATACCTATCTCCGTGCATAAAATAAGGGCTCATTTGACACGTGGTGACGAGAAAAGGATCAATCAAGAATTAAGCAAACTAAGTAAACCCGATTTGTAGCGATGGAAAAAACACGTCGCTCCACGCCCTGATGCATATATATGCATGTAGGTTCATTTCATGCATGGTTCAAGGAAATATAGATAATGTGTATGACCAATTGGCAGGGAAATCATGCGCGGAGGGAAAATTGGTAAGTCTTTCCTGTATGTAAAAGACTAGACATTTCATGCTACAAAATATATAAGGCCTTGGATATTTCTTGCTCCTGGGCACCAGCGATTTTCCTGTTTAAGAAAAAATTAAAGTCTGATTTAAAGATTTTAAAAAAACTGGAAACATCATGGTTGTTCTTAATGATGTCTTCCACAAACGTTTCAATTCGAAATACTTTATATTTTGATCTACACAAAAAAAAATGTACAAACCGGAGTATAGTGATAAATGTACACATTTTCAAATGTTCAGATTTTGCCATGTTTGTGCGGCTAATAATAAATGGAATTTTACGTTTTAATTTTGCATGCTTATAAGATAGAACATACTTAGCATCCCTATTTTTTCATAATTGGTTTCCACACTTAGATTATCATTAGGAATCTTTAAAAATCATACGAGAAGCAAAAAAAAAGTACTGCGTGCTAAAACAGGCGAAAATATGCCAAAGGTGAAAACGGGCGGGAAATTTCCAAAATGATGTACGATTGGGAAAAAAGCAAGATACTTTATGCATGTTGAACGACTTGATACTTGGGTACTTACAAACTAGAAAGTCCAAAATAATTAGATAATAATTGGGCGGGAAAGTCCTAAAAATATCATACACAATATCCTTCATGTCGCATAAAATACTAATTCATTCTCCAAGGAAAAATAGAAGGGCCATAATGACGCGCAACAACGAGACGACACATGAAATAAGAATTTCTGATAGCGATGGAAAACGCGGATTACTCCCCAAGGGACTCTTAGGGTGAACCTTACCATCGCCTCTAGTAGGATACACGTGTCGCCGTCATTGGTATGCATGTACATTTCAAGAAAATCCACATAACAGATACTTAGATGACCATCGGTAGAGGAAATCGGGCGAGAAAACTCCAAAACTCCGTGTGCTGGTAGAAAAGTCTTAAGTCTTTCATGCATAAATATTACCTTGTTCACTGGTAGAAAATAGGCCTTCGGTACGCCCCCATTAGTCCCCAAAATAATGGACCCGCGACCATAGGGGTCTTTAGTCACGGTTCGGGACGAGACCCGCGACCAATAGTCTGGGCCCAGCGCGCTCGGCCCACAGCTGGCGGAGGGGAGGGGATTTAGTCCCGGTTGGCCAGACCAACGGGGACTAATAGGTCCTCGGGCCGGCCCCACGGCCTTTAGCCGCGGTTGTCCAGGTGAACCGGGACTAAAGGCCCATCCCTATATATAGGACTCACCTCGCTGCACTTGGCCACATTTGCTCACAATATTCACAAGGGGGTGGTGGGTATGCTTTTGGTTCCTACTATGCACACAAGGTGTTCGATGAAATGCCCCATAGCATGAAACACACTTGAGCGTTTTCATTTATTTTACCTCCGTGATCGCGGTTAGCAACTTGAACCTTTCATGATTTGTATTATTTCCAGCTAGCTAGTTAGTTTAACAGATGCATGATGGTTAATTATATACTTTATATAATAATAATGCAGATGAATCGGCAATGGATGTACGGTAACCGACTCTCCGGTGAGTTCACTACGGGTTTGAAAGATTTCCTCGTAGTGGCAAATGCGAACAAACAGCGAGGTTTTATTATGTGTCCATGTGCTGAATGTAAGAATGAGAAGGGTCACTCCTCCTCAAGAGTCGTTCACATGCACCTGCTTCGGCACGGTTTCATGCCAAGCTATAATTGTTGGACCAAGCATGGAGAAAGAGGGGTTAGAATGGAAGAAGATGAAGAAGAGGATGATATCGATTTCAACTATCATGACCTTTTCGGTGATACTTTCATGGAGGATGATGCTGAAGGTGGGGAAGGGTTTGGTGAAGGTGAAGAAGAGGCACATGATGAGCCCGCTGATGATCTTGGTCGGACCATTGCTGATGCACGGAGACGCTGCGAAACTGACAAGGAGAGGGAGCATTTGGATCGCATGTTAGAGGATCACACGAAGTCACTGTACCCAGGATGCGACAATAGTCTGAAAAAGCTGGGCTCCACACTGGATTTGCTGAAATGGAAGGCACGGGAAGGTGTAGCTGACTCATCATTTGAAAATTTGCTGAAAATTTTGAAGAATATGCTTCCGAAGAATAACGAGTTGCCCACCAGTACGTACGAAGCAAAGAAGGTTGTGTGCCCTCTAGGTTTAGAGATTCTGAAGATACATGCATGCATTAACGACTGCGTCCTCTACCGCGGTGCATACGAGGATTTGAATGAATGCCCTGTATGCACTGCATTGCGTTATAAGATCAGAGGGGATGACCCTGGTGACGATGTTGAGGGCGAGAAACCCAGGAAGAGGGTTCCCGCCAAGGTGATGTGGTATGCTCCTATAATACCTCGGTTGAAACGCCTGTTCAGGAACAAAGATCATGCCAAGTTGTTGCGATGGCACAAAGAGGACCGTAAGTCCGACGGGGAGTTGAGACACCCCGCTGATGGAACGCAATGGAGAAAGATCGACAGAGAGTTCAAAGATTTTGCAGCTGACGCAAGGAACATAAGATTTGGTCTAAGTACTGATGGCATGAATCCTTTTGGCGAGCAGAGCTCCAGCCATAGCACCTGGCCCGTGACTCTATGCATGTACAACCTTCCTCCTTGGTTGTGCATGAAGCGGAAGTTCATTATGATGCCAGTGCTCATCCAAGGTCCGAAGCAACCCGGCAACGACATCGATGTGTACCTAAGGCCATTAGTTGATGAACTTTTACAATTGTGGGGCAAACCTGGTGTACCTGTGTGGGATGAGCACAAAGAAGAGGAATTTAACCTACGAGCGTTGCTTTTTGTAACCATCAACGATTGGCCTGCTCTCAGTAACCTTTCTGGACAGTCAAATAAGGGATACAAAGCATGCACGCACTGCTTACATGAGACTGAAAGTGTATTTTTGGATAACTGTAGGAAGAACGTGTACCTGGGTCATCGTCGATTTCTTCCCCGAAATCATAACGTAAGAAAGAAAGGCAAGCATTTCAACGGCAAGGCAGATCACCGGCCGAAGCCTGCGGAACGTACTGGAGATGAGATATTTGATATGGTCAAGGATTTGAATGTCATCTTTGGAAAGGGTCCTGGCGGACAATCAGTTCCGCAGGGAGTTGACGGGCACGTACCCATGTGGAAAAAGAAATCGATATTTTGGGAGCTACAGTATTGGAAAGTCCTAGATGTCCGCTCTGCAATCGACGTGATGCATGTTACGAAGAATGTTTGCGTGAACCTGCTAAGCTTCTTGGGCGTGTATGGGAAGACAAAGGATACAAAGGAAGCACGGCGGGATCAACAACTTTTGAAAGACCCAGATGACCGGCATCCGGAATGGTTTCAAGGTCGTGCCAGCTACGCTCTTACGAAAGAAGAGAAGGTCATTTTTTTTGAATGCCTGAGCAGTATGAAGGTCCCGTCTGGCTTCTCGTCGAATATAAAGGGAATAATAAACATGGCGGAGAAAAAGTTCCAAAACCTGAAGTCTCACGACTGCCACGTGATTATGACGCAATTGCTTCCGATTGCTTTGAGGGGCCTCCTACAGGAAAATGTTCGAGTAGCCATTGTGAAGCTGTGTGCATTCCTCAATGCAATCTCTCAGAAGGTAATCAGTCCAGAAGATCTACCACGGTTACAGAACGATGTGGTCCAATGTCTTGTCAGTTTTGAGTTGCTGTTTCCACCATCCTTCTTCGATATTATGACGCACCTCCTGGTCCACCTAGTCGAAGAGATTTCCATTCTCGGTCCTGTATTTCTACACAATATGTTCCCCTTCGAGAGGTTTATGGGAGTATTAAAGAAATATGTTCGTAATCGTGCTAGGCCAGAAGGAAGCATCGTAAAGGGCTATGGAAATGAGGAGGTAATTGAGTTCTGTATTGACTATGTTCCTGACCTTAAGCCGATTGGTATTCCTCAATCGCGGCACGAGGGGAGACTAAGTGGAAGAGGCACGGTCGGAAGGAAATCAACGATATGTATGGACGGTCATTCTATGACTGAAGCACACTACACAGTTCTGCAAAATTCGAGCTTGGTGGCTCCGTACTTCGAGCAACACAAGAATATTTTACGCTCGAACAACCCGGGGAAGCCTGAATCATGGATTAGAAAGGCCCACATGGAGACTTTCGGCAGTTGGTTGCGAAAACATTTAATGAATGACAATGATGTTGAAGATCAGCTGTACATGTTGGCCAAGACACCATCTTCGACTATCACGACTTTCCAAGGGTACGAGATTAATGGGAATACATTTTACACGATCTCCCAAGATAAAAAGAGCACCAACCAAAACAGTGGTGTCCGCTTTGATGCAGCAACCGAGATTGGGCAAAAGGTCACATATTATGGTTACATAGAGGAGATATGGGAACTTGACTACGGACCCTATTTTAAGGTCCCTTTGTTCCGGTGCAAATGGTTCAAGCTAACAGGAGGTGGGGTAAAGGTGGACGAGCAATACGGAATGACAATGGTGGATTTCGACAATCTTGGTTACCTTGACGAACCATTCGTCCTAGCCAAAGATGTCGCTCAGGTTTTCTATTTGAAGGACATGAGTAGCAAACCGAGGAAACGGAAAGATAAGAAAACGATCAGTGCATCATGCGATGATCCAAAGCGTCACATTGTTCTTTCAGGGAAAAGAAACATCGTGGGAGTGGAGGACAAGACAGACATGTCAGAAGATTATAATATGTTTGGTGAAATTCCGCCCTTCAAAGTGAACTCTGACCCAAGCATTAAGTTAAATGATGAGGATGCTCCATGGATACGTCCAAATCGTAAGAAAGCGGGGACACAAGGAAAGAATTGATGTGTAATAATTTATTGTACCAAACTTTGTTGAATGGATCATGTTTAATGGATCATTTTGAATTATATTATCTCTAATTAATTTATTGTACCAAACTTTTACTAAAAACAGAAAACAGACGCGCTAGCGCGCCGCAGTGTCGCCGGAATGCAAATTCTTTTATTAAAAAGAGAAAACATACGAACACTAGCTACTCCTCGCCGTCGTCGTCGGGGAACTCGTCGGTGACCTCCTCCGGGTCATCATCGTCGCCGAACTCGTCCGTGACCTCCTCGTCGTCGTCGGAGGTGCATGATGGTATGTCCGAGATAGGCCCCCACCTCGGATCGTCGGAGGCCCAGACTTCGCCGGCGCGGTCGGCCCGACGAAGCTCCTGCAGCGCCCTCGTCCTCGCCTCCCGAGCGGCATCTAACGCGAGGTGGCGTTCGAGGCGGCGCTCCGCCCGCTGACCCGCGCGGGTCTGCCAGAGCTCCTCGTCGGCGCTCTCCTCCCCCGGGTTGTTCCGGTAATACTCGCGGACGACGCGGTCTTCCCTGGCGTCGACTAGGCCCTGAAACGCGCGGTGGCGGAGGTGGAGGTGGTCGGCGGCAGTGATGATCTGCGGCTTCGGCGCCCTGGCCTCCGCTTCCCAGACGGTGTCGCAGTCGTTGAAGTTCATCAGCGACCGCGGGCGGTTGAGGCGCCAGGCCGCCGCGTCCCAGGCGCGGGCTGCCTCCGCCGCCGTCGCAAAGGTGCCGAGGGGGATGCGGTCGTCCCCCCAGCGGATATCTGCGCTGAACATTCCGTTCTGCCGTGCTCGCACGCCGCGGAAGCCGGTGGTGCTGTTCCTCCTCGGAGGCATGGTGGAAGCGCGACGGTGCGTGGAGAGGAGAAGACGCGCTCGAGGCGCGACAGTTTATACCGCGCCCTCCTGGCCACGCGTCACAAACTACCGCGCCACGCGTCGCAACTCCCGCGCCACGCGTCACAATTCCCGCGCCACGCGCCACCCTAACACAACCAACCAAATAGTTGCACATTACAGCCCTACCAAATGCCCGGTAGGACGTATATATGATGGCAAATCCGGATGTTTTGTATTTGCTCGATGAACTGACCGGTGTATGAAGGTGGGCTATATATAGGGTCCTCTGGCTCACAAAGTGGTGCTAGGGTTTTGATCCAACGGTTAAGAAACCACCTCATCCACGGCTCACAACAACTCGAAAGAAACACACCGTAGCCCTGATCGAACGGCTCACAACAGCTCAAAAGAAACACACCCCGGATCCAACGACTCAGAAGCGCTTTAAAGAAACACACGATCCGTGTGATTCTATCTGATTGGTCCAAACGAAACCCTAACCCATTTAGTCCCGGTTGGTGTCCCCAACCGGGACTAAAGGGATGTTTTCTTCTCGCTATATATATGTGCATTGCCACACCATTGGCATAAACACATACAAACTCACCACTCTCTCATGGCTTCTACCGTACCCACTCTAACATTCAACCAGGCCGAGGCACTTTCCGCCTCGAACTACCCCTGCCCGCCCGGCTACAGTGTTCCCGCCGGTTGGATGCTGAGCGCCGGAGGAGTGCCGGTCCCTCCTCTTCCTCAAGGTGTGGCACGTCGGGCGGCCATCACGAACCATTACTACAACGAGCTCACGCCGGAGCAGCGGAGAGATCCCAGCTGGCATCCCGATAACCAACATACTTGGGATGCCTTCTTCATCAATCGGCGTGAGAGGGCGCTCGCCAGGTATGAGGAGGACGGCCTGCCTCCTGGGAACTTTCACGAGGCCGGTCGTCGGCTATGGTGGTCCGGCCGGACTCTACAGAGCGTCATGGACTACATCAGGGCCGGCGATAACCCCCGCCTGCGCTACCCTCAGGCCCAGTCCTGGGCTCTGAATTTTCTCATGTCGTAGGCCTAGGCAGGAGTATGACTAGCAGCAGATATCAGATCATGCATGCATCTATGCTCTCCGTTTAGGTTTAGATCCACTCTTGCCATTATGTACTGCCTTTTTTATCTATGGGAATTTTTAAGATTGGAAAAAGAATTAGTTCTATTTTTCTGAATTTTCTGATATATTATTTGTATTTTTAAGATTGGAAAAAGAATTAGTTTTATTTTTCTGAATTTTCTGATATATTATTTGTATTTTTAAGGTTGCACGCATCTATTATTTCTATTCGAATAACCACCTTTAGTCGCCGTTCGTGTCACGAACCGGGACTAAAGGCTCGTTCTGCGCGGGAACGAGAAAGCCGCGAAAATTTTCACCATTAGTCCCGGTTCGTGACACCACCCGGGACTAAAGGCCCGCGGAGGGTACCCCAGGGGACCTTTAGTCCCGGTTCGTGACACCACCCGGGACTAAAGGCTGGAACTATATATGTGGATGCCTTCCTGCCCCAAAATTTTCTAAGTCACAAACCCTCTTCTTCCCTCGCGCCGGCGCCTGCTCGTCTTTCTGCCCCGTCGCCGTCGCCCGCGCAGAGGACCGCGCCGTCTCCATCGCCGTCGCCGTCGCCGTCGTCGAGCCCTTCTCTCCACCGCCTCCACCCTGCTCCGCCCCCGTCCCGTCGCCGTCTCTCCGGTAGGTTCCCCGCGGGCCGTCGCCGTCGCCCTAGATCCAACGCGCGAACGCCATCGAACGGATCGAGAACACGAATCACGCGCGAACGCGCCGCCCTCGAACGGCGACCACGAACTGAGAACGCGCCGCCCTCGCGCTCGCTACCGCGGCCAGATTCGCCGCCGGCGAGACAACAGTGGCCGTGTGGCCTCGTCCCCATCTCCGTCCCCTCCCCCGTGGCGAGCACCACAGTGGCCTCCTCCCCATCTCCGTTCCCTCCCCCGTGGCCGGAATCGTCGGAATCGCCGGAGACCCGAGAGCCTGAACTGCCACCGCCGGCCACCTTGTGACGCCAGGGGTGACGTCATCATGACGTCACCTGGCCACGTGTTGACGAGTTTTTTTAATGACGTCATCATGACACGTGGGGCCCACTGTATATGGAATTACAGAACATAATTAAATCTTCTAAATTAAATAACTTTTAATTTATAATTCCAAAAAATATGGAAAAATATGCAAAATGTTCACAAAAATGTAAGCTATCTGTTTATATCATTATCATTCATGTTTGACAAAGTTTAAAATGAGACCATATTTGAATTTGAGTTAAATTCATTAAAATAATGAAAGTAAGTTTTAATTCAATAAATTCAGAATGTTAAGTATAATATACCAAAATGACCAGAAAAGCAAATGCAACCTAGCTTTGGGGTTCTCCAAGTCATTTGAGAGACCCTACCAATCTGTTTTCCCTCTTTCTACGACAATATTTGCTAAGTCTCCTATATACTTAATTAATTTTTACTACATGCATGTCTGCAGGAGTGACATATGGCAGACAATAGAGACCTGACGGCGGAACAGGAGGCTGAAGGTTATATATTAGATATCATAGCCGGAGGAGGAACAGACATTGACGATGATGTAATCTCTTCTTATCTGAACCTTGAGGATCAAGAAGGTGAAGGAGGAACAGACATTGTCGATGATCAAGGAGGTGAAGAAGGAACAGACATTGTCGATGATCAAGGAGGTGAAGGAATGGACATTGATGACGGAGGTCAACCGTCGACAAACGACGATCTCCAATTGCAAAGAACAACCACCTCCGGCGAGGTATATATTTTAGCCCTCGGTCTTATTTTAGCCCTCGGTCCAATTGCAAAGACTAACGCGCGCGACTCTCTTTCTTATTTTAGCCCTCGGTCGGATCTAGTATGACAAAGCGTGGCAAATCCAAGGAGATGAAAGATTCCGAAATATATACCATCGAATCAGTCAGTCAAATCGGCAAGCCCCTACAGCACACCACAAAGTTTATCAACCAATGCGGAGTCATTGTTAGAGACGTCGTCCCGATCACCGTCCAGGAATGGAAGGAGCCAAAGAAAGCACGTGTTGGTTTCACTTATGTCGACAAGAGAACGAAAAAGATTATGTTTAGAAAGCTTATTGCACATTTCATTCTACCTCCGGAATACAACAAAAAAGATGAATTCGGTCAGGACGTTCCGGGTGGACGTGAGAGGAGGAGGATAGTCAAAGAGTTCGCTCTTCAGAAGATGGCCGAAGCATTCCGGAACTTCAAGAAAAAATTGTTCCGTGAATATGTCAGCCAGGGCAAGACTCCGAATTTCACTGGACAATATGAGAAACTGAGAGATGATTGGACAGAATTTGTGACGCAACATAAATCGGAGCATTTCAAGGTAATGTCGGCAAAAAATAAGGCTAATGCGGAAAAGAAACAGTACCATCATGTTATGGGGCCAGGAGGATACCGCGTTTCGGCGCCTAAGTGGCAGGCAATGGAGGACGGCCTAAGGGCAAGAGGAATCCGTCTAGGTACAGAGGGATGGGACGAAAGAGCCAAAATGTGGTGGTACGGGCATGGGGGATCGCTAGACCCGGAGACAGGGGAGTGTGTTCACCGGCAGAAAAAGTTTGCTCCCACAAAAGATCTTGTTGACGCAATGACCAGAGCTCAACAGGGCAAGATCACGTTCAACAGAGAGAGAGACCAACTGACAGTTGCCCTCGGAAATCCTGAACACGGAGGACATATACGAGGCAAAGGCAGAATGCCGTGGAAAGTAGGGTTTTCCCAGGAGGGTGACCCGTACTGTTACAGAAGCCGTAGGAGAGGTACGGACCGGGCTGCAGATGAACTGGCGAATCTTGCAATGGAAGTTTCTGACCTGAAGAAGGTCGTGGCGGGAATACTTGAGAAAGAAAAAGCGTCGGCTGCAGGGCCGCATCAAGAACATGCAACGGATCTCGGAAGCCAGCAGCGGAGAAGCAGCGTGGCTTCCACGGAGGCCCCGACTGCAGGTGCTAATGCACCGATGATCGAGAGTCGTGCACCGGAGCCTCACTACCCCGTGGATGACGTAAAGGAGATGAAAGAATGTGATCTGCATTATCCCGTGGGGAACATTTCCATGAAGGTGGCTACCGGCAGTGCTTTACCCTATACACCTGGAGCACTCCATCACAACAACCCCATTCCATATGGCTATGCTCGTGTCACGGTGGAAGACATAGTCCAAGCGTTTGAGGACCTGGAGATTGACATAGCTACACCCGAAGGGGAGAGAAGACTTGGAGATGTCAAGCGCCAGTTCATTCTATGGAAAAAGAAGTACATAGTGTTTCCAGGCGAGACGCCAAGGCTAACAAGTCCACCCCCCTACGATGGTGCAGGTGCTGGTGGTGGTGGTGGTGCTAGTGCTGGTTCACCTACGCCTCCTTCACGCCATTCGACGCCGTCCCCCGATCTTCCTCCTCCGGTGGTTAAGCAGCCGTCGCCCACGATTCCTCCTCCGGAGGAAAAGCAGACGTCTCCCACTATTCCTCCTCCGGAGGAAAAGCAGACGTCGTCGCCCCCCATTCCTCCTCCGGAGGATAAGCGGACGTCGCCCCCCATTCCTCCTCCGGAGGATAAGCAGACGTCGCCCCCCATTCCTCCTCCAGCGAAGAAACAGAAGCAGGCGGGCAGCAAGGGAACACGCTCTTGGTCTATTAACCCGGACCCTTATGTACCTAAGACCACACGGGTACCGGAGCCATCACTGAAGCCTCTCACCCCAAGGCCTTGGGAACTTAGTGATGCTGAAACCAAATTGGTCGTGAAGGCTGACGTTGAGAAATGGAAGGGCAAACTGAAGGCGCTAAAGGAGCCTGAGCCCAAGGAAGTATTCCCTCCGATTGTAGACTATTGGGCTACGGATTTTTTATCGACAGTGTCCCAATCCGTGAAGAATTTGCCTAAAGACTATGATATTGAACTTCGTAAGCAAGCAGGAATATTGGAGGAGGAGAAAAAAAAAGCAAAAATGATACAAAGCGGGAAACAAGTTGCCCAGCTCGGGATGCAGAGTAAACAATCGATATCCCCCCTCATAGTGAAAGCCGCTCCGGAACATGACCCCGAGGTCATAAATGCTGTGACAGCAATGGGATTGACTGTAGCTACTGCCATGCAAAATGCGTCCGAGGCCGGTATGTCTCTCCGTGCCTTTTTAGACATGGACGATATGCCAGTGGCTGATGTAGCATTAAAATATGTGAAGAAAGGGCCTCTCGTCGAGCCTGCGAAGGAAAAGGATCTACCACCACTAATGCAAAGTCTTCTACGTTGGTACAAAGATTTCATAACTTTTACCGACAAAGAATATGTGTATGTGGATTATACAGAGGAGCATCACACCAAAAAGTACTCTGTAACAGTTGAGTTGAGTGAATTGTTCCAACTGTTCAATATGCGTGAGCTCGACAAATCTATCCTGAGTTGCTACGTTCTGTAAGTGATTTATTTCTACCTCATCTCGTTCTTCATTTGCCTACACTATATATATATATATATATATTGTCCTAACTATATTGTTCCGTACGCTATTATGCAGATTGAAGATTTGGGAATGCAAAGTAAGACTCATCCATGATATTGGGTTCATTGACCCACAAATCATTAATGGAACTATGTTAGAACGTCACCCCATAGACGTGGAGAAAGACTTGTACAATTTTTTTAAAAAGCATGAATCCAAAAGATATATTCTATTTCCTTACCATTTTGGGTGAGTGTTTCTCTCATGTTCCCATTCTCTTTTGTTTACTCCATGCATGGTATGTCCAATCGATAAATTATGCATGACTCTGCATCTAATGTGTCCGCAGGTACCACTGGATTCTGCTAAAAATTGATCTTCACCAGGCCATAGTTTTCATCCTTGACTCTATGAATTCAAATACAAATCTTTGGGTCGACATGAGAAAAATGATGCAAAAGTAATTATTTTTCAATCATTTGCGCTCTATATCGATCGGTCTCTTTTGTTCATTTTCTAAGCTAATAACTCCCTTGTTCATTTAATTTTATTTGCATTGTAGAGTTTGGAGACGGCTCTCACATCAACATGTCGGTGAATTCAAAGATGAGCTAAAATTTAAAAATGTGCTCAAAGGTGTGGATAAGCAGCCACCGGGGACCGGTCTATGTGGATACTATGTCTGTGAGAACATACGGAAAGAAATATCTGAGAGGAAGAAGGACGAGAAAACGCGGAACGGTCTCAATAACTTGCGGAGGGCGCTTACTCCAGAAGCTCGCTTCCGACCAATTCAAGAGGAAATAGCAGGATTTTTCCTTAGGCATGTCATCCAGAAGAAAGGAGAGTTCCATGCGTCCACCGACGATGACTTTTATAAGCATGTATAAGCCCTAAGTACTTTGAAACTTGTGCGAATTTGTGTATGCTCGTCCATCTTAATTGTGTAATATGGAAACTTGTTCGAGGTTGTATATATGGTCACCCGATATTGAATATATATTATATATTCCTATTGAATATATTCTCCTCGTTTGATATTTCATATATATATATATGCATGAATATGTGTACTGAAATTAAAACAAAACAAATTAAAAAGGAAACAGGTTTAGGGGGCCTAAAACCCTAAACCTGCGCAGGTTTTCAGTCCCGGTTAACCACAAGACCCGGGACTAAAGGTCTTCCGCCGCAACGGACCCCTAGCGCCCACGTGGACGGGCTTTTAGTCCCGGTCCGTAAGTGGCGGGACTATAGGGGGGGGCATTTAGTCGCGCATAGCTAGTCCCGGTTGCCCGGACGGGATTAATAGTCCTGGTGAACCGGGACTGTAGGCCTATTTTCTACCAGTGGTTAATTAGTATATGTGTGCTACATAAAAATTATATATGGCAAACCGACAAAATAAGAAACAGTTGGAAAACGACCAAGTATTTCCTGCATGATAAAAGATTTGATGTTTAGGTGTTTACAAACTAGAAAACAAAGATAGTTAGATAAAGATAAATTCTTAAAAGTGTCATAGGGAACATCCATAAAATAATAATGCACGATAACGAGATGTCACATGAAATGATAGGTAATACCTATCTCCGCTAATAAAAGAAGAGCTCCAATGACGCGCGGCGACAATACGACACATAAAAATGAGAATTAACAACACTAATTAAGAAGGACCCTAGCATTAAAAAAACATGTGTCTTTCCCCAAGCGATGCTTGGGGCGAACCCTAGCATCACTTAGCTAGTAGCCGACACGCACCATCATCGATATGCCTGCATATTCATATTTCATGCGTGGTATAAGAAAATCCTAAAATACCTACTTAGATGACCACCAGATAAAGAAATGTTGAGTGAAAGCTGAAAGTCTTTCATGCATGTCAAATGATTTGATATTTTTTGCTTAATAACTATATAATGGCTATTTAGATAATGACTAGTCATGCAAAATCGGACGGGAAAACACAAAAAGGTGTGCATGCTAAAAACTTCTAAAGCTGAAAACGGTCAAGAAATCTACCAAGATGATATCAATTGGGTAAACACCCTAGTATTCATGCATGCCATAAGAGTTGATATTTGGGTGCTTATAAAGTAGAAATGGAAAATACTTACGTAATCACCTGTCGCGGAAAAAAAAGTATCATAGGCAATATTCCGGTTCGAACATACTAACACTCATATTTTTCAGCCACAAAGTATAACATCACATCTGATGAGGATCTAGCATTTTAATTCGTCAGCGTCGTCGCTTTCGCCGGAGGAAAGATTTCAAGCGATGGAAAACCTAATCTAGAAAGTCCATAACCCTAAACCTAAACAGGTTCGCACACGCGGGACCCCTCACCACCTTGCCACCAGCGGGTGGGAAGCGGCCAAGGAGGCCGGTGTCAGAGACGTGAAATTCGGAGACTTTTTGGACCAACCACTTATTTTCATTAATACAAAAATAAGTTACATGATGGGAACACACGTGGAAACTAACAAACTGGTCAGAAAAATATGATTGTCCTGAAAACCTTGCATGTAGAACCCAAAAAGTTAGAAAAAACACTAAACTATCCCTACGGTTTCCTGTACTCACCAAAACGAATGGCCGCCGCCCAAAACCAGCGCCGCCGAGACGCACACCAGAAGGGACGCCGAATCTCCACCATTGCCAGATCCAAAGAAGTACCATCGCCAACGAGTCTTTGTGAGTCGATGAACAAGCCTACTGCAACCAACGAGGCACATGTTGTTGTAACACGTCGATCGATGCTATCTTGGACCCAGACTCGCCGCATCCCATCGAGAAATTCAGAGAAGAACGATAGATCTACCACCTTCGGACCAACATCCTTGCTCAAAGATGAACCCATGTGCATATAATTTCTGATCCATTGGTTTTTGCCTCATAGATCTTATGTATAAATATCATTTTTTGTATCTACAAATAAAGAACAGCTCTAGAAAATGGAAAAAAATAGGGATCAAGAAAACATCCGAAATCGAACGTGGATCCTAAAAATATCCATGGTCTGAAAAATTCTGCCAAGAACAAACCCTAGATCGGAAAAATGGAAAAAAAAATATGAACCCTAGGTTCACAACAAGATCCAGAGGTCTCCCAGAAGTAGATGCCAGCCTCCCTCCCCGCCGTCGCCTCCGTCCCTGACGTTGGAGTATGATCCAGAGGCCACAGCCGCCATCGATGAATCCCTCCCCACCGCTGACGCGCTTCCTTCCTGTCGCCTTCTCGTCGCCTGCGCGGGCTCCATCCCTGCCGCAGGTCACTTCCATGCGGTGGGAGTGGGAGGTGGGAGGAGAGTTGTAAGAGGAGATCAACCGGATTAGGGGTTGGGGGAAATGATTTAGGATTAGGGATTATTGAAGTTATGCCACTTTACAGGGGGTCGAATTATATTTTTATCCAAGTGGAGGGACCGTAGGATCGGAAATGAACGTCCTCGGTAGGTCGGGAACGTACATATAGGTGTGAGATTGCTGCTTCGAACCAGCTAGTAAAACTCTGATCAAAACTATTCCAATGATAACATGGAAGACAGGCGGTGTCCAATCAAAACTAGCGAGCTATAGTCTAAAATTAGCTAGGAAAGAAATATAGACAACAAGAAGAAATCATTGAACGCTTAATAGAAAATATGGGGGAAACAACTTCTCTCTCTCTAGGATCGGTTGGCTACTCTGATGTGTCGTTTTCTTACTTTTCTTTATTATAATTCTTTCATCAAAAAATAATTTTAATCACATCATTTAAAGTTTTCATGTTTTTCACCTTATTTTTTTTGTAGTGAAAAAGGCAATAATGGTGACGAGGTCGGAGCGCATGACTAGCTACTCATCGCCACAACACATTTCGTTTGGATCTCTTTCCCGCCAAATTGATGCAGCCTTTTAGACCCACCCACCCCTAGCCGCCACTTTATCCTACACTCTATTTTCTCATACATTTCCCTCCTCTTTTCCCCCTCTCACTCTTTCTTCATTAGTTGTTTTTCCACATAGGACTTTTGCCAACATGCCGTGGATAATACTACTTATTATACTCCTACTATGGCCGGCCTAAAGCATGGCGACCTAAACCATGGACTATAAACACCATACCCTTAACCTTAGACACGACTTTGAATTGGAACCTCATTCAGAAAATTTTGACCCTAAACCCTAGACCTAGACACTAGCTCTATACCCTAATCCCTAAAACCAAACCATATATATAGACCATCAACGGATCAAAAACCCTAGATCGTCGGCATGAAGTCCAAATATGGGTATATAAGGATGGTGATTAATATTAAAATGCAATACACAACTTTAAAATGGCACCTCTCTCACAAACTTGACTATCCCATTCAAAATTCTCAACTTAGAGTGGAAAAGTCCAACTTTGAATAAGCAACTGAACCAATTTTTGTAATAGATTTGCCTCTTTTTCACATGGTCTCTTTCACATGCCCTATTATATCACTAGCCAAAGAGAAAGTCACATAAAACCACCATGTATGAAAAGTAGGCATATTCCTCATTGTGGGGGCCACAAAACATGGCACACAAGAAATCACGCCAAGAACCGCCGGAAACCCTAGCTCTTTGACATACCGTCATAATGTATGTATATAGGGTTGGTGATAAAAAATCCAACATGCCACTTTGATGTGACACATCATTCACAAATTGGAATACACCACAGGAAGTTTCTAGACTTAGAGTTGAAAACTAGCATTTGGAAGTAGCCAAACCATTTTTTTTGTAACAAATTTAGCCATTTTTTAGTTTTCCATGTTCCTATGCCTCATTTTATCACTAAAAGTGTGGAAACTCACGTAAAACCACCATTTTGTACGAAAACTATGCGTGTATAAGATTGGTGTTAAAGATGAAAATTGAATTCACGTTATTAGGGTAATTATTTTATGCTAGGAGCTCAGTTATTACCTATCATTTCACGTGCCCATGATGTTGTCATGTGTTATTAGGGTCATTATTATGCTAGTAGACGACTATCACCTTTGTTTTTATGTGCACATGATGTTAATTCGTGTTCTTACATGCATTATTTTATACTTGGAACTATCCATGAAACTACTCCTAATAGCATGCCATTATTTAATTAAAAACAATGGGCCGAACATGACAGAATTCGACGGTCGTCCCACCTAGCCCTTTTGGTTAGGATTAAGTGGTTATCACTCTATCGCTCTTTCACCCTACGCTCATCTCACTTCAATCTTCACGGCCGAAACGCGTCGCCACCCCTCTCTCTCACCTCACTCACTCCCGAGCTCTTACTCATCCCAACACCGGTGCCCTTCCCTCCCCAACGCCGGCAATCCCAACACAGCCTCGACGGCCACCCACCCACCTACTTCTCCCTCTCATCCTCTCTCTCTCTCTCTCTCTCTATCTCTCTCTCTCTCTCCCTTGATTCATATCGACAACACCGCTAACATGTCCCGCCATTGCCACCCCTCCCCCAGACCCGGCCAGTCCTAATAAGCAGCACCGACCCCTCCTTCCCTCCTCTCCTTGGCTTAGTAACCGATTTCGTGCATCAGATCGAAGCACCGCCGCCCTATACTTACAGAGCGGAGAGATGCTGTCGCAGAGCGGCCATGGTGTCGTGGTCGATTGCTTCCCAGAGCGATTATGC
Organism: Alopecurus myosuroides; assembly: GCA_028641055.1. NCBI lineage: Eukaryota > Viridiplantae > Streptophyta > Magnoliopsida > Poales > Poaceae > Alopecurus > Alopecurus myosuroides. The sequence goes on from CM054060.1 coordinate 83,573,002, forward strand.
ATCGCATGATGCGTGGCGCTCCGTCAAGTTTGCCAGCCCGCGTCGCACGCGTGGCCTAGGTTGTGATGCGCATCATGCATCCAACATGCGCACATTCGACATTCCGGGCAATAGCTAACAGAGGACGACCTAGGAAACATCGTAGCTCCCACCCGACGCCGGCTCCGTCGGGGGAGCGATGAAGACGAGAATATCCGAGCACAAGTAGGCCGACATCATGACGTTGTTCACCCGATGGCGCCTCCCGCACCATCGGACGTTTTCATGTCCACTAGGGTTCACTGGCCGGCGACGGCCCCGCTTTGTGTTAGCCATAGAGAAGTCTCTTAGTGACATAGCCGATACATGTCTTCCATGTTGAGATCCACATATCCGTTGTCAGCGCTGATGGATGAGATAGGTGAGGCCAAGATGAGAGAGGGAGTCCCGGAGCACGGACACCCCAAGTGCTTGAGTTTAGTATTAATGAGTATGCATGTTCAATTTATTTAATTGTAAGATGTCACGCGTGTTTTCACCTGGTTTGCACGATAAGTTAGTTGGTCTAGCCACCCTGATCTTGATGCACGCATGCATGCATGCATGCATGTATGTCAATCTAGAACTGGATAGCTAGGTAACACTAGACGTCCATACACGTACGTACTAAAATCACCAACCCACTAAAAGCTCGATCCACCCGTAGCGGGAGCCACCTTATCCCCTCTGTGCACCTCCTCCACCTTCGCTGTTGTGAGACTTGTCTACGAACTCGTAACCGAGGAGGGCCTCGACGAGGGGCACCGGTGTGCGAGATCAGGGAGGCCAGGCCTCGACGAGAGGGCTCATATGTGGCGTGTCTTCCTGGCATCTTCATAATTTATGAACATGTAATTCATATTGTTTGCTAGACTAGCATTCACATCCATTAATGATATTCGCGTGTTGTGTCAACTAGGTACAACAAGTTCACAATTTTTTTTGCTATACCAATAAGTAGCTAGAAACATTGTTTAGTTTTATTTTTTAACGCGCCAATATTTCGTGGTGTAACAAGAAAAATTCCATCGCCAGCACCATGGAGGTGTGCATCTATCATTTTTCTAAAACTTACTTTCATGACTAAGCTACGACTTACATCCGAAAAAGTTACAGTTCCATAATTTTGGCATGTGTAGCCACCTGAGAGTTGCCCTTATTTGTAGATTGTTAATTTATGAGAAAATAGATAGCGTCCATTACTTCGTATTCAATCCTCATACGTTTATTATATTCATGTGCATTGTATTGATTTAATAATTTACGCATGATACTTACGATGAGAAAATATGCAATATCTATTATTTTGTGTCATTTTTTGATAATCTATGCTCTCATACCATAAACTCGTGGTGTAGCACTGTTGATGCCTATTCACCCACACCATCTTCCTCCCACTCATCACTGATTGATCATGGACCTCTAAATGTACCCTCCTCCGGCAAGCCACGCCTCAACGCCATGATAGAGCTCCACCATCGATGTCGCTCATCTAAGATTGAGGCCTAACGACACTGAATCTATGTTCTAGTGTGGCGGAGCTACATAGGCATGGTCATCCTATCCTACAACAGGCAATGCCTCCCAACACAATCACCCCACCCGAGGCAGTACGAAGGCTACGATTGTACTCAAAATGATGGAAACTTGCGAGCCAAGCGCGTTATGCCACTTCTCGGTGAGCCTCACCATATCACTTAACTAGAAACTAACCAACTCTACAACACATGTTACAGAAACCACCGCCATTGACTACATCTTCCAACAGCTACCCCGTGTGACTCCCTCACACGTCACCCTTGCCATCTGTTACATCTGACGTGTTGTCTTGATCCCCCAAACCATCCAGATTTTAAATGGTTAAGGAATTAAATACGACATGTGAGCTATGCCACAAGAATTTCGATTGTATATTTCAATTTACTATTTCTTGCTTCGGCCGCTCCACTATTTTCATGCATGTGAGGCTACTTATTAGGTTAACGCTACTTATGTTCGAGCAAAGATTTCCTGTCTATAACTTGGATATGGTATGGTTTTATACTCTGACATGGCATAAACTGGTTCTAGAAAATTGTATTCGGAGTATAAGTTTTCTAGGGCGTTTCTAAGGTTTTGTTGGATTTTTGGAGAATGTTTTATTCATCAATGGTTTGAATTAAAAGAAAAACTGCAGTGAGGTTTACTGGATCAAACACTAATAAGTCTCGTTATTCGGCCGAAGCCCACTCATCGAGCTCGCTAGGGTTAATCGGTAATCCCAGCTCATACCGAGCAGAAGTTCTGAATATACTCAAAAAAAAAAAACACAAGTTCTAAAAAAAGTACCGAGCAGATTCTCAAAAAAAAAAAAAAAAAAAAAACAGTACCGAGCTCCCTCGTGCGCCAGCGCCACCCACACCCCAATTTCCTTTCTCGCTCTCCACCTTCCCCGCGTCTTCCCCCAATCCCACGCATCCGCCTCTTAGCCTCGCCGGCCGCCCCCAGCCCTTCCGCCGCCGGCATGTCCTCCCCCAGTCGGCCCCTCCTTCCCTCCGTCGGCCCCTCCTCCCTTCGGTTTACTTGCCGCTCTCGCGAATCAGATCGAAGCCCCGCCGCCCCAGCCTTGCAGACCGGAAAGATGCCGCCGCCCAGCGACCACGGCGTCGCGCCGGCTTGCTCGCCGGAGCGCGCGTGCATCGCACGATGCGCGGAGCTCCGTCAAGTTCGCCAGCCCGCGTCTCGCGCGTGGCCTAGGTTTGCGCTGCGGTGATGCACGCCGGTGAGGGGGAGCCGGCCACCAGGACGCGACTGCGCCGACGCGAGCCACCGAAGGCTGCGCATCCCGTCGTACGCCACGCGGTGCCAGGAGCGCCATCAACCCGCGCGTCTCCTCGTAGGAGGGGACGGCGGCTTGTTTGTTCGCCGGCGTGGCTACGGCTCCTCGTCGACCGTCGTCGCCATGGCCTTCGTCGCCAGCCCTGTGAGGCCTCCTCTTCTTGGTATGCTACTACTGCCTCTCTAGGTCTTGATTTCTTAGGGAGCAACCGCTGTAGTTTGGTGCTAAAAGCTCTGCTCTTGTACTGAGATGGACTATAGCTGCTTACTTAGTATCATTACTTTGAAAAATGCATACATCTCACAAGTTTGGATGCATGATAGAATACTGTGGCGTTCTTCTTTATATTTCAGCAAGTAAAAAAAAAAGATGTTGATATTGCTGGGTGTTGTATTGAGGTGAAATCTGAACCATTTATTATTCAAAATGTAGGATGTCGACTTGCTTGAGAGAGAAAATTGTAGAATCTTGCAGTTTTACGATGACAAGTAGTTTCCTGACATCCTTTGCTTATTAGACGTTGGTTCTTACACTATAAAAAGATAGAACCTGTAAATTCTACGGAATGTGGTATAAATCCAGTAGTACAGTATGTGTTTATGTGCAGTTTCTGCCAGAGTTTTGTCGTGCCGGGCAAGGAATCGTGCGACAAAGATCCATAGAATGTATTCTGGTTGTCTTATGTAGGTTTATTCTTACTAGAGAGTTTTTTCTTGATATCTATTCGAGTGGTGTTTTTTGATGTTACATTTGACTTATTCCCCTAATTGTAGGTTGAGAAGAATGGGCCTTGATTCCATGGACGCTGAAGCTTCTTAGAAGATGAAGAATAATACGAGGCTTTGTCAAGAAGTGTCATGGTTTCTTAGCCTCAGGTCAGACCAATTCCTCTATTTTCTGCTCCTTTTTCTTCCTTTCAACGCTATATGTGCTACTGGTAGAGCTGCGTGCATTGATTATGCTGAAAAGATTTCATCTTTATTTGTAGATGTACACCCAGATGTCCGACATGTTCCGCAGAGGTGGATGCGGTATGAAGCTGGTGTCGCTGGAGAGGGCGCCACGGCCTGCGTCCTGCTGCTCGGCGGTGGAGGACAAGGGCTTCCTCGAGCAGGAGGCGTACATGATGTACGTATTGCCATGAAGTATGGTGTCGTCGAGGTAATCTGAATCTATCGAACCCTGGTGGTTTTGCATGTATGGTTGCTCCATATTTGTAGCTGTACACCCAGATGTCCGTGCATCATGTTCTTGCTTAATGCGAGGAATAGGCGAGGGACGAGAGTTTGTTTGCTCTTTTGTGTGAATATAGACGGCGTGCTCTCCGGGGAATTATGAATAACCAAGGTGTGCCTGGCTGATCCAATTATCTGCAAGGATGTAGCGCATTGTGTAACACAATAGTTGTACTCGCTCCGTTCCATATTAGATGACTCTCTAATACATGTATCTAGTATTGAAATATGTCTAGATACATCTATGTGGGAGTCATCTAATTTGGGACGGAGGCAGTACATGATTAGGAACTCGATCGTTGTGATTCCGGTGGCATGTTGATGCCAGCGGCTTCATCTTAGTGCTGTGCAGTGCATTTGTGTTTAGCATGTGCAATGTGTATAACAACAAGTTGTGAAGTGCCCTGTGTTTAGCGAGAAAATGGTTTTTATACGCAATCGATGGTGCTGGAATGAACGTGTTGTTGGTCTGGTGCAGGGGCGGCGACGGCGACGGCGAGGACAAACTCCGCCTCGGTGATTGTGGCTTGTACCGTGCCGGCTCTGGCGGCGGTGCTGTTTTTATGTTTGGATAGATTCATGTAACCACTTTTATTGTCCTGAGTATTGTGTCCAAACCAGAACTTGTAGCGAGTACGTATGTGTATATATATATATATTACTAGTATATATGAGTGATTTTGTATTGCGACCCTAGTACGTGTCGGGACATTTGGCATTGGTCGTGCCATAATAATTTCTGAGTGATTAGGCATGCATGTACTACTGATAAGAGAAGCTGGTAGAGAAAATCCTTGAATGTTTTGCTTCAAGTTGTTTTGCGTGCCGACAACATGGATAGCTAGATTTTGAATATTTGGCTCGGTGCTAAATTTGGCTGATCGATCGATGTAGAAGAAGAAGAAGAAAAAAGAAAGGCGAAGGGCTGTGTGCGAAGTTGGTTTGCGCCGCCACAAAGGCTTCCTCCTCTCTCGCGACCGCAAAAAGACGTACGCACGAGCCAGGCGCTAGTTTCTTCTTGGAACGGAGTAGGTTGCTAGTTTCTGTGTATTTGTCTTCCATGGAAGGGCCATGGTGTTATCGAATCATGGAAGGGAACGCCTTGTTATTGGCCACAGCCATGTGTGTATAGGAATTAGAATGGATTCACTCGTACGCAGCATTTTCAATCATGGCGGTGCCGTGTTTATGCTTGGATAAATTCTTGTACCAGTAACTTTTCTTGTTCCAAAAGCGGCATCGGTCGTTGACAAGAGAAGATGGTGAAGCAAATCCTTGGATCGATGTTTTTCTTCAAATTAGACAGCTTCGTCTCCAGAAAACATGGATAGCTAGATTCTTAATAGTATTTGGCTACATCCGCTGTAGGAAGTTAAACACGCATCGATAGAAGAAGAAGAAGAAATCGCGAGGGGTGTGGAGGAGGTACACGCTTCTTTCGGCCCTAAACTGCCTCCTCGCGTCGGATGTGTCATGGCTTTTTTTTTCTCCTCAAATGGACGTACACGCTCCCGGCCCAAAACTACCTCCTCGCGCAGGATGCATGTGTTCCTTTGATTTTTTTTTTCTCCGCGACCGCAAAAGGACGTACACGCGCCGGATAAACCAACCATGCATTTTCCTTTTCTCCTCGTACATGCGTGCCATCGATCACTGCACGCACGTATTGTAGGCTGGCAGGAGGCGACCAGGACCGCGCTAGAGAAGAGGAATGCACGCGAAAAGCATGCTCCTCTGTTGCGCCATTTAATAACCGGTACCTGTCGCTGACGCCAGCAGATCCTGTGAGGCTTCCGGCGTTCTCGACACCACCGTGACTAGTGTTCATTAGCAACTCGAATACATGAGTACGTACAGCCTCTAGTACATCCATGTCCGGGATCGACATCGTGGTGGTACTGATTTTCTCCCGTGTTTGCATGGATCGATCAGGGGAACACCCTGACGTTGACCAAGCAGGTGGAGCTCTTCGCGGCCACCAAGTCAAAGATGACGGAATACAACGGCGGCAACAAGAGCTCCGTCGCGGCGGTCGCGATCGACGCGCTGCTCTCCAAGTCCCTCTTCCTCATCAGCGACGGCGGCAACGACATGTTCGCCTTCATCCTGCAGAACCGGACCGCGGCCGAGGCGCCGTCCTTCTACGCGGACCTCCTCACCAACTACACGCAGCACGTGCAGACACTCTACACCCTCGGCGCCCGGCGTTTCGGGATCGTCGACGTGCCGCCCATCGGCTGCGTGCCCGCGGTGCGCGCCAAGTCACCCACCGGCGAGACCGCATGCGTCCCCTCCGCCAACGCCCTCGCGAAGGGCTTCAACGACGCGCTGGCGAACGCGATGGCGAAGCTCGCCGTCGCGCTGCCCGGGATGAAGTACTCCGTGGGGAGCTCCTACAACCTGGTGTCCCTCTTCACCGCAAACCCGGAGGCTGTCGGGTTCAAGGACGTGACCAGCGCCTGCTGCGGCGGCGGGAGGCTCGGCGTGCAGACCGGGTGCGTGCCCAACGCCACCTACTGCGGCAACCGCAACGACCATCTGTTCTGGGACGGCGTGCACGGCACCCAGGCCACCTCCATCAAGGGCGCCAAGGCCATCTTCGCCGCCCCCGTCAAGCTCGGCTTCGCCGCGCCCATCAACTTCAAGCAGCTCATATCTTCTTCTTGATGCATGGTCGACGCACGGTGTCGTCCATCTATCGACCGTCAGCTTTTGATTTAATTATTATGCGAGTGTTCTAATAATTGATTAAGAGAGGAAAAAAGGACATACACGTCCTGATTCTTTTTGTAGATCGATAGAGGTGCGATGGAATCATAGAGAGGCTGCAGCCTATTGTATACTACAGTAAGAATTAATTGAAATTCAAGCAAAGAAGCCACCGACAATTGAATAAAAATGGCATCCTGCAAATTTTGGGAGCGTTTTTCAGTTCTTCCCGCATATGAATGGAGAAACAGTAGAACCATGGAGAAGGTGACGTCGTGCATGCAAATGATGTTTAAATCCAAACAAGAAGATCATTCGTTGTTGTGAAATCGCCTTTCAAGATGGAAGTAAGCTTTGTTGGAAAAAAAAATGTCTTGAGGATGGTTCCTGAGGCAATCTGTACCCACCGGAGATTATTTCACATTAGTTCCTGAGGCAATCATTGAGAAGGTGCCGTCGCGCATGCAAATGAAGTTTAAATCCAAACAAGAAGATCATTCACTAATGTGAAATCGCCTTCCGAGATGGGAGTAAGCTTTGTTGGAAAAAAAAAAATGTCTTGACGAGGGTTCCTGAGGCAAAGCTGTACCCACCGGAGACTCAGCACACCACGGTGCACTTGAATTGTTGTTATACACATGGTACTGCTAAACACTAATGCACTGAGAAAACACGCACACGCTTGCGTATGGACGGAACCCAGTCGGACCATCTCCTTCCAGTTATAACTAGCGACAGATACCAATCTATGTCCCAGACGAACTAGCCCCCGATCGAGCGTACAGAGAGGACATGGGGCTAAGTTTGAAACCAATTCATTTTTTTTTCGAGGATTTCCAATCAGAAGAAACACCATTAATCTGCTACGTACTTTATACATACCTTGAATACATCCATCCTGGGATCTCGCCACTGCCCATCTAGCTTCTCTGCCGGCCACTCGATGCATGGATCTTCTCCTATTAAGAAGAAAAGGAGACAGACCCGCCAGATCGAGACAAGAGATCGACGGAGTTGACTGCATGCATCCTGATACAATGTAAAAATGACAATTATGGTCAGTCGAATCTTGCTTTGTGCGCAAAGATGAGATGAACGTAAAGGAAGAGCAATAGAGGTACGTGGATCAAGCTCCATCTCGGGATGTGGCTGCTCGCCTCGCCTCGCCAAAGCCCAAAGGCACAAGGCACACGCGCATACCGCACGCGGCCTGTGACGATGCCATTCTATTTGTAGGGACGAACTAGGGGGAGTGAAGAGAGAGGGAATGCGCCCGGGAAGATGGGTTCAGGTCTTTGGGACTCTCTGATCTCTGGTTCGACCTTGTTGGGATGATGGAGGGCTGAGATCCATGGTGCCACGGATTGATGAGGTAGAGGCCCCGTAGATGGGTTGTTACCTCTAATTGTGGGAGGGCAATAATTACGCGTGCAAACAGGTTGATTCCACTTCCCGACTCCCGTCATGGTAAGGAAATAAATACGCTTGACTCCTGCCAATAAATTCCGCCTATGATTTCTAAGCCAATCACTTCTTCTAAGGCATGTTGCGTGCATGAGAGAGGAACAGGCGGTCGCAACTGCAAGAAGTTTTTGAATTGGTTTCCGGAGAAAATGTGTGGATTCTATGAGGATTGGGGGGAGAACGTTTGATTCATTCTATATATTGCCGCTTCATTCCCGGTAAAATTAACTTGATGCAACCAGAAACAAACCTAATAGTAATCAGTACGACACAAGATGAGGTGAATATTTTATATGCCTCAAAATCCCATGTTATACGTCAAGAAATAAGAAATAACCGAAACCACAATTTTACAGTGATATGAGCATCTACAATCAGTGCCATAATTGTACTCCCTCGGTCTCGAATTAATTATCGTGGATTTATCAAAATATGAATATATATCCATATTTTGACAAATCTAAGATTATTAATTTGGGACGGAGGAAGTATAATCAACAAGGAACCACGAGATGTTGAGGCATAGATAGCATGCGGCCAAAAGATTCAACATGACACGGCTAGCTAAGTTCAAATATAATCAACAAGGAAACACTACAACGATACATAGCAGTAGTCAACCAATCCCGAGCACCGGCATCCTCTTCGCGCCAACCTCCGTCGCCACAAAATCCATTAGAGTCTAGCAAAGTTCAAATCGTAGATCAGTCATAGCAGATCACACTTCATTGGTCGCCCTGGACGCTGACGCCGACTTGAGAGAGAGAGGGACAGCTTGTCCCTGCGGTCGACACCAAATAATGTTTAATATCCCCATGTCAACAATTAGGGCTGCATGTATTTTTAAAGCATAAAAAGAAAGATCCTGGCAACACTCTGAGAAAACAAGTATTTTTTTTCTCATACATCCACACCAATCATTAGTCATCAACTTGATAATGTTCAAATGCAAAACAAACAACCAAAGTGAACTTTATTTAGCTCCTGTTTTGCATGCATCTCTTATCAGAGCTGTTAATTTTAGTAGTATTATTTGAGTACTATCATGTTTGCTTGCTGTATCATAAAGAGTATTTTTGTTAAAGCATGTTTTGTATGGTCCTTGTTGTGAGAAACAAAACAAAAATGTTGCTTGAAGTAGAATTTATAACAGTAGTAGTAGAAGCTTGTATAGACTGTGGCTAGGACTTTTTCATGCCATGCTAAATGTTATTTTAGTTTTAAAGACTCGTGGTTATTGAGTATCATGATTAGTCTCAAATAGCTGAGAGTGTTTAATATGTATTAAAAGATTCATGAGTTGTTCTTGTCATAGTAAAGTATCAATATATGGTATTCTCTTTCAAATGTTTTATTTGGTTGACTTGGCGCATGCTCACACCATGTTTATGACTACAAACCAGTCACGAATAGCCTATGTCACTATGCATGATTATGGCTCTTATGCTCTCTTGATTTGTCGCTCCCAGTCTTTTGCTAGCCTCCACCTGTACTGAGTATGAGCTCTACTCGTGCATCCAAACTCCCTTAAACCAAAGTTTTTCCCATTGTGTCCATCATACCTACCTACATGTGGTATTTAACTGCCATTCCAAAGTAAATTGCTCATGTGTTACCTTTAAAACGTTCAAAATTACTCCTGCTTTATATTCCTGTTTTTGCTCATGAGGATGTAAATAGAGAATCTGTATCTCACTTGTTGATTGGATTTCACACACTGGACTAGTGGATTCATCCACTTATCCAAATGATAGAAGAGCTGGCAGCGGGGTGCCTAGCCCCAAATTAATACAAACAAATTCTCTTCACTATTTTTGCCCCTGATTTATCAGTCAAAGCATAATTGTGTAAACAAAATAGAAAGAGGGATGACCTTCTACACTAGTTGTGTCCTTCACCATGGGAGCCGCTCTTGTGAATCCAGTTGACTTGTTACGTACTGTATTTTCTGTTTATCATTCGTTGACATTAGCATACATCTCCCAAAATATAGACATTCATCCACAAATGTCAAACTTTTAATACCTCTGTTTAATAAAATAAAAACTCTAGCACATGAGTGATCCCCGCTTCCCTCTGCGAAGGGTCTTTCTTTTACTTTTATGTTGAGTCTCCATCTTCTAACTTTATGCACAGTTGAGAGAGCATTTTTGCCATTCTGAGTTCTATGTGCATTTGTCCCATAAGCATCAATAATTACTTCATAATGTGATATTATTTGTTCTTAAATTATTTGTTCTAGTCTTCCTCTTGAACTTTGAAGGTGTCGTGTCATTTATGTTTTGCCCCACTCTTAAGGACTATAGAAATATCACTTTGCCATGCGTTCTCTATACCTGAAACAAACGTTTATCTTTCTCTGCATTATCATTCATGATCCTTTATTTGAGTTAATTTTCGTGATGCAAAGTAATTGCTATGCTTTATTATTAAAGTTTTATTTATCATGCATGTGTTTAAAGTTTTATGATCTCAGCGTGCATATGCTTTTATATTAGATTGATCAAGTTTATGTTAGTAGCATGTCACCTCAGAAATTATTGTTTTATCGTTTACCTACTCGAGGACGAGTAGCAACTAAGCTTGGGGATGCTTGATACGTCATAAACGTATCCCTAATTTCGGATGCTCCATGATCATATTATGCCAATTGCTACATGTTTTATCCCTTCTTTATGTCATTTTTATCGATTTTCCGTAGTAACCTATTAACAAGATGCCACAGAGCCAGTTCCCTGCTTTCTGCTGTTTTTTAGTTTCAGAAAAGTTGTTCTGGAAATATTCTCGGAATTGGAAAATTCGAAGCCCGGAAGTCCTATTTTCCCCGGAAGCATCCAGAAGACCGAAGAGGAGCCGGAGAGGGGCAAAAGGGGGGCCACATCCTAGGGTGGCGCGGCCCCCGGGCCGCGCCATCTATAGGTGTGGGCCCCCTGGAGCGCCACCGCCTTTGCTCTTTCGCTTATTTAAGCCCCCCGGATGGAAAATCCTAGATACGTGATCAAAATCCCCGAAAAAGTTCCGCAACCGCCATCACCGTCAACCCTAGATCAGGGGGGTTGTGAAGCTATTTCCGGCACCATGCCGGAGAGGAGATCATCACCGGAGGCCTATTCATCACCATGCCTGCCTCCGGAGTGATGCGTGAGTAGTTCATCCTTGGACTACGGGTTCGTAGCTGTAGCTAGATGGTTATCTTCTCCTCATATGCCTCCATGTTTAGATCTTGTGAGCTGCCTATCATGATCGAGATTGATCTTATGTAATTCTCTATGTTGTGTTTGCTGGGATCCGATGAATATTGACCTTATGCCAAGTTGATTATAGTCTTTATTTGCATATGTTATTTGTGATCTTGCATGCTCTCCGTTGCTAGTGGTTATTCTGGCCAAGTAGTTGCTAGTGACTCCAAGAGGGAGTATTTATGCTCGATAGTGGGTTCATGTCTCCTTGTTACCTTGCTCGAGTGACAGAAACGTGAAGGGGGAGGATGTGCTGTTGCCATTAGGGAGAAAACAGCGGTGAGAGTGCTCGTGTGCATAATCATTGCTTACATTACACACTTTGTTTAATGCAATTATTTGTTGCTTGCAACTTAATCCCTGAGGGGGTTCGAATGATAACCTGAGGGTGAATTATTAGTCATAGATGCAGATGGATGTCGGTCTATGTATCTTGTTGTAATGCCCGCACTAAATAGCATAGTAATCTTCATGTCATATTGTCCACTACGGTGCAACCTTTATTTGTCAATTGCCCATCTGTAATTTGTTCACCCAACATGCTATCTTTTATGGAGAGACACCACTAATGAAACTATAAACCCCGGTCCATTTTTCCACATTGTTAAACAAACCACATCAATTTCCTGTTTTCTTTACTTTCTGCAAGCATACACTATTTTCCATACTATACGTCTAATCTTTGTTTTCAGCAAGACCGGTGAGATTGACAACCGCATGTACCGTTAGGGCAAAGTATTTTGGTTGAGTTGTGTGCAGGTTCCACGTTGTTGCTGACACCGGTGAAGCGCCAGCACCACCGTCAGTGGCATCAACCTTCCGAAGATTCTATTTCTTCTACTGGATTGATAACCCTGATTCTTAACTAAGGGAAAACTTCCTACCGTTGTGCTCATCACACGCTCCTCTTGGGGTATACCAACGAGTGCAAGATCTGCACCATCAGCAGGCGATGCCATGACTCTATTCAACATTCACCATAATGCTCACCATCCCCAAACAATCCAGGTTAAGAATTACTCGGTTGCACCTTATCGATTGAGCTAGTAGTCCATATTTTAAAGCTATAGCTTTAGTTGCGAGTGTATCTTGAGCATGTTCAGTTTAGGGTTCCTCTGCTAGAACCTGTCCGATGCTGACGCTGCGGAAAACTCTGGCAGCCGCCCCGCGGCACGCCATTTCGCCAAAAGCAAACCCTACTACCTCGGTCCCAATACATGACGGAAGGCTAGCCCGTGGCCACCCCTAGCTTGTTGGCATGGGGCCCCTCGAACAACCAGTTTCCGCTCTCCATGTGATTCTTTCTAGTTTATACTAGTTGATCGGGTCCATCCGTATGGGACTTGGTTGGTGTGCTGAGAAGCGTGTATGCACGGGAAGATATGCAGATTAGGGTCTCGTGATCTTTGCTTGGTCTTTCTTTTCTTGTATGATATACTCCCTCTGTTCCTAAATGTAAGATGTTTTAGCTCTTTTCCACATTCGCACATGTCTACATGTATCTATACAACCTTTAGTGCATATGTTCACTCATATTAGTATGTATCTAGACAACATGAGTAATAGCTACAACATCTTATATTTATGAACGGAGGGAGTATAATAGATGTATGTATACTACTGCACATTACCCGTGATGAGAGAGATGCCGATTGGCCAATCCTTGTGCATTTTGGTTTGCTCCGAATGCTTGATGCACTATGGATCTAAGATGTGGGTGTTTAGAATTGAAGCTTTCTTTTGCACCGCATGTTGTTGATATTGGATAGAAAATAAATATGTGCTCATATCTAATATATTTGTTAAGTTCTTTTCATATCTAATATATGTAGAATAATTAAAAACTAACTCAAAATCATTTAGTTAGAACACAAAACCATCCTAGGGCATGATAAGACTTTTCATTGTACTCCCTCCATTCATTATCATACACCCATTTGGAAGTAATCTAATAAGAACAAAGGGAGTACATCTCAGACAATAAGCTAAGGCAGTGGAATCCCAAAAGAACTGGACTACGGTTTCCCGAGCTTATGTCCACTGCTATTTCTCTCGACATCTCAAGTCGAAGTGGCTTATGCACAAGCGGGAGCCAAAAAGAACTGGACCTTAATGGGGGTAAGAGACCTAAAATCCATGGTTCATTTTGTGGGCATGCAGTTAGTTAACAAAAGATGAAAAGATAATTAAGAGAGGTGAGTATCTCTTCCTGGGGTTCCCGTGGTAATCAGCTTGGAGAAAGGGAATTGAGAAAATGGGTTCTTTGTTCTTTGTGCACGTTCCATTATCGAAGGCGGGTGCTTATGACATGTTGAGTTCCATCAGTTGGACTTGGCTCTGAAATTTGTCTGAGCACGAGGATGTCTTAGAGAGCAGTAATTTATGTAGTATGCCATTAAAATCCTTCTCCGTAGTTTTTTCCCTATAGATCATGGGATGCGATATTGAGTTTTTTCGTTGTCTAGTGTGCCATACATTAAGTAGGAGAATGAGAATAAAACTCAACTTATCCTGCCTAATTCCTTACAATGTCCCACCATAAAACTCTGATTCCCCACCCCTAATCTAGCCAAACACGTTGTGACGGTTGATTATCAGTCCTAGTCCGAATTGGTGGTGGGAAACTGGGAATTTGGCAGCAAATCATTTTTTCTCCGGATATATTTTTTGGCTTTCGATAGACGGCTTGATTAACTACACATTTTTAATATAAGCTGTCGTCAGCCGGACATAATCAGCTAACATGGTAAACCACGCTGCCTGACAATCAGATTACTTTCTAGTGAGTATGACATAAAACCAGTAATTTTCCTCAGTCTGGGTCACAGACATACGCTACTTCACAACGGTGCAATGCCATATGTGATCGCTACAACGTTTTGGAACCATATGAACCGTTGGACAGTAATTTAGCGACACAATATCAAGAGTTGCAAGCAGTGGACCAAAATCATCCACGTCGCATGTTCCTTTATCGCGGTGTAATTTTACCTTCCTATTTAATTAAGGCTAGCCATAGTGTGGAGTATCATGCATTAGTATCATTCATATGATACTAGTGTGGGCTAGGACCCATATAATAAATAATAAATTGTATTATATCATAATATCATAGTTGCATCATATTCATTCGTTTGTAGAATCCCAATACAAATATGTTTATAAAATTTACTTGCTTTTAAAATATCTAATTTTATGTGCTATGATACTGTATGTTCCCATGATACTCTAATACTCATTCAGTTAACTCCCACATCCGTATTTTGTGAGTCTAGCGTGCGTGATAAGCTAAGTTTCGTGTCCAGAAATGAATCTTGTATTCATTTTATTTTTTATGAAAAATATTTATTATTTATTGACCTCTTGCATTACACGGGTAGTGTGCTAGTTAAATCAAAACGCTGAGGACGTGGCGATCATCAAGAAAAAATGAGTTGCTTAAAGTTGATGGGCGCGGCGAATCCCAGCTGCACGGGGGCGGCGAAGATGGCTGCGCCGCCCTTGTTGGTGGTGGCCTCGGTGCCGTGCACCCCGTCCCAAAACAGATGGTCGTTGCGGTTACCGCAGTAGGTGGCGTTGGGCACGCAGAGAGTCTGCACGCCGAGCCTTCCGCCGCCGCAGCACGCGCTAGCCACGTCCTTGAATCCGGTGACCTCCGGGTGCGCCGTGAAGAATGTCACGACGTTATAGGAACTCCCCACAGAGTATTTCATCCCGGGCAGCGCAGCTGCAAGCTTGGCCATCGCCTTTGCCAGCGCGTCGTTGAAGCCCTTTGCAAGGGCGTTGGCGGCGGCGACGCATGCGGTCTCGCCGTTCGGGGACGTGGTGCGTACCACCGGCACGCAGCCGATGGGTGGCACGTCGACGATCCCAAAACGCCGGGCGCCGAGGGTGTAGAGGGTCTGCATGCGTTGCGTGTAGTTGGTGCCGAGGTCGGTGTAGAAGATCGGCACGTCGGTGGATGTCCGGTTCTGCAAGATGAAGACAAGAATGTCGTTGCCGCCGTCGCTGATGAGGAAGAGAGACTTGGAGAGCAGTGTGTCGATGGCCATAGAGCTCTTGTTCCCGCCATTATATTCTATCATCTTTGACTTGGTCGCCGCGAAGAACTGTACCTGCTTGGTCAATGTCAGGATGTTCCCCTGATCGATCCATGAAACATGAAAGAAAATCAGTAACACATGATCCCGGATATGGTGCATATATGCGAGGAGCTGCTAGTCAACACGACTCACGGTGGTGTCAAGAATGCCAGAGCCACCAGAAGCGTAGTTGACTCCACCAAATCCTCTCAGGATCTGCTGGCTTGTTTGTGGCGTCAACGAAAGGTACGGCGGCGGGCTCCTCTCGAAACCCAACAGCCTCGCTGCATTTTAGTTTGCGTTGTTGTGGATTTGCGTTAGTTTTATGTTTAGAAGTTTTTTTTACCATTCTTGCCCTATGACTTACCCTATTCTCGTAAATGATATTTAAACGATATGCTCAGAAAGGCCACGGCTATGTTAATGTGATAAACAGTTTTTCCATTCCGTCATTTTCATCGTTAGTATATAATCAGTAACTCTATTTGAGAGACTTGAGAGTTGTCGGGGCTCGATGTATGCTCTAAATATTTCTTCCATGCATGTATTGCATTATGAAAAATGATCTGAGATTGTTGGATAGACATGGAACATCATACGGATATCAATTCGTGAGCAAAAAGATGTGCATATATGTTATATAATTTAAAAGATTTGTTCATTGTTTATGTACAGTATGATCGAGCGTACTTTTTAAAACGTGGTATGCATGTCGCTAAAATAACATGTACTCCCCCGTTCCTAAATATAAGATGTTCTACCTATTGTTCATATTGTCTAGATGCGGACTAATATGAGTGAACATATACACTAAAAGTTGTCTAGATATATGTAGATATGTGTGAATATGGAAAATGCCTAAAACATCTTACATTTAGAAAGGGAGGGAGTATGTTTGAGGGCCTCTTTGGATTGAAGTATTTTCAAAGGAATTTTGGAGGATTACAATCCATAGGATTCTTTCCTAAGGAATGTCTTTGGATCAAACGAATGACACCTACAAAATTCTTATGGATTGTATTCCTACACCCCAATTCCATAGGAATTTCAACATCCACTCTAACCTCTTTTTTACACTTATTCGCGTAGGATCGAGGCAAGTTTTCTATGGTTCTATCCAAATAACTATTTGGACAGTTTTTCTCTGTTTTGTAATCCTATGTTTTGCATCTATAATCCTGTCAAATCGCTACGTTTTCTCGGTTACTCTGTTTTGTAATCCTGTGATCCAAAGAAGCCCTGGATGATGGAACAAACATATAATTAATATGACTGGCTAGAGCAAAATATACCTCTTAGTGTGTACATGCTTGCAAGCTTTGCATGCGCACGGTCCAAGCCCCAAAAATCACAGATGAAAGAACATTAACATAACATCGTGCCAAAATTTAGCTCTCGGAACGCTCAACTCTCTCAAATTAATGCCAAAACTGATTACATACTAATGCAAAGATGAGGTAATGACAGAACTGATCATCACATTAACGGAGCAGTAGTGTTTCCGATCATTAGATTAGATCAATCAAATGGCATTCCTAAAACGAATAGGGTCGGTGTCTCAGTGATGGTGGCAAGAATAATAAAACCCCAAATGAAACAGAAACCAAGCAAGAAAATTGCACACAACATCATGCTTTCGTGCCAAAGTTGTATAGAACACAAAAATCTTGCAGCTAGCCCCACTTGCTAATAAGTTGCGGCTAGCCCAAAACGTTATTTTAGAAGATTAATATGCATCTAACATGCAGGCCATGACCATTATAACAAATTTCAATCAAAGATATTCGTTTTATTTTTGTTTAGACAAAAAAGACAGTTTACGGATCCACATGCTAACAAAATTTAAAAGCTTACCACATTTATCATTTTGTGTAGCGTAGAGTAATACGGATTTTGACATAAAAATTTACACAGTTATAAATCTCGACTTTATCTACATCTAAGATTTTCTACAAATATATTGAAACATGTTTTTTTTTTTTACCGAGCTACGTATAGTTTGGCCTCCAAAATGCCGCACTCGTACCGTAGTCCACTGTCATGTAATGGTCATGATTCGACATGACCAATACTATTGGTCTCCTAAATCAATATTCTGGGCTAACCATAACTTATTAGATAAAGAAGTGGGGCTAGCTGGTGTTTGATTTTTGTGCTTTTTGCAACTTTGGCACCAAAGGCTGTGTAGTGTGCAATTTTCTCAAACCAAGTGCATGGGCGCGAGAGACGTACAGATGGAGTCGGCGAGGTTGTAACCGTTGCTGTACCTCCCGGTGGCCCTCGACCGCGGAAAGTCGATGCCGTAGGGGAGCTGAGGCGAGAAACTCCCCGGAAGGTATCGGTTGTTCCCGACGTCCACATTCGAGTCGCCGAACACGTACACAGCCGGCACCAGGTGCACCTCCGGGAGCCCGCTCGCCACTGCCGCCGGCAGCCCGCCGCCGCAGACAAGGAACACGGCAACCAGTGCCATCAGAGCCTTGTCATTGGCCACCCTCGCCCCTGCCATGGCGCCTGCAGCTATGTGCAACGGGAATCAGAATGGATTTGCTCGTACGCAGCCTATTCAGCTAGCTAGCTACTCCACTACTCTGTGAGCCGTTGGAGGCCTCCCCCTGCCTATTTATACACGATACGATGTATAGCAACACGCACACGAGGTATCAAATCGGTTATGGCCATGGAGTCCTCTGTGTGTGTCTTGACCATGGAGGGATCGATCCGTTGAAATAAAACACGGTAGCAAGAACCGTGCAGCACCTCTTGTCTTTTGAGTTCTTCGTACTCAACGTGCAAATATAGTACATGGCCGCAGTGACAAAATTTTCTAGCTCGGCGTGCGTGATGGCACCGTACCCGCTCGAGTTCTAAACGGTAAGGTTGTGCACTTACAGCTCATCGTTGACAACTTGCTCCTCGGCGAAGTTCGGCACGGCATGTACGACGGTGTTCGCGGCGAGGTCCGGCCTGGCGCGCTCAACAACGTGGACGTCCGGGTTCATGAGATGTACTACATGGCCTGGGACGTAAGGGACAACGTGGGCAACGGCGACAACGTTGTCCATGGCGTGCGCTTCCGCTAGACCGAGGCGAGGTCGTGCTAAGGAAATTCATGGCGTAAAATTGACTTGCGCTTGGTAGTTTTCAATCGCTCAGTGGCGATAGTGTAACACCGTAACCGTTGAATAATTAGGCATAATTTTCACGATTAATTTCAGAATATAAATCATGACAAAATCAGCTATTAACATGCGTAACTCGAACATACTAGATGCGATAGACAACATGAATAACAGCAACACGATCTCCCTAAACATGTAGACAGTAAACATGTTACAAACCGGGACACTGATTCCGTACCGATCATTTGTAGAAGCGTTGTCGATGACAATGTTGACGATGACGGGGCGGAGCAGACGACGCTTGAGGCGGTACGCAGCACTTGCTAGGCAGACGAGCCCTCGTGGAGGCAGTCGCGTGAAGCGCTTCCAAAAAGCTAATTCGCCCTCTCCCGTACAGGATCACAAAGGCGACTGGTTTCGGAGATCTGCTTTCCCGTTCGCCGGTGGACGCCGGCGCTCGGAACGAGGTGTGGCAAATCTAGATTGGTTTCGGTGTGTGTACAGCGCCCACGGCGTGTGCTTTTTATAGCGTGGTTCGGAAAACTGCAAAATAAAGACAAATGTTGTCTCGGCTCAGCGGAGGAGGAGGAGTGCGCGAGAGGTTCTCCTCTTCTCACTCACATATAATCCCTACAACACTCCACCTTATAAGGTGGTGTGCAACTCCTCAAAGTTTCAATGTGGTACTAAACTTCCCACTCCCACCACTCAGTAGTACACATGAGCCATTTTGAGATTTCAGTCTTATTGGGCTTACCCATATTGGGCCCAATATTTCAGCAATAACGTGTTAAACATGATAAAATACTATTGCGTACCAAAATACGGAAGCCCTCGGGATCTACTGGCTCGTTTGAGGCATCATCGACAGGTACGCCGGGTGGCTCCTCTTGAAACCCATCAACGGCCTCGTCGCAGCATTTCGATCACGTCAGGTTTCTCTTCTCTGTGCAGGACAAGCTAGCCGTGCCCTTCAATCACAGCCGACGATCTACTCGCTCCGTCCAAAAAGGTGTCTCACTTTATTCAAATTTGCATTTATCATATTTTAGTGTATACGTCCTCCGTTCCCAAATAAGTGTGTACATTTTTGTTTTATAAAAGTCGAATATTTTAAAGTTTAACCAACTTCATAGGGAAACATGACAACATTTATGACACTAAGTTGATATCACGAGTTGTTACCGAGTTGGAATTGGATTCACCCTTGCCGATCTAGTTAGGTCAGGACCGCCTTTATATACCTCGTGTAAGCCGTCGTTCGGGAGAATCCACACATTGTAAATCCCGGCGCGTTTGTAACCTCACCCGAAATAGTGAAGTATTGTTGGATGACGTCCCTGATTTGTTCTCTTCCTTGTTGGAAGGGTTTTGCACGTTAAAATCTCGTGTCCCCGTTGGTTTCGATCTTGCTTACTTTATCGTTGTTTTGCTATTGCTTGTAACAAACCCTCTACCAGTGCTCTGCAGCGGAGGAGGAGGAGCTTCAGGCGCAGTGCCGCCAGCAGTTCGAGGTGAACGCGGTGCTCCTCGAGAAGGGCTGTTGGGGGGTTACCCCCGAGTAGGGTAAAGGCAAGTGCTAATGGCAAGATCAGAAGGGGTGTTTGGCCGAGTAGCCGGCTACCTGGTACTCGCTACCCGGTCGACTGCTACCCGGTGTTACACCTAGACGTTCAGAAGAATGAGCCAAGGGAGTTATGCTCCTCTGAATAGAAGAGCTGGTCCGAGTAGAAATGGCGGGAACCTACTCGGGCCAGAAGTCAAAGGAGCCGTTCTGACACCGAATCCCGCGTATCCCGGGTCCGTACTTGGCACTGTTCACAGCACTGTTCATCTGGGGACGGCGTGCCTGACAGCGACAGTGTGTCAGCAGGGCGTCGCAGGATAGGGGGACCTACTCTGTGTTCGCACAGTGATAACAGACTGGTTACTTGGTTTTGCCCAACGACTTTCCGCATCAGGACAAGCTTAGAAGCCAAAGCTGTCAGCGGGAACTCGGAAGAAGGACGGTGTGCCCACAATGTCGACACTTGTTTGTATTTGGCTGTATCCGGCTGGGCACCAAGTATATAAGGTGCCCTGCCCCCTCCTGCGCGAGGGATGCTAGATCTGGATGCTGTGATCCTGCGGATGCTGACCTAGAGCGATCACTACGTAGAGATTCTTGACTTAGTTCTTCCCGTAGAGAGAAGAGTGGCTACTCGGTAGCAAGAACCATTATACTGTGGCTACTCGGTGAGACACCAGAATACAGAAAGAAAGGCAGGAGTAGGGGTTTTACCTCCTCACGAGGGCCCTGAAGCTGGGTAGATCGTGTTGTTTGCGGTGCTAGTTTCATCCTTCACGCGTCTACTCGTCGCGTGATCCCTCCCCGAGCGCCTCCAGCGTCCTTCGTCCCCACATCTTTAGTCATCCTATGGCATCTGCCGTGACACCACCACGACAGTTGGCGCCCACCGTGGGGCAACCAGCGGCGCTGGCTGGAGTTTCCGTTCGGACGGGATCGATTTCTGCTACCAGAGAGCGCGTGGTCTGTGGCCTTGTCCACAGATTCGGCTCCTTCGACTTCGTCACCGACAACGTCGGCGATTTCGGCGGCAGGGCCATGCCGGAGGGCGGCACGGTGCTTTCTTTCGGCGCGCACCTCGTCTACGTCGCCACCGTCGTCGACCGCGAGTACCCCGAGCTGGTGCATGACGCGGAGGATCCACCTGCCGTTATCGCCGCACGCGAGAGGCCGCTGGGCCGCTCCGCGGACGTTGCGGAGGTGATGATGACCGGCCCTGCTACTGATGCCGGGAAGGGCGCGGCTGCTACCGCTGCGGCCGTCGTCGAGGATCTCGCTGGTTCTAGTGCTGGCGGGAAGACGCACAAGCCTTACGAGAAGGAGTGCAACCTTCCGCTCTCCACTACTCCGACGATCCCTGCGTCTGCTGCGCGGACGGGCATGCCGCCTCCCACTGACCTCGAGCTCCTGACCATGAAGGCGCAGCTCGACCGGCAGCGCCAGGAGCTGCTCGCCGAGCAGGCGGAGTTGGAGAAGATCAGGCTAGAGCTTAGTTTAGATCAGCTTGAGTACAACAAGGCTCACGGTTTCACGCCAGTTGTTAGGAGAGCTAGCAAAGTAGGTGCTACGCGTCGTAACCTAGGCGCCGAGATGGCAACGGTTGTAGAGGCTCCCAGTCAGTCCGCCACCGCAAACACCTCCACTAGACCCAGATATAGCACACCCGCCAAGACACTTAGAGCTGCTGAGGCCGTAGCCGCCGAGTTGCCGCATCTAGTTGGCGACGCGCGCGTTAGGCAGCAGGAGAGGCTGAACGAGTTGGTGCTAGAGGCGGCTAGGCAGAACGAGGAGTTCCGGAAAGCCAACCCGGGTGCTGGAGCTTCTCAGGTGGTGCACTCGCACGTGGCCAGATCTAACGATCATGCTTCATCTCCGCATCCTAGCCGTGAGAAAAGCCGGAGTGGGCATTCCGGCAAGGATAGGCAAATGCAGGTGTACGACCCGGCTGTCGCCGCGAAACAGCTCGCTGTGCCGCGACAGTCCGGTCAGAAACACAACGCTGCAGGAGCAGGCTTTCAAGCCCATAAAGCTCAAAGCCAGGCCCGAGATGGAGAGCGCCCAGGTCCTTCTCAGCACCCCGTCGCTCAGCCTACTCGGCAGAGGCAGCAGCCGCGTGCAGTGGCGCCAGTCGCCAACCCGGTGGAGCAACCTGCAGCTGTGCAGGTGGACAGATATGATGACGGCTACTCGGCCATGGAGATGGCTGGCTATGACATTCTGGATCGTGTTGGCGAGCGCGTGTTGGCGCCTGGAGATGCAAGGCACCAGCTGGACCGGATCAGCTTGTCGGCGCGGCTTGAGAACACGGGTCCTCCTGGCCCCGAGTGCTTTGGCCCGCGCATCATGAACGAGCCGTCCGTGAAGAACTTCCAGCTAGCAAGGGGCACCAAGAGCTACAACGGCAGCACCAAGCCGGAAGATTGGCTCAATGACTATGTCACCGCGGTCCACATCGCGGGCGGCAACAGGAGATGGACAGTGCGGTACGTCCCGCAGATGCTAGAGGGTCCAACTCGCACTTGGCTCAACAACTTGCCCAAGCACAGCATAAATTGCTGGCTGGATTTCTCGGACGCCTTCGTCAGCAACTTCACCAGCACCTACAAGAGGCCGAATAGGCCACAACAGTTGTCCGCTTGCAGGCAGCGAGAAGACGAGACGGACCGCGAGTACCTTACTCGGTGGAGAACGCTGCGAAATACCTGTGAAGGTGTGAATGAAGCCCAGGCCATCACTTGGTTTGCGCAGGGTTGCAGACATGGCAGTATGTTGTGGCAAAGGTTGCAGAGGGAGATGCCAAACACTCTGGCGGAGACCATCAAGATTGCAGATCAGTACGCACTCGGTGATCCTACTCAGCCTCTGATGGATTCCTCCGAGCCGAGAAGAAACTTCAACAGCAACAAGCGCAACGAGTTCCGCAACAAGCGCAGGGGTGACCGAATAGACGTTCGGTATGACCCCGAGGAGGTGAATGCAGTGGCTGTTGGAGCTGGGGGTAGCCAAAGGCAGAAACCTGCTGGAGCCTACGGACAGAACCAGAACCAGGGCCAAGGCAACAAGAAACCTTTTCGTACTCCTCAGTCGGGTAGCGGCAACTCGGAGCAGACGAGGAAGTTCGTCTTTGACGACATGAAGGATGGCCCATGCAGTTTCCACACTCAGCACCCCTCAAGGCCTGCTAACCATACTACCCGACAGTGCGAGTGGTGGGATCTGATCCGGAATGAAGGCTTGCCTCCACCTCCTCCTCTGCCAGCTGCAAATGCCAATGTGCAGCCTGCTGTGCACCCGCAGCTCGGCCGCCAGTGTTTCCGAGAAGAGAAAACGTGAACCAGGTGGCTTTAGGAGCCAACCGTCACTTCAACAATGAAGGCTACCGCAACAACAGTAACAACTACAACCGCAACAACAACAGAGGCAACAAACTACCAGAGCAACAACAACGGCAACAATGAGGGCGGAGGCCGCAACCAGTACCAAGAGCACCATGAGAGCTATATGATCTTCACTTCTGAGCCAGTCGACAAGCAGTCACAGCACAGGCGCGCCATGGAGGTCAATGCCGTGATCCCTGCAGTTCCTCACTATATGCATTGGTGCAACCAAGAGATCAAGTGGTCCCGAGTAGATCATCCCAAGGTGATGCCCAACCCGGGTAGCTACGCCTTGGTGGTGGATCCCACCTTCTTGGGTCCCGAGAAGAATGTGAGGTTCAGCAAAGTGCTAATCGACAACGGCAGCAGCATCAACATTGTGTACAAAGACACACTCGAGAAGCTTGGGCTGGCCGTGAACATGCTGCTACCCAGCAAGACCACTTTCCATGGTATTGTGCCGGGAGTCTCATGCAACCCGATTGGCCGAGTGTGGATATATGTGCTATTCGGCACAAGGGAGAACTGCCGCACAGAGCGCCTGCAGTTCGAGGTGGTTGATCATCAGAGCCCCTATCACGCTCTGCTCGGCAGGCCTGCTCTGAGCAAGTTCATGGCCTCTACTCACACGGCTTATCTGAAGATGAAGATCCCTGGCCCCAATGGCGTAATTACCATCTCTGGTGATTACAAGAAGTCCATGGAGTGTGCCTCTGCTGGCTCTCAGCTGGCGGAGTCCATGGTGATTGCTGCCGAGAAGAAAAAGATGTACGAGGTGGTGGCTATGGCGCAATCCGCGCAAGCTGGTGCGCATGGCGTGCCGAGTACCCAGCACGGGACCGCGTTCCAGGCATCTCAGGAGACAAAGAAGGTCCAGGTCGACCCCGAGTTCCCCGACCGCGTAGCCATCATTGGCTCCGGTTTGGCGGAGAAATAGGAAAGCGAGCTCATCCACTTCCTCCGTGAGAATCGGGATGTGTTCGCCTGGTCCAATGAAGATTTGCCAGGAGTCCCGAGGGAGTTGGTCGAGCACTCATTACATGTGCGTCCTGACGCCAAACCCGTGAAGCAGGCTATGCGCCTCTTCGGAGATGAGAGAAGGAAGGCCATTGGTGACCAGATCACCAAGTTGCTGATAAGCAATTTCATCATGGAGGTGCTGCACCCGGATTGGCTAGCCAACCCGGTCATGGTCGAGAAGAAGAAGGAGGATCCCAAGGCTGCTACCGCATGGCGCATGTGTGTCGACTACACCGACTTGAACAAGGCATGCCCCAAGGACCCCTTCCCGTTACCTCGCATCGATCAGGTGATCGATTTCACTGCTGGTTGTGAACTGCTGTCTTTCATAGATGCCTACTCGGGTTTCCACCAGATAGCTCTCAATCCTGCTGATCAAATAAAGACTGCTTTCATTACCCCGTACGGGGCTTATTGCTATCGTGTCATGTGTTTCGGGTTGCGGAATGCGGGTGCTACTTATCAGCGGTGCATGCAGAAATGCTTGCACGATCAGCTCGGCAAGAATGTGCAGGTGTACGTAGATGACATTGTCATCAAAACGAATAAAACACATACTCTGCTTGCCGACCTGGAGGAAACCTTTGCCAACCTGCGCAAGTATAAAATGAAGCTAAACCCGAGTAAATGCACCTTTGGTGTCCCGGCTGGCAAGCTACTCGACTTCCTGGTATCTAGTCGGGGCATTGAAGCCAATCCTTCAAAGATAAAAGCTATTGAGAGCATGTCTTTGCCGAGATCCCTGAAGGATGTGCAAAAATTCACTGGTTGCTTGGCATCTCTGAGCCGTTTCCTGGGCCGAATGGGCGAGAAGGCCCTGCCTCTGTACCAGCTGATGAAGAAAAGTGACAGTTTGTCTGGACTCCGCAAGCGGATGTGGCATTCAACGAGCTGAAGGCAATGCTGGCTAGCGCTCCCATCTTGGCTAGTCCGCTACCCAAGGAGCCAATGCTGCTGTACATTGCTGCCACTAACCGAGTAGTCAGTGTGGTGATTGTGGTGGAGCGAGAAGAAGAAGGCAAGAGTGTGCAGCGCCCAGTGTACTACCTCAGCGAAGTGCTATCCAGCTCCAAGCAAAACTACCCGCATTACCAAAAGATGACCTACGGCGTGTACCTGGGTGCCAAGAAACTGAAGCATTATTTCCAAGAGCATCCCATCACGCTGGTGAGCTCTGCTCCCATCTCGGATATCATGGGCAACAAGGAGGCGAGTGGCAGAGTAGCCAAGTGGGCGATTGAGCTGGCCGCGTACGCACCCGCGTATGCGAGAAGAGAAGCCATCAAGTCTCAGATTCTGGCGGAGTTTCTGGTGGATTGGGCTGAGGTGCAGTACGAGCCTCCTGCTCCAGTTTCCAATTACTGGAAGATGCACTTTGATGGCTCGAACGTGAAGGAAGGCCTTGGTGCTGGCGTAGTGCTTACGTCACCCAAGCGAGATCAACTCAAGTACGTGCTGCAGATTCATTTCAAGGCATCCAACAACGTAGCAGAGTACGAGGCAGTGGTGCACGGCTTGCGAGTAGCCAAGGAGGTTGGCGTGCAGCGCATTATATGCTATGGCGATTCAGATCTGGTGGTGCAGCAAGTCTCTGGCACTTGGGATGCTCTTGATGCCAACATGGCGTCGTATCGCTTCCTGGTACAATCTATGACTGGTTCTCCGAAGGCTGGAAGTTCCAGCACATTCACCGAGCAGAGAACGAAGCGGCAGACGATCTGTCCAAGTTGGGATCTTCTCGGCAATCCATCCCGGCGGGGGTTGCCTTGGAGCACTTGAGGAAGCCATCCATCAAGCCTTCTCCCAACTTGGAATCCATATTTGTTTCTTCTCTGCCAAGTGAAGAATCTGTTCCAATGGAGATTGACTGGGAGAATGCAACAGAGAACCCAGGGACTGCTGCTCCCAACTCGGGGACTGCCACTCCCTACTCGGGGACTGCCACTCCCTACTCGGGGACTGCCACTCCATACTCGGGGACTGCTGTCCTTAACCCGGGGACCGTCGCATTCATTGAGGAGGTCCTTGCCAATCGTTCTGGGCTCCAGAGAAGTGCTCCCAACCCTAAAGAGCAGCCAGAGGTGCCTGTCCCAATGGAAGTGGACGAACCAGTGTTTCCCACACGGGAGACACCGAGTTGGGTCATGCTCATATTATCCTTTCTAAGGGACGGTACTCTGCCAGAAGATGAGGTGATCGCAAGGCAGGTTCAGAGAAGGTCCAAGGGCTACACTATAGTGAGAGATGTGCTGCACAAAAGAAGTGCCACCGGCGTGTTGCAACGTTGTGTGGACCCAGAAGAAGGAGGAGAAATTCTGTTGGAAATACACCAAGGAGAATGCGGGCACCACGCCTCTTCTCGGGCATTGGTCAAGAAAGCTTTTCGGCATGGCTTCTACTGGCTCACAGCTCTGCAGCAAGCTGAAGACATTGTGAGGAAGTGCAATGGCTGCCAGATGTTCGCGAGTAAGATTCACATGCCTGCTTCCGAGTTGAAGACAATTCCTATCACATGGCCGTTTGCCGTATGGTGCCTGGATATGGTTGGACCCTTCAAGCCGGCTAAAAGGCAACATGACACACATCTTGGTCATGGTGGACAAGTTCACCAAGTGGATTGAAGTGAAGCCTATTCGGAAGTGCGATGGAGCTACAGCCATGAGATTCTTAAAGGATGTGATCCTGAGATACGGCTACCCGCACAGCATCATCACCGACAACGGCACAAATTTCGCAGAGGGGGCAATGGTGCGGTTCTGCAGAGATAAGCACATCCGACTAGATATTGCATCTGTTGCGCATCCCGCCTCCAATGGGCAAGTAGAAAGAGCAAACGGCATGGTGCTGTCAGGCATAAAGCCAAGGCTGATTGAGCCATTGCTGAAAACACCTGGGTGTTGGTTAGACGAGTTGCCAGCGGTGTTGTGGAGTCTAAGGACTACCCCTAACCGGTCAACCGGCTACACGCCATTCTTCTTGGTATACGGGGCTGAGGCCATGTTGCCAATAGACTTAGAGCATGACTCCCCTCGAGTAACCCTCTACACTGAGGTAGAGGCGAGAGAAGCTCGAGAAGACGACGTTGACCTGCTCGAAAAAGCAAGAGAGCTCACTCTGTCACGTTCGGCTATCTACCAGCAAAACCTGCGGCGCTATCATAG
Source organism: Alopecurus myosuroides (assembly GCA_028641055.1). Lineage (NCBI taxonomy): Eukaryota > Viridiplantae > Streptophyta > Magnoliopsida > Poales > Poaceae > Alopecurus > Alopecurus myosuroides. The sequence continues at coordinate 83,600,814 of CM054060.1, forward strand.
CCGAAAGGTGAACCCAAGGTGATGGGGGGATAGTAACCCGGTAGGCCCACTTCAAGATATAATCCGGCCCGAGGTGTGCTGAGCGATATCCGGCTAGGGGTAAAGAGGTTACCGGAAGGCCCAAAGGCTTGTAAGATTCGTAACCCGGATTGTGGGCTGCGATAAGGAAAGTTAGGGTTTGTATGTGGAGTTCGAGTAGGACTCAAGATGTGCCTTGAAGGGCAAGTTAGGGGTGTACGGGTGCTTTATAAACCGGCCCCTAGGTTTAGTTTGCCAGAGATTAAAGTCATAGTTGTAACACCTGTTATCGAGTATCCAGCATAATTCATATTGAGATTCGGCGAGTTATTTTCCGGTTCTTAGATTGCTTTCCGTTATGTCTTCCCTTGAGCTAAACCCTCTCCCGAATACCTGTGTCGACTTGCCCCAAGATCAGTTACCCCAGGTAACATCTGCCGTGATTATCCCACGACAGTTGGCGCCCACCGTGGGGCCTGCGTCCAAAGGTGTTTACATCACGGGAGAAGCTCGGAAGAACATGAAGAACTTTGTCGTCGGCGAGATCTACTCCAATGACGAAGGAGAAAAGATAGTGGACAATTCCGGGTGGGAGTTGGAGCCGGATCACCTCGAATCCGGATCCACGGTGTCGATTGGCCAAATCAGCATCTTCATCGGTATGGTACGTACGCTCAATTTAGAAGGACAATATCATGTGCATGTTACAGGGACTTCCAACAGGGACGAAAAGGCGTTAAAACAGACAGTGGATTCAGTTTCCTCGGCCACTCCGGGATACTTGAGATGGGCAGAGCAAGAGGTAACGTGGAGCAGAAGGGATCATCCGGAAGGAATAGAGCGCCCCGGAACCCTGGCATTAGTAGTCTCGCCACAAGTCAATGGTTATGAATTGAGAAAGGTATTGATGGACGGAGGGAGCAGCATCAACATCCTATATTGGGAAACCTTCTTGCGCATGAACCTCAAAGAATCTCAGCTACAGAAAAGTTCGACGGTTTTTCATGGAATCGTGCCGGGTCATTCGGCGCGCCCCGAAGGAAAAATTACATTGGAAGTAGCCTTCGGAGAGTCAGTAGATAACTATCGGGTAGAATGGCTCACGTTTGAGGTGGTCAGGTTGCACAGTCCTTACCACGCATTGTTCGGAAGGCCGGCTTATGCTAAGTTCATGGCTAGGCCGTGCTATGTATATTTGCAGTTAAAGATTCCAGGCCCCAAGCAGACCATCACTATCCATGGAGACCGGGATATAGCAGCAGAGTGCGATGAGGGAGATTCGGTAATGGCTGAGCAAGCCTGCAGAAAGGAAGAACTTAAATATTACCGGTCTCAGGTGGATCCGGATGATGGCACAGCATTGAGAAGACCAGATTCTGAGGACGAAAGAGTAAAATTTAAGGCGGCTCAAGACACCAAGAAAGTAGATTTTGTGGAAGGAGACCCCACCAAGCAGTTCACTATAGGGTCCAATTTGGAAAGCGCGCAAGAAAAGGCTCTAGTGGAGTTCATACGCTCAAATGCGGACGTGTTCGCCTGGACACCCAGCGACATGCCGGGTATCCCCACCGAGTTGGCAGAGCACAGTTTGCATGTGGATCCCAGGGCCAGGCCTGTGAAGCAAGGTTTGAGAAAAATGAACGAGGAAAGGAGAAGAGCTATAGGTGAGGAAATCGCGCGACTATTAAACGCAGGCTTTATCATGGAAGTATTTCACCCCGACTGGTTAGCAAATCCGGTTCTTGTGATGAAAAAGACAAATGAATGGAGGATGTGCATCGATTTCACGAGCCTCAACAAACATTGCCCAAAGGATCCGTTCGCGCTGCCAAGAATAGACCAAATCATAGATGCAGTAGCCGGAAGCGACTTGCTATGTTTCTTGGACGCATATTCGGGGTACCACCAGATTAAACTCAAGAGGGAGGATTGGGAGAAGACGTCATTCATAACCCCTTTTGGGGCCTTCTGTTACAAAACCATGACGTTTGGATTGAAAAATGCTGGTGCAACTTACCAGCGGTGTATTCAGAAGTGCTTCGAGGATCAAATTGGGCGCAACGTGCACGCGTATGTGGATGATGTGGTTATTAAGACCCGGAAGGCAGAGACATTTATTGATGATTTAAAGGAAACGTTTAAAAACTTGAGAAGGTATCAGATGAAGCTTAACCCAACGAAGTGTGTATTCGGAGTTCCGGCCGGGAAGTTACTCGGCTTTATAGTCTCCGAGAGAGGAATCGAGGCAAACCCGGATAAAATCAAGGCCATCCAGAGTTTGAAGAAACCGGAAAATTTGAAGCACGTTCAAAAGCTCACGGGCTGCGTAGCAGCCTTGAGCCGGTTCATATCCAGGCTTGGAGAAAAGGCAATACCCTTGTACCGGCTTTTGCGGAAGTCAGATAAGTTCGTATGGGATCAGGAGGCAGATGAGGCGTTTGAAGCACTAAAGAAGCAGTTATCTGAAGCGCCAGTACTAGCGGCGCCGGGTCCTAAAGAACCTATGTTATTATACGTGGCAGCCGGTCCCCGAGCCGTCAGCGCAGTAGTTGTCGTGGAACGCAAAGAAGATGGGAAAGGTTACCCGGTCCAGAGGCCGGTTTATTATGTCAGCGAGGTGTTATCGGAAGCGAAGCAGCGTTACCCACATTGGCAAAAATTGGTGTTTGGGGTCTTTATGGCCAGCCGGAAGTTGAAGCCATATTTCCAAGAACATCCCATAACAGTGGTTAGTTCAATACCCATGTCGGATATCATCAGAAACTCGGATGCAACGGGAAGAATAGCCAAATGGGCAATAGAGATGGGAGATTATCATATCAGCTACGAGCCCAGATCGGCAATCAAGTCACAGGCTTTGGTTGATTTCGTTAACGACTGGACGCACACTGGAATGGTTACCGCAGTTCCAAGTTCCGAGTCATGGACCATGCACTTCCATGGATCAAAGCAGTACGAGGGGTCAGGAGCCGGAGTGGTGCTGACATCACCAAAGGGGGATAAACTAAGTTACGTGCTGCAGATTCACTTCGATTGTTCAAACAACGTGGCCGAGTATGAGGCTCTGTTGCATGGCTTAAAGGTAGCCAAGGAGATGAACATTAAAAGGATACGATGCTTTGGAGATTCGGATCTCGTGGTGCAGCAGGTATCAGGAACCTGGGATAGGAAGGACGCCACTATGGCAGCGTACCGCAGGGAGGTTGATAGGGTTGCCGGGTGTTTCTCCGGGTATGAAGTGGAGCACATAGACAGAAGAAAAAACGAGGCAGCAGACGCACTCGCCAGACTCGGCTCGCGCAGGGAGCCGGTTCCACCTAATGTTTTCCTGGACGAGCTATGGCGACCGTCAGTTAAATCCGAGTCTGAAGAAGAACTAGCAAATCGAGACCCGGATGTGGAGCTCGTGGCTACAATACGTGACGTTCCCGAATGGACAGAGCCATATCTGGCCTACTTATCACGGGGCGAACTACCAGAACAGGAGATACTAGCAAGACAAATCCTGAGGCGGGCAAAAGGATATGCTATTATCAATGGGGAGTTGTACAAGAGAAGTGCGGCCGGAGTCTTTTTGCGCTGTGTGACACCAGAAGAAGGCCGACAGATCCTTAAGGAGATCCATGAAGGTGATTGTGGGCATCATGCGTCCACAAGGTCCCTCGTGGCCAAGGCCTATCGGCATGGGTTCTTCTGGCTCACAGCTCTAGCAGACGCGGAACGGATAGTGGCAAGGTGCGACGGATGTCAAAGGTACGCTCGCCAAACTCATGTGCCGGCTATGGAGTTACGGACCATCCCATTAACTTGGCCATTCGCTGTTTGGGGTATGGACATGGTTGGCCCCTTCCATATGTCACCATGCAAGAAGACGCACCTTTTAGTGGCTGTTGATAAGTTTACCAAATGGGTGGAGGTTATGCCAGTCACCAATTGCGAAGCGGCCACAGCGGTCAAGTTCCTGAAAAGAATTATATACCGGTTTGGATACCCCCACAGCATAATTACCGATAATGGAACCAACATGTCCCTTGGAGAGATGGAAAAATTTTGTGGCAGCAATGGAATCAGGCTTGATGTAGCATCAGTGGCACATCCGCAAGCCAACGGGCAAGTGGAGAGGGCAAACCAAGAGCTACTTCGTGGATTGAAACCACGACTGAGGGTTCCTTGTATCAGGGCCGCTGGGGCATGGGTTGAAGAACTTCCTTCCGTGGTCTGGGGTATCAATACTACACCCAACCGATCCACCCAGATGACACCTTTCTTCATGGTCTACGGCGCGGAAGCAGTATTACCAAGCGACATCATTCATGATTCACCAAGAGTGACAGCCTATGTCGAAGTGGAGAACGAGAAGACTCGGCAAGACGCCGTGGATATGTTAGAAGAGCAAAGGGAGCAAGCCTTGGAAAGATCAGCCATATATCAGCAGGACTTGCGAAGATATCATAGCCGGCGGGTGAAAAGCCGGGTCTTCCAAGAGGGAGACTTGGTCCTGCGCTTGGTTCAGACAAACGAGGGAAAGCACAAACTATCGCCACCATGGGAAGGACCTTTCATCGTAAGCCGGAGTCTGCATAATGGGTCATATTACTTGATAGATGCAAGAGAAGAATCGGCCACAATCAACGACACTGCTCACACTACTGCACCTATGCAAGAGAGAGATAGACCATGGAACGTGGCTCAGCTACGTCCGTACTATACTTAGTAGAAAGCGATGTAACAGGCAGCAGGTTTCAGACGCACTCTTTTCCTATCCGGGGCACCCTTGGGGACTGGATGGGTTTTTAATGAGGCGGCTTGCTGGCCTAATTTTCTCATATCAAATAAAAAGGAGATTATCAGGAAAAGAGGCAATTGTCATTTATACGGTGTGCATATTCAGGTCTTGAGGGCTGGTTGCTCCTATAAGCACAGCTGCAAACTCAAAAAAGACCCGGCCTTGATGCCAATGAGTTATAGGGGCCGTCACTCGAAAAAACGAGTGCGGCTACAATCTTATAACCGGACAAAGAAGTCCAAATTTCTCGGCTATTCTTACTTAAGTTCGATGTGACTCGCAACAAAGTGGCATGATTCGTTCGCCTACGATTAATGTCGGTCATGAGACCCAAACGGGACTCGCTTGACCCCGTTTTCGTATTGATGTAACAACATGGTATCCACGCGAAAGCCGGCTTATAGTACAAGGTAGTTGAAAGGGTCATCTAAACCACAAGTTATGCAGAGTATAAGGCTAGCAGCCGGAAACTCAACGATTATCAAGCATAACTTCAAGCATCATAAAAAGCTGTCCTGAAGTCTTGGGCATTTAGCGACAGGCGATTCGTTTCCTTGAAAAGAAACAATCACGTGTCCCAGACGCGGAAACCCGGACTGGGGGACTTGGGAGCTCTGAAGAAGAAACAGCGTAATCCAGCCTATAAAATTCCAACGAGCCATGCATCCGGGTCTCGGGGGCTTAGGGATCCGGGTGAAAGCCCGTTCCCCAGATGTCAATGAAACCCGGAGGTTGGGTCTCGCCAAGGAAAGCATTAAAAAAAAAAAGGGGTAAAAGTACAAGGTATCAAGAATAAAGTAAGTGGGTATCAAGAAAAAGCGGGTGCAAAGACACATTAATCAAAAGCCCAAAGGGGCGCAAAGTGCATCGGGAGTATAAGCAAAAATATTACAAAAACCCTAAAGTATCAAAAGAGCACAGGCGCTCCGCTTAAAACAAATAATAAAACTGTTTTAACGACGCTTTGCCGACTGACGCATATGGAATGACAGGCGATATTCATTACTTCAAGCTGCAGGATCCATCTTGGCCTTGCCCTTGTTGCCACTGGTGGTGGCGGCGCCACTCGGATCAGTAGCAGTCCCGGGTTGCGAAGTTGCAGGAGCAGAGTCGGCATCGGCCTTCTTGGCAGCTTCGTCCCTTATCTTGATTGCCTCCTCCCTCCAACGGGCAAGCATATCGAACGGCTGGGGGCGGTTCGCCTTGACAATCTTGTCATTAGCATCATAAGCAGGGAGAATCACATCAATCTCTAAGCTATCAGCGATAACGCTAGCCGGATGACGGACTTCTTTCTGAATAGCCTTGAAGTCCTTTGGCAAAAACTTGGACCCATCCAAGTTGAACTCTGGAAATCCGCTCATAAGTTTGGCCAGCTCTAGCTTGGGAGCGTAGGCTTTAGCCAATGCGAGCCCCCGGGTTACCCCAAATCGGCAGGAGGACCGTTTCCAGTGCCAAATCCACTCGGGGATCGTGGAGCAGAATTCCAGTAATCTCTTCATATTATCTGGCCTGACACCCGGCAGTCGCAACTCATCAAGTATCCAGCTAACTCCGCCGCAAAGTTGGCGAAGAGTATTTTTGATGGTTTTTAGCTTAGCAGCGTCATCTTCTTCGGGGGCAGCATCACTTGGGCCTGCTAAAGGGGCAAAAGGAGCAAAGATAATAAGTAAGCAAGTACAGTGGTTCATAGCAAAGAAATCCGGGTCATAGAAAAGGTGAAATTCAAAAATCTTACCGGTCGCGGTACGATAAACGTCAGCAATTTGCACGGAAAGTGATGTCAGTTTGTCCTTAGCCTTGTGAGCCCTTTTCCTGTACCTTTTCGTCATTTTTTGGCACCTGCGAGCTTCAGTCTCCGCAGCTTCACGAAGGGCCGTTTCTTTTTCAATACGCTTGGTGGACTTGGCCAGTTTCTTCTCCAACTGTGAAACATAGTCCTGTAAGGAAGCATGAAGAGGGGTTAGCCAGAAACATTATACAAAGTTCCAAGCAAGTTACTTAGTAATTTACTCGGAACTTGGGGACTATGTGTGGAAACAATTGGTACTACTCGGGATTACCTCGTGCTTGGTTATTAAGGCGTCCAGTATGTTTTCTTCATCACCCTTCAAGGTATGGAGGGCATCTAGCATTTGCGCAAAGGTCATGTCTTCAGGGCGAAGTCGAGAAGGGCCGGAAGATTGGTCTTCCTGTTGAAGGGTTGCTCCGGGTCTGGGGGTCGAAACCCGGACCGTTTGAGTGTCCGGGTTAGGAGAACCCGACTTGGTCTCCAAAATGATATCTTCGTCCACCTCCTCAGAGGGCTGGGGTGATGCAGCTTTTGGTGGAGGTGGGTCCTTAAAAGGGTCTTCTTTATTTCCGTCCTCGGCCTCGTCCTCAACCTCAATGTCCATGTTATTACTCGGCTTCTCCTCTCCCTGCCTTTCTGCTTCAGGAATATCCGGGTCACTCAGCGTAACTGTGGCGCTGAAAGGAAAAAAGGAGACATTGATTAGTGGAATGTATGGAAAAAAGAAAGATAACAAGTGTGAGAGAATGTAAGCAAAGGTAGTTTACCCGGTGTTCACAGCATAGTCCGGGGGAAGCTCGCAGCTGGAGGCGGATGACGTTGGTAAAAGCACTGGCTGCGGTACGCGAAATTGCCCGGCAAGTGGATGACTAGGAGATGGATGACGTTGAGGAGATGGGAAGGTTGAGCTGGAGGGGTGCTGGCTCGACGAGCGGGTGAGGTGGAGATACCCGGGTTAAGGGGATCATCCCCCGGAGAACTCCGGGTCACCCTACGTTTAGTCGGGAAAGGGTCCTTCAAGAAGGGTGAATGTGATAATCGCACATTAAGTTCACGCATAGTGGCAAAGGAGTAAGGCGCACAAGACATGGAAGAGAAGGGAACCTTTTCAACTACCCCTCTAGCTTTCCTTTTGTTTCCAACTGGGGGTTCTTGGTCAGACTCGGTGGCTTCCGGGTCATTTTCTTCTTCCTCCTCTTCGTCCTCTGACCCTGAAAGCCGAGTAAGTATCAGATAAGAAAGGACGAGTGGTAAGAAAGGTGGCACAGATGAAAGGCAGATATAAAGGTTATGAGAGAGTACCCTCGTCGTCATCAATGGACTCGTTTTCCCCTTCGGGGTCTTGGGAGGGAGGAGAGTTCTCGACCTTCCAGAAGGGATCGTCAGCCTGTGAACAAGTAAATGCAAGTAGTGGTTAGAGACTATAGCGGATAAAAGTGCTGAAACAAGAAAAAGGGGGTCAGGTTTTACCGCTGGAGCAGGATTCTCCCGAGTAAACGGGGGTAACCCGGTAGCGTTCTTTATAACATCTAGCCTCTCCATCAGGAAACCCTTGATGGTCTTGTTGGTGTTGCCAGCAGGGAAGTTCTTGGTGGAGTAGCGGAGGGAGTCCGTGATGTGACCCGAGTACTCGTGTAGCAACTTCGAACGAATGGAGTTGGGCTGAACCCGGAAATCTACCCAAGTCTTTATTAGATTAAGCCCAAGAAGGCCATGGGCTGAGAGGGCTGCTAGTTTGGCCAAAAGGGGCTGAATGGCTTCCCTATCAGGCTCGGGTGCAAAAGCGCTAAAAGACTCGGAGGGTTCAAGGAGGCTCTCCGAGTAACCCGGCAATTTCCTCTCACCATCCGGAGAAGTGTCATGGCAATAGAAGAAAGATAGTTGCCAGTTGTTGACGTGGGAGTTCAAGTTAAGAGTTGGCATTAGTGAGTGCTTGCGGCGCTGGATAGATACCCCGCCACAGGTAAGAAGAGCTCCGTCATCGCTCTCACGACACAGCTCGCATTGGAATAACTCAATAAAAAGATCCAGGCTTGGTGGAATGCATAAGTAAGATTCGGACAAGACTATGAAATGGGTAATATTCAGCATAGAGTTAGGCCCTATGTCGAACACCCGGAGGCCGTAGTGGCTTAAGATTTCCCGGAAGAAAGGGTGACCCGGAGGACGAAATCCCCGGGTCACGTGCTCGGTAAAACAGATTACCTCATTCCCGGCAGGAGTAGGACTGGTCTCATCGTCAGGAGCCCTCCAATGTATCTCCTTTTGAGAGGGAAGAATTCCTAATTCGGCCATTCCTTCCAGCTTGGCCTTCGTCGTTGAAGACCGACCCCAGTTGGCAGAAGTGGTTTGAGGGGTCTTGGTCGGAGCCGGGTGCCTTCCCTGTCTTTTCGGAGCCATGGAGTTGACCTGCAAGGGACAAGAGATGTATGTAGTAAGATTCGGAGTATCAGATTATCCGAGTCTGGGAATATCGAGACAATGCGAAGGCTAAAATAATACCCGGATAATGCGCTACGATGTTAAGTGTGGAGGATTTTCCGGGTTACAGATAAGGTTGAGTAAACTGTTAATTATTTACGTATGGAGGTGGGTTGGGCGAACATGGATGGTTGCCCATACTTTTATTGCGAAGAAAATAGCTGGAAAAAGAGGGTTTTCCGGATGTTAATGAGACAAGCGGAAAAAACGAGGTGGAACGGATCTAGGTTGAAAAGCTTGCGAGCAATCTTATATAAAGTTTGATGGTTGAAAAAGGTGCGGGGATGAATTGCGACTACGCATCAGGTGCTTAAAGGAGCTGAGGACTACCGAAGCGGCTTGATTTGACGATACCGGAAAGGTAATTTACGGGTTGATCCAGATCCGATCCAAGTCAAATTGAAAAAATTGCGAGGTTCAATTGGATGATTGAGAGAGGCTTACCGAAGAGATTGATGTCCGGAATGAGGATGATGTGAGGTGCGGCTTGAGTATTGTTCCACAGCCCTCAATGAGAGAAACGAAGATGCGACGACAATGCGTGACGGCGGCGCGGGATAGCTTGAGGTCGAGCGCGGCCGGCAGTGATCTTATCTGTTGTAGTGTGCGCGGGCTCCGGCGGCGGAAACTGCGAGGGAGCGAGGAGAAAGGGTATGATGAGGTGAGGTGAAAGGCCTAGGGTTACCTTCGGCTGATATTTATAAGGGAGGTGGTGAAGCTCACCCCCGCGACTGGAAAATCGGAAGCTGCGGGACAGTAATTATCCGTGCGGATTTGGTGGTGTACGCGCCCGGAATGGAATAAAATGTTCCGTTGGCGGAGGAAGTGTAACCTACCCCGAGATATCAGGGACCGGTATCGTGGGTGGAACCTTGGCATTTTAGGGTTCAAATTTGGAAAGGCATGCTAGACATTCGGGGGGAAATCGAGTTATCGTATGGCTGTCATGGAGTTGTGCCTAGCCATCTATCGAAGCAATTTAACTCGGTTCCTATGAACTTGGGTGTTTCGTATCTTTTTCAGGGAATAGCGAGCGCTTCAAGGATGAATCCGTGAAACCCGCGCTATCCTGGGGACTACTGATGGGGGGATAGTAACCCGGTAGGCCCACTTCAAGATATAATCCGGCCCGAGGTGTGCTGAGCGATATCCGGCTAGGGGTAAAGAGGTTACCGGAAGGCCCAAAGGCTTGTAAGATTCGTAACCCGGATTGTGGGCTGCGATAAGGAAAGTTAGGGTTTGTATGTGGAGTTCGAGTAGGACTCAAGATGTGCCTTGAAGGGCAAGTTAGGGGTGTACGGGTGCTTTATAAACCGGCCCCTAGGTTTAGTTTGCCAGAGATTAAAGTCATAGTTGTAACACCTGTTATCGAGTATCCAGCATAATTCATATTGAGATTCGGCGAGTTATTTTCCGGTTCTTAGATTGCTTTCCGTTATGTCTTCCCTTGAGCTAAACCCTCTCCCGAATACCTGTGTCGACTTGCCCCAAGATCAGTTACCCCAGGTAACATCTGCCGTGATTATCCCACGACACAAGGGTTTTCCGAGAAGGAGACATGGTCCTCAGGCTTGTGCAGCGCACAGCCGGGATGCACAAATTGTCTCCTCCATGGGAAGGGCTCTTCATTGTGAGCAAAGCGCTGCACAATGATGCCTATTATCTCGTGGACATGCGTCCATCACAGGAGAACAGGGCAGATAAAGCTGGAGAGGAATCCAAGCGCCCTTGGAATGTAGCCCTACTTCGTCGCTTTCATTCGTGAGAAAAGATGTGTATGTACCCTCTTATCCGAGTTGAAATTCTATTCTGCAATCTGAAATTGAACTCGGGGACTGCCCTCGCCTAAACTTGCTCTGTGTGTTCCTACCCGGCTTTACTCTTGTCCACTCGGTTGCTTTGCTTAAAATTTCACGAGTACATCTAGTACTGTGTTTAAACCTACATGCCAACTCTTCGACTCTGCTGCTGTCCGAGACCCGGCTTCATGGCAAGCAAGAGAACAAGCAAAAGGTCAATGAGCACAAGAAAAATTACTAAGGAAAGAAAAAGTGCAGGAACCGAGTAGGATGTCTTTTACTGTTGTTTCTTGCTAACTCCCTCTCGGCTAAGTGATGGGCTGCGTTACTATGAGTATTTCTAAGTGGCTAAGTATTTGCAACTCCAACTTTGAATTCTTGTGACTCGAATACCAAAAAAGCAACAAGTTGCGGGTAAGAGTTGAGATAAAAAGGAAGAGCGAATAAGAAATGCAACTCGGGGACTCGCATGATAACGCAACCCGGCATTCGAGCCAAAGTTGCTCAAATTGACTAAGTTAAAATATCAAACGTGAATAAAACTGAGTAGCAAACGACAAGGATAATTGTTTCGATACATCTGCACCCGGCATCCCGGGGATCTGATAAAAGTTTAGAGAATAAGTTGCAGGAAGTAATCAACTGGAAGCGGCAGTGATCTCGGCGCTGGTCTTGGTGGCCTCAGTGTCAGCGCTGGCCTTGGCGGCTTCACCCTCAGCGCTGATCTTAGCAGCATCAGCCTCCGAGCTGGCGGCGTCAGTCTTCGCGGCATCAGCATCCGGCTCAGTAGCAGCCTGCTCGGAAGTGGCAGTGGCCGCCGAGGTGGAGGCAGTCGCTTGGGCACGGAGGCGAGCCGTGTCGTCAAGGGCAGCTCCTGACGAGGTGCCGAACTCGAGCGCGGCGGTGTCGATTGTCATCCCTTCGCTCTCGGCCTCATCATCGCTGCCCGCGACGAACGCGGCCTTCCCCTTCCCGGTCTCGCTCTCTGGAGTCTCGAAGCAGCTCAGATCCAGCTCCTCCTCATCCGTTTCTTCGCCTTCGCCCCCCTCATCGCCTTCGTCCACCTCGGTGTCGGGCTCGGTGGGACCGTCGATGAAGTGCGCGGTGTCTGCATACTGGGCGACCTCGTGCGCAACGAGCTGGCGGAGAGCCACCCAGTCGGTATCCGTCTCCCACTTGGAGTCCTCGCGCATCTCGCGGACGACTTGCAGGTTGAGATTCTCATACCAGCTGGTGATGAATAGCAGCATCATGTCGGCGCCTGGCCGAGCTCCGGAAGCCCGCCACTTCTTCAGCTCGGCCTTCACACCGTTTAGCTTCAAGGTGAGCCCGCGGATAGTTGGTGGCGCAGAGTCCTGCGGCCAGAACAGATCATGGAGTTTGAAGGCGGTGCGCACCATCTCGGTGCCCACGCCCGCCAAACGCTGAAACTGCCCCTGCAAGATTATAAGGCTCTCCTCGATCTCTGCCCTGGTATCGGTGGGTTCGCCCTTCTCGGCGCGAGCTGCTCGGGCCTTTGCCAAGGCGGGTTTGCAAGAGGACTCGAGATCGGGAAAGATTTCTGAGAGAGCTATTGAGAAGATCAGAGACAGAAGCAGAGTAGAAAATGAACCGAATAGCAGAGACGCAGAAAAGAGGGCACTTACTGTTCAGATGATAGAGTAGCCCCTGCAGCTTGTCCTTCCACAGCTCCTCGTCAGCTACGTGCCTCTCTTCAAGTAAGCGGAGCCCGGACAGTTGAGCAAAGAGATCAGCATTGCTCTTCTTCAGCACCTCGCATTCCTGCTCGAGGGCCCTTTGCTTGGCCGCAGCTGCTGCTTCGGTCTTCTTCTTCTCGGCCACTGCCTTATCTCTCTCGCCAGCTAGATCAATGGCTTTTTGGAGAGCAGTTCGCAGCTGGACCTGCAATGGTTCCATCTCGTCGAGGTGCCTTTTCTTGAATTCTACCTCAAGGCTTGCAATCTGCGCCTGCACCTCAGCAGGCTTGAGGCAGTCGAGATGCTCTTCGACAAACTTCTTATGATCTTCTGTGAAAAGCGAAGCACGGTCAGCAGAGTAGCAAAGATGAAAGCAAGAAAACAAGCCGAGAAGAACACCAACTGTCGAGACATCGTAGTAGTTTTCATAGACGGGGGTGCCATGAGACTACGGTAGAGACGTGGGGTAACGGGATAGCGTAGTAACACAGAATACGGGATTTTACCCAGGTTCGGTACGTCGCGACAGTACGGCGTACCTACTCCTGCACTTCTCACTAATTGGGACTGAAGCCCGTTTAACAGGGTTACAATGTGAGGGTGTAGATCTAGCTACTCGGCGAGGATGAGCTTCTCGGCGAGTTGCGTAGAGCTTCTCTGTTGTGCGGTAAAGAACTTGAACCTAACTTGTTCTAATCTCTCTCCCGTCTGGCTTTATATAATAGCCGGGTTAGGGCTTACAGAATCAGAAACCTAGAAGACTACGTTTAACTTGTAACTTGGAAAGCAAGGAATCCGTCTTCTCCTCCAAGCCAGATCACGCGGGCCGTGATCCGGGTTCTTCTAGAATCCGGCTTCTGCGCGTCGGACTACTGGGCCGCCCAATGGACCTAAGCCCATTACCACGTAGGCCACCCTGGTAGTCTGGCTCTTTGTCTACCATCTTCTATACCCCTATTCAGTATATATCCGACAGTAGCCCCCAGGAAGGATCAAAACTCTGATTCTCCGTCTTTCGTCAAATACATTTTGTCCGGGAAATCTTGATTCAGCAGTCTTGATTCTTTCTACTTTCCTTTTAAAGGGGATGGTAACATAAAACTCGGAACTCTGAAAATCCGGCTTTTCTTCTCGCGATCCTTCGCGGAAAAGGAACTTATGACGTCAGCGCCTTAATCATGCTGACGCAAGCGACGCTTGGTTTCACGCGGGAAACCCTGCAACGTATCTCTGACAGATTCTCACGGGAAACGAGGAGATAGCCATCATTCCCCCATCGTTTCATTTCCCGGATTTTCCGGCGAGTGACACGCGTCAAACATCCAACGGTCGAAAGAGCCGTTGGCACGTATCTAAACGGTTTTCCGGCTATAAATAACCGTCCTCGTCCTCATCGGAAACTTTCCTCACTCCCTCACTGCCTAAGCCATTGCTGCGAACGCGAGCTCGAGAGCAAGCCCTGTCCCGACGCACTCCTCTTAGCACGCCGGAACGCACGCACGCCACCAAGGAGATGGCATCTTCGCCGCCCTCGCCGACCCACGCCGCCATCGACGAGCTTCTTGGCGACCTAGATCCACAACTAGGGTCGCCCAAGCGCGCCGGCGGCGAGCCGGAGAAGACCGCGGCCTCCGCGGCGGGCGGAGAAAACACTTCCGCCGCCGCGGACGTAGCGGGATCGAGCTCCGCAGCATCCCCACCGTTCGTCCCAACGACGGCGAGGGTCAAGATCCATTCCCGTGGCGATGAGCGCTTTGCTACCGGAGCCAACAACGAAACAGAAATTGTCGACAATTGGAGTCCGAGTAATACTTCTCTCGTTCTTCTTCGTCGGATGTCAAAGGAGGGATACATAGTTAAAGGCAAATGGCGGATCTCGAAAGATGAACCCGAGCCCAAGCCAAAAGTCGGAGAATGCGTCATCCTTACCTCTCATATCGCGAGAGGTATGGGTTTTCCCCCTTCCGCCTTTTTTCTAGACGTCCTTAATTTCTATGGCGTTCAACCACACAATATTTCTCCGAATTCCATCCTCTACTTAGCCAGTTTCCAAGCCCTTTTCGAAGGATATCTCGGGATAACACCTGACCTAGGTTTCTGGCAATATTGTTTTGAGGTAAAGCATAACATCACAAATGGCATTTCGCCTATTTGCGGGACCATATCTTTCACCCTCAGAAAATTTAGGGAGGAATGGTATCCAAAAATAGAAATGCCGGAACCTGATCAATCTTGGCTAGGTTCTTTCTTTTATCATCAGGACATTCCATTCCCAGGCAGGACAACCGGGGTTCCTCCCTTTGTTAATTCTGCTGCTATTCCTCGCGAGAGTTGGACAGCCGCAGTAGTAGAAAATTTGCCAGAAAACCTGATGAAGATAAAGCGGCGCATCGCCAAACTTTCTTCCTCTCAACCTTCTTTGGTTGGGAAGGATACCGTTTTGTGCTGGTTCGGACGCCGTATCCAACCTCTCTCTTTTCGTTCCCGACTTCTTTGCGAATACCAAGGGCCAGAAGATAGCATGAGAGGAACAGATAAGGCCTTTACCAAAAAAGGTTTTATAGGACGACTTCACCAACTGGTCGCCGTCAGTAGTCAGATTGAGGAAAATCTGGCGATTTATCACGTGGAAAATCTGGTCCCTAAGGTATTTATCTTTCCTTGTTTCCGAATTTTTCCTCAGATTATCTTCTCTCTCTGCTTTTTAACATGTTGTTAACTCCTTCCTAGTTCGATGAACTTGGAGAAAATGATCTTGCTTCCGACGCTGAACTCAACAAATTGCATGCTGAGTTTCACAACAATCGGAAGCGCAAAAGGCAATCAGCTATCAAAGAGGAATCTATTCCCAACCTGGACGATATCCGGATAAAAGAAGAACCATTTGACGAACTCGGATATATTCGTCGAGAGGCAAAGAAATTCTTTGCTCCTGCGCCTCTGATTCGCCCTTGGCCACAAAATGGATTAGTTGTTCGCAATGATATCGCATTTTCACCTCGTCAGGTTATACACGATGGCCTTCATCACGTTGGGATTCTCTTCGCGGAATATGCCAAAGAATTCAACGAGGTCTTGGCCGACTTGCGAGAAATGAGCCAGGTAATACTTCTAGCCCCCAAGCATTAAGTTGAAATATGAATTCTTCTTAATGTTTCTTCGTATGCCTGTTCAAACTTAAGCATCTGGCTTTCATTTCCATGTTTTAGCATTCCGCAGATGCCATAAACTTAGAAGTTTATAAGAAGCTTAGTCTCAAGAGCAGAGAGGTAAAAACCCTTCAATCTGTTATTGAGTCGAAAAGCAACGAACTGGCGTCATCTCAGCGGCAACTATCAAAAGCCACCGGTATTCTATGTTGTGCCATTTGTTTTCTCTGGAGAATGCTTGCTGAATTGTTTTGTAAACTCGAATTATTTATTGCCCTCCAGCTGTTTTAACCAAAGCCAACAAATTAGCAGAAAACGCTGTCCATATTTCTCGACTTCGTGAGGAAAACTCAAACCTCCGAAAGGAACTTCTGAAAGTTCAAGAAGACCTAGAAGCCAGTAATCTGGCCCTTGGGATTGCTCGATCCAAGGCTTCTTTACAGGCAGCGGAAGATAAATCTGTTATCAATGATTTGGAAAGTATTCTACTCCCGCGCATGAAAGAAGGCGACGAAATTGACAAGGTTCTTGGTAAGTTAACTTCTCTTTACCAATGTCTTCATGTCTTATTTCTTGTATCTTTTCATGTAACCTTTGCTTTTGTCAAAAAAGCAGGAAATTTTCTAGGAATCTCTCGGACTGAAAAGATCCGGGCCTTTGGGGAAGTGTGGAATTCAATCAGGAATGCAGGAATGCAGCTGATTAATAAATTCCTTCCCACAAGTACTGTACGATTTTTGGAAGTCTACCGACTTCCGGGTGCCATTACAGAGGTAGCAGAGTCAAAAGAATCCATCCTTCGTTCTGCCGCACGAGGTGGTGCACGCATGGCACTTGGCCTTATGCGTCTACATTACCCTAATGCTAAATCTTGGCGCGTAGCATCCGGAATCCCTCAAGAATATACAGAAGCGCAACAAAATGCGATTTTTGATGAAGTTAAAGGGCACGCTTCCAAGATTGCCTCTATAGTTAACATTTCCATTACTTATCCGGAAGAAGAAGTGCCCGCAGCCCCCGAGAATGATAGCAGTGATGAAGACTCGGATGCTTGAGGGAATACACTTAACTCGAATGATGGATGTGTATAAGAGCATTTTTACAATGCAATTCATATTGTAATGCTTCTATATCGTTTGTCGAAACAAGAACTCCGCCTTTTGCAATTTCAAGTTTCTTGCAAAGTTTTTTTCGGGTTTGACTGTTCCTTTATCTTCTAAGTAATCTGGCAAATGTGTTTTAACTGCTCTAGTGTTTAAAAATGGCTCAACTAGCAATATGAATCGTCATGCCGAGTAACTGGGGACGAACCAAGCAGTTTTGAAACTCGGAAACATGGATCATGCTAAAAGCATTTTTACTGACTAGTTTCAGTAACCCAACACATACACAATCAGATAAAACTTAGAGAAAACAAGGAACTGTTTTGAAACTTGGGCACGCAGGCACAATCCGAGTTTCCTTTAACCTTTAACAGGCCGAATTATTCAGCTTTTAAACACCGAGCACGCAGGCACAATTCGGGTTAACATTGAGTATTTGTAAGATCATTGGAAATAGATGAGGCGGAAATATTTTGTACTTATAATGAATATGAATGACAACATTCCGACAACTTTATTTCATGGTCTCAAAGATGTTTACATAGAAATTGAACTAAGTATAGAAGGGACGTAATTGCTGGATACTCCAAGGCCTCTTTGTCTCTCCTAGTTCATCATCTATTTTTCTCTTTCTTTTGCGATTCGGCTTCTCGGGATCGTCCTCCGTATCTCGAATGTCGACAAGATAGTATGATCCATTCTTCATGGCTTTACTGATGACGAATGGTCCTTCCCATACTGGGGCCAATTTGTGCTTCCTTTGCTGCACCAATCTTAGCACTAAGTCACCTTCTTTAAAAGAACGATGCCTGATTTTCCGACTGTGATAACGTCGTAAACCTTGCTGGTAGATGGCGGATCTTTGAAGCACAAGTTCTCGTTCCTCTTCTAAGAGATCGACGGCATCCTGTCGTGCTTCTTCGGCATCCGAGTCGTCAAAATCCTGCACTCTTGGGCTATCATGGATCATGTCCGTTGGAAGAATAGCTTCCGCACCATAAACTAGGAAAAACGGGGTTTGCCCAGTTGACCTATTTGGCGTCGTTCGAATACTCCACAACACGGAAGGTAGCTCTTCTACCCACGCTCCAGCTGCTCTATGGAGAGGAGATTCGAGTCTTGGGCGTATTCCTTGCAGGATTGAACTGTTCATTCTTTCAACCTGCCCATTAGATTGCGGGTGTGCCACAGATGCAAGATCTAAGCGGATTCCCGTTTGTTGGCAGTATTTTGCCAACTCTCCAATGGAGAAATTTGTCTCGTTATCAGTTATTATGCTATGTGGGACGCCATACCTCATTACTATGAAATTTCTGGCAGTTGCGCCGTCTAGCTTTTTGATGGGTTTAGCCTCCACCCATTTTGTATACTTATCTACCGCTACGAGTAGATGTGTAAGTCCACCTCTTGCAGTTTTGAACGGTCCCATCATATCTAGCCCCCAGACCGCAAACGGCCATGTGATGGGGATAGTTTTAAGTGCTTGGGCCGGCAAATTGGTCTGCTTGGCGTAATATTGACATCCTTCACATGTATTCACTATGCGCTCGGCGTCTGACTTGGCTGTTAGCCAGAAAAACCCCGCCCGGAATGCTTTTTTGACTATGCTTTTTTATTGAGCATGATGTCCGCAATCGCCGGCATGGATTTCTTCCAGTATTTCTCTTCCTTCTTCTGGTGAAATACACCGTTGAAAGATTCCGGAAGTACTGCGTTTATACAAGTGGTCGTTGATTACCACGTATCCTTTGCATCGATGCTGTATTTGCCTTTGCAAAACTTCGTCTGCTCCTTCCGGGTACTTCTGATTGACTAAGAAGTTTAAGTATGGAATTGTCCAATCCGGTTTAACGAGCATGACCTCAATTGTTTCAGATGCCAGAGGGTAATCAACGTCTCCACCTTTTATGGACGGTTCATGCAAGTGCTGGATGAATACCCCTGGTGGTAAAGTTTGTACTCTCTCTGATCCCATGCGGGCTAACGCATCCGCATTCCAATTTTCCTCCCTTTTTATGTGAAGGACTTCGAACCCGAAGAAACAGATGGCGAACTCATCCACCGTCCTCCGATATTCGGCCATTATAGGGCTTTTCGCATCCCAGGTTTGGTTGAGCTGATGCTGTACCAAATCCGAGTCTCCATAGCACGAGATGCGTTTTACCCCTATTTCTTTTTCAATATGCAAGCCATGAAGCAGAGCTTCGTATTCTGCCACGTTATTACTGGCGTTGAAGTGTATTTGCAATACGTACTCCATTATGTCTCCCTTGGGGGATTTTAGGACTACGCCAGCCCCAGCTCCTTCCTTCATCTTAGATCCGTCAAAGTGCATGATCCAGTACTCAGATTCTGGCATCGGTGTTTTTTCCATTGCTTCTGTCCAATCGGCGACAAAATCTGCCAAAACTTGGGATTTTATTGCCGTCCTTGGCTGGTACTTAATGTCGAAGGCTGCCAGCTCGATGCCCCATTTAGCTACTCGGCCGGTTGCCTTCGCATTGTTTATAATATCCCCTAGTGGTGCTTTACATACCACTGTTATGGAATGCCCTTGGAAGTAATGGCGCAGCTTTCTGGATGCAAAAAATACGCCATACGCCAGTTTCTGGTAGTGCGGGTACCTTTGTTTGGATTCGGAAAAAACTTCGCTTATGTAATATACCGGATGTTGATCTGGTATGATTTGCTCTTCCTTTGTCCGTTCCACAACGATTACCGCACTAATAACCCGATTTGTAGCCGTAAGGTATAATAACATGGGTTCTTCGTCTTTTGGAGATGCCAAGATGGGAGCCTTCATCAAGGTTTCCTTCAACTGGGCCAACGCTGCATCGGCCTCTTCTGTCCATTCGAACTTGTCGGATTTCTTTAGCAGCTTGTAGAGTGGTAAGGCTTTATCCCCCAGCCGACTAATAAATCTGCTGACGGCTGCAGCGGAACCCGTCAACCTTTGGACATCTTTTACACATGTAGGTTTTGAGATGTTCAAGATTGCCTTGATCTTTTCCGGGTTAACTTCTATTCCTCTGTGGGAAACAATGAACCCCAGAAGTTTTCCTGAGGGAACCCCGAATACGCACTTAGATGGATTCAGCTTCATCTTGTAAGTGCGTAAGTTCTCGAAAGTTTCTCGCAGATCCTCAAGGAGTGTATCTTTTTCCTTGGTTACGACAGCAATATCGTCCACATAAACATGGACGTTTCTGCCAATCTGACTATGCAGACAGCGTTGCATGCAACGCTGATAGGTTGCACCTGCGTTCTTCAGGCCAAAAGGCATGGTTACGTAATAGTACGTCCCATACGGGGTTATAAAAGAAGTCTTGATTTGATCTTCCTTTTTCATGCGTATTTGGTGGTACCCGGAGTATGCATCCAAAAAGCATAAAAGCTCGGAGCCTGCAGTGGCATCTATTATTTGATCGATTCGCGGTAATGCGAACCTATCTTTCGGACACAACTTGTTCAATCCTGTGTAATCTATACACATTCTAAGAGCAGTAGTGTCTTTCTTCGGCACTAAGACCGGATTTGCGGACCAATCAGTATGGATTACTTCCTTGATGAAATCCGCTGCTAAAAGCCGGATAATTTCCTTGCCAATAGCCTTCCGTCTTCTTCCGTCGAATCGACGGAGACCTTGTTTGACGGGTTTTGATCCAGGAATAACCTTGAGTTGGTGCTCAGCAAGTTCCCTGGGTACTCCTGGCATGTCAGCTGGACACCAGGCAAAAATATCCCAGTTCTCACGGAGGAACTTGATGAGCTCGCCTTCCTATTTGTCGGTCATCCCAGTCCCTACGATGACAAATTTTGTCGGATCTTTGGGATCTAGGATTACCTGTCTTGTATTCTCGGACGCCTTGAAGCTATCTGTTGGCTTCCGAGTTTATTTTCCTGCCGGCATTTCTTTCGGCGATACCTCCTTGGCTAATTCCTTCAGTTCCTCCTTTGCTATAACTCTTTGAGCGCAAAGGGCGTTTTCTTTCTCCAACTCGTTTGCCAGCTTGAAATCACCGGCTATGGTGATTACTCCTCCTTTGGGTCCTGGCATTTTCAGCTTGTTGTAGATATAACAGGATCTTGCCATGAATTTGGCGAAAGCTGGACGTCCGAGTATTGCGTGATACACGCTTTCGAACGGCACTACTTCGAAGGATATTTTTTCCTGCCGGAAGTGATCTTTATCTCCGAAGGTGACATCTAGGGAAATTTCTCCTAAGGATCGTGCTTGCCTGCCAGGAACAATGCCATGGAAGCGTATATTGCTGTAGTTGAGCTGGGACTCGGAGATCTTCAAGTGCTTCAGTGTAGCCAGGTACATTATATTAATGCTGGATCCTCCGTCCATCAGCACTCTTCTTAGCCTAGTGTTTTGAACAATAGGGCTGACAACAAGAGCTTGTGTGCCGGGTTCAGGGATATTTCCGGGATGATCAGACTGATCCCAGACTATTGGCGTGTTGGAGTACTTCAAGTATTTCGGGGTCGCAGGAATAACCGCGTTTATTTCCCGAAGTGTTCTTTTGGCCACATTTGCTGACGGGGTTGCTAAGAAAGTTAGCATTGCTTCTCCGTCAACTCTCGGAAATTTGGGTTCGCCCTTTCGCTGTTGTTCCTGGATTTTGTCATCAGTGTCCGATTCACTGTCTTCCTTTTCAGCTTCTGGCTTTTGTTTGGCAGGTTTCCTTTTGGAACCCTTCCCTTTATTTCCGGATCCTGCATTGCCTTTCATATGCTTGTTTAGCCGGCATTGCGCATTTGTGTGGGTTGGTTTCCCAAATTGCGAGTGGTGGACCCAGGGTTCCGACTTAATTCTCTCCCATTCTTCGGGAGTGTAATTGATTGGATCTGGGCTGCGACCTTTCCACTTATTTCCCTTATCTCCTCCAAAGGCTATGTTGACCTCCTTGGGCTTTGTCGTTGACTCCGGAGTTCCTTTTTTTGTCAGAACGAGGAGTTTTCTTGGCGAGTATTAGTGACTCAATATTGCCTCCTCTTGCTCTGATATCATCTTCGGCTGCAGTGTGCTCATTAGCGGTTGTAAGCATAGATCCGAGATCTTTGTGCTGTTTAGAACCAACCATGAACGGTACGAGTCCGGGTTTTAGGCCATTGACAAAAGCATGCATTGCTTGTACGTCAGTTACTCCAGAACAACTATTCTTCATTGCAGTCCATCTGGAGATGAAATCCACGTATGGTTCGTCCTCAAATTGGGTGCAACGGTTCAGCTGGTTGATGCTATTTGGGCGTTTGTATGTTCCCCGAAAATGCTGAGTGAATACTCTAGCCATATCATCCCAGCTGTCGACAGTTCTTGATGGTAAACCATTGATCCAATCTCTGGCTCCGTCTAGCAACATTAGGGGAAGAAACTTGACAGCTTCCAGGTCTGTCCCATTGTTGATTTGGACGGCTGTATAATAATCTGAGAGCCAGGTATCCGGGTTTGTGCTGCCGGTATATTTTTGGTAGGTTGGACCAACTTTGGCGAAGCCAGAATGCAGGGTTATCCTTCGGATCCTGTCAGTAAAACACTTAGGACCAAAGTATAGATCATCCTTTTCTGCTCTATCAATGTGTGCAGAATATCTTCCGGCTGAATGGACAGAAGGGGATCTGCTCCTTTCTTTTCCATTGTTGCGCGGACGCGCTTTTCCGAGGTTATCTCTATCTCTTCCGAGTTCACGTCCTTTTGGGTTAGGCGGAGTTCTGCTTCTGTGCCTTTCCTTATCCTTAGGAGGTGTCCGGGATCTTTCACGTCTGTGAGGTATATCATATCTTCCAGCTTTTTCAGCTGGGTTTCTCGGAGGTGGCATTATTTTGCCGTCATTCCGGTGTTTATCTTCCCGATCATGTGGTTTATATCCATCTTTCGGGAGATGAGGTCCGATTCTAGACGCTGCGTCCCGGTTATCTGGGTTTTTCCTGTCTTTTCTCGGATCCTCTTTTTTATCCGAATCTCCGGGTTCTTCCGGTCCAGGTGCTCCAGCAGCGCAAGTAGCTGTTTTGCAGAGGGCGGAATTATCATGCAGCCTCCCTGATCGTTCTTGGCCTCGCTGTTGCTGCTGTAATGCTTTTCCTAGGAAAGCATACACCCCTTGGAGTTTTTCCCCGTTGGAGTACAGGTCGTTGTTTAGGATGGCGAACGCTGCTTCCGCGTTTTCCGCTGCGGTTTTGTATATTGGTTCGCCCTTGGCATCTTTGCCGTTTAACTGCTTTTGCCAAGATGGGTTATAGAACCTTTCTTTTGGCGGCAGTTCTTCCGGTCTTGCGATTCCGGGTAACCTAGTAGGTTTTAATGCAGATCTATTCTTTCTCTCGTACTCCTCTATTTCCTCCTTCATGATTTTGATATCATGCTGGGTTTGTTGCAGATGTTGCCAGATGTTGCCGAGATCGGAGTAAATGTTGTTGTTGCCGTTGGAAAGCTTGTCTCATGGCTTCCAGCATTTCAGGGGGTTCATCTGGTCCCACTGGTGTTTGTAATAGCTCTTGCTCTTCCTGTTCCGTCATTGGCGGAGCAGTGATTTCCTTAAATTTCTTCTCCACGGTCTTTTCTCTGCTTGCTTTTCCTATTTCCGGTTTTTCTTCAGCTGTATAAGCTAGTTTTTTCTTCCGGAGTTTTTTAGCAGACTTGTGCCTTTTCTTGGAAGAGGGAGGATTTTTGGCAGGCTCATCTTCTGTCATCTCCTTGACATTAGGGAATATCGGAGAAGTTTCTCCGTCTTCTCTCTCTTCCTCTGGCGGAGGGGTTTTAGGGCTTTCCTGGCTGCCGGCGCCCGTTGTATCAGCTGGTTTTGCCATTAGCACTTCATGGAATCCCTCTTGAAAGGACTTAACCTTTTTTACGAAGGCATCCTCGTCTTCGTCTTCGGAGTCGAAGTTGTCTGATCCGGTTTCCGACTCCAACCTCGCATCAATGGCGGCGAGCACAGACTCTGCTTCCGAGTTCATCGTCTTGTTGACGGATGTCGGATCTTCCGCCTCTGTGACGGGTGTTTGTTCTTCCGTCTCTATGACGGGTACGTTGTTATCTGCCTCTTGCACGGGATTTCCGTCATCCGTGTTTTCAGCGATTTCGGATTGCACCATGCCGATAAAGTGTGTATCACTTTTTTGTTGGCGATCTGAGCAGAATCCGGCATCATAGTCGTCTTCGACTGGGTATAGGGCGGGTGGGATAAATTTGCTTCCACCGCAAAACCCCATTGCCTCTGCAGTTGGTCCGATAAAGATGTTAGCAGATCCGATCGGTAACACGCAGGCACTTACCAGGTGGTTTTGCGCTGGTATGTAGGATCCGTTGTCGAGGAAGCGCCCGACGTCGTCGTCGAACTTCAGGCTTCCGACAGTGATCGATCTTCCAATTCCGCCGAGTATCCCAGATCGGAATTTCACGCCTGACGTCGTTTGCCCCACGGTGGGCGCCAACTGTCGAGACATCGTAGTAGTTTTCATAGACGGGGGTGCCATGAGACTACTGTAGAGACGTGGGGTAACGGGATAGCGTAGTAACACAGAATACGGGATTTTACCCAGGTTCGGTACGTCGCGACAGTACGGCGTACCTACTCCTGCACTTCTCACTAATTGGGACTGAAGCCCGTTTAACAGGGTTACAATGTGAGGGTGTAGATCTAGCTACTCGGCGAGGATGAGCTTCTCGGCGAGTTGCGTAGAGCTTCTCTGTTGTGCGGTAAAGAACTTGAACCTAACTTGTTCTAATCTCTCTCCCGTCCGGCTTTATATAATAGCCGGGTTAGGGCTTACAGAATCAGAAACCTAGAAGACTACGTTTAACTTGTAACTTGGAAAGCAAGGAATCCGTCTTCTCCTCCAAGCCAGATCACGCGGGCCGTGATCCGGGTTCTTCTAGAATCCGGCTTCTGCGCGTCGGACTACTGGGCCGCCCAATGGACCTAAGCTCATTACCACGTAGGCCACCCTGGTAGTCCGGCTCTTTGTCTACCATCTTCTATACCCCTATTCAGTATATATCCGACACCAACTCACCTTCCAGCCTCTTGATTGTGGTTTGGCCGCTCTCGACGAAGGCGCGGCAGTTGGAGTGCTCCTCGGCCAGGGTCTTAAATTTGCATGCAGAAAGGAGTCGGTCTAAGCAGAAAGCAACAGCGGGCGTAAACATAAAACGCGGGAACCGCGTAGCTACAAGCTTACTTTCGATCTCGGAAAGCTTGAGAGCGCTGTCCATGACCTCCTTATCCGATGCCTCAGCGGACTTGAGCTCCTTTTCCAGGGCCTCGAGGCGCCTCCTAGCAATGCTGTGGTTCCATAGCAGTCGCCGGTACAGGTTGGTTCTTTTCAGAAGGCAGTTCTGAGAGGAAGAAAGAAAAGGAGTTAGACAAAGACGTGTAGATTCAACCCGAGAAGGCGGCAACTCGGTTGAGTACCCGCCTACTCGGTCAGAATCTCGGGGACTGGGGGATGGATAAGAAGAAGAAGTAGAATAGAAGAGAAGGAAAATGCAACTCGGAACGGATGAGCAAAGCTTACCGCGTAAGTCTGTTCAATATCCTCCGCGGCCTTGCGATGGACGAAGAGCTTGGCGGCGAGTGTGCTGGTGTTGGATGCAATAGTCATGGGTTTATAACCCATGTCTGCCTTGTTCCAGTCGACGCGCATGTGGTCCAGATCGCCCAAAGATGTGCCGTGCCAGTTTGTGTTGCCGAGAACGTCGCTGTCCCACTCAGCATCGATAAATCCAACCCGGTAGAATATCTGCTCGAGGCCCGTGGATGTTATCTCAGTTTCCGCAACCTCGCACGAGTGGATCGAGACGGATCGGTCCTTGTTCATGGCTGGAGGCTTGGAGTCCACCGGTGCGGCCTGTTTTCCCCTCCTGATAGCAAGCTTCTTCTCGACTGGGGTCAATGGGATGCTGTGCTGCTGGCTCACCTTCACCATATAAGGTGGGAAGGTGGGTGGATCCGGGAAGTTGGACCCTGCGGCGGTATCAGCAGCCGCGTCAGGTTCACGGATGGTGAGCTGGCCGGGCCTGGCAGTTGGTCTTGGCGGCGGCATCGTGGCAGCACCACGCGTACCGCTACGCGAAGGATTCCTGCGGACTGTCCCCTCTGACTGGCCAGCTGGCTTCTCGGCGGCCTGGTTCCCAGAGGTCTGCTTCTCGGCAGCCTTCTTCTCGGCAGCCTTCTTCTCGGCGGCATTCTTGTCAACGGCTTCTTGTTTGATCTTCTTGATAAGCTGCTTGGCCGGAGGGCTGGATGTTGTCTTGGTTTTCTTTGTTGGTGGAGAGTTTGGCGCGGTGGAAGAAGTACCCTGCTGGGTAGGCGGTGCCGAGGGCGCGCTACTCGGCGCAGCATCTGGCTGGGCGCTACCCTGTGCGGCGTCTGGTTGCGCGTCGCTCAGGGGATATTGCTCCGTCTCATGGATTGTCTCAACCCGCTGCCGGGCAGCGGGATCTTGCTGTGTGGCGTCTTGTTCTTCTACCCGCGGCTGGGCCGCGGGGTCGTCTTGCTCAGCAGCCCTTGTCGCTGGCTGCTCTTGGTCCTCTTCTCGCCGCTCAAGGGCGGCATCGTCATCATGCTTCTCGGGGTCTTGATCTAGGTTCTCCTCGGCCGTGGCGGCCGGAGGAGAAGGTGGCCTTGCGTCGCGATCAGTGTCCCGCACTTCTTGATCTGCGCGGGCCTGCTGCTCCTGCTCGGCGTCATGGGCGTCGCTGTCCATGTATCGAGCGTCGTCGGAGTCGTCCCCTTTCACGGGAGAGGACGCACGCGCTCCGGCCCGCGCTGCGGCTTCAGTCTCGTCGTCGAGGTCGATGAGATTATCGACGTCAATGGCGGATTTCTTCTTAGTCTTGGTGGGCGCGAGAGCGGCGTCAGCATTCAAGGGGGCTCTGAAGAAAGAAACATGTTCAGAAAAGAGAAGGACAGAGGAAATCGAGAAGAAGCAACAAAGTAAGAGAATTGGGAATTCGCAGCAGCAGAGGCGCATAACTAAGGAGAAAGTGCTTACCCTTTACGGGTAGGGATTGTCCGTCCTCCTCTCGTCGCGGTCTTCTTGGTCGTCTTTCCGGCCGCTTTCTTCTTCTTGGCGGGGGGCTCCTGAGCACCGCTACCCGTCCGTTTGCGGGTAAGAGGAGCAGCGACCGAGAGCGGCTTGACGACAAGGGCTTCCTCGTTTTCCTCCTCGTCTTCCTCTTCAGCATCAGCGCCACCTGCGAAGTTCGGAAGAAGAAAAACGGCTCAGAAGCAAGAGGAAATTGGGTAGCGCGGCTTGCGACCAGACAGGATGAGGTCAATTACCTTCGTCTTCGTCCTCGGACCAATCACGGACGGACGCATCTACGTGATGCTTCTCCGTC
Organism: Alopecurus myosuroides; assembly: GCA_028641055.1. NCBI lineage: Eukaryota > Viridiplantae > Streptophyta > Magnoliopsida > Poales > Poaceae > Alopecurus > Alopecurus myosuroides. The sequence goes on from CM054060.1 coordinate 83,627,990, forward strand.
TGAGCGGCATGGGGGAGGTTGAGCCTGTCCGCGGTCTCGAAGGAGACCTCGTCGTCCTCCTCTCGGTCCTCCGACCAGTTGTCCTCGAAGCGCTCCATGCTCTCAGCGAGCTGGCGATCAAGGACCTGAAGAATAGAGAGACATCACAAGTTAGTCGAGTAGCATAAAGGCACCCTACCCGACTAGGCGTGCAAACACAAAGCACACTAAGCCTAGGGAAACTTGCTAAGTGTCCTACTCGGCAAGGCGTGCAAACACCAAGCACATTAAGCCTAAGCAATTCTCCTAAGTGTCCTACTCGGCAAGGCGTGCAAACACCAAGCACATTAAGCCTAAGCAATTCTCCTAAGTGTGCTACCCGACAAGGCGTGCAAACACCAAGCACACTAAGCCTGAGCAGTTCCGTTAAGCGCCCTATTCGGCGCAGAGTGCAAATGCTAGTCGCAGCAAGGAGAGAAGGCTATCTACTCGGATTGCGTATGCAAGAAGCAGAGTAAGAAGTACATACCCGTTCAATCGGCTTCGTACGGCTGTAGGGGATGAAGCCATACTGCCAATTGTCTCTGAGGCCTGTGGTCATGATGGACCGCGCATGAGCGGCGACGTCCGCGTTGCTGAGCTCGAACGTGGTTGTCCGAGTACAATCGCGGGGGCCGCCCATGTAGCACATGGGGTGGGCGCGTTGCTGGAGCGGCAGCACCCGCTTAGAGATCCAGCAGGCAACTGGATCGTCGCTCTTGAGCCCCTCTCCGATCAGATGGGCAAGGCGCTCCTCCATCTGCGTCAGATTCCTGTCGATGGACGGCTTGGTCTTCCAGTTCTGTCCGGTAGGAGCTCGGTTGCTCCACGGGGGCAGATTGATTCTGTCCTCCACCTTGGCTCCCTTCTTGGCGGGCATGTTCTTCACGTATAGGAACGTCCTTTGCCACTTACGGACGGAGTCCAATCCCTTGATGCGCGGATGGTTGGTTCCAGGGCGCTGCACCATCATGGCGCTGCCGGTCTCCGTTATCCGGCTGCTGGTGTCCGCGCCGTCCTTCTTGCCCTTGCTCTGTTGGCGAAAGAAAAAAGTACCTAGACCACGTCTCCGTCGTGGGGCGAACGCCGAGGAAGGCTTCGCACACCACAGCGTGGTAGGAGAGGAAGACGACAGCGTTGGGAGGAAGGTGGTGCATCTGAAGGCCGTAGTGGTCGAGGAACGAGCGGAGGAAGTTCGACGCTGGAAGCCCGAATCCTCGCGCGAAGTGCGCGAGGAAGACGACGTGCTCTCCCTCTTCCGGAGCCGGAACGAGCTCGCCGTCAGGCTGCCGGCAGCGAACACCGGGAGGAAACCTCCGGGTGTTCACGAGCCACTGGCAGTCTTCGGCGGTGACCTCGGAGCCGGCCCAGCCGGCGCGAGCGTTGTCGTCACGAGCCATGGTGGGGAGAATGAAGTTGAGGAAAGGTTCCGAGGGATTTGGTGGAGTGGAAAAACTCGCGGCGGCGCAGTGAGTTGCGCGGCGGCGAGGAGCTCTGCGGCGGCGGAGAAACGAGAAGGCAGAAGGGGAAAATTGCGAGCGGAAGAAGAAGAAGGAGTTACCGAGGGGGTATTTATACCGCTCCTCGAGTTACCGTTACGAGTTGAGGAAGTGGGATCGATCATGGCAGTAATCGTGTGGCGTGGGATCTGTGGGCCGGTTAGAAACGCACACAGCGTAGAACGCGCGCGTAACGGCCGCATTAGATCCCACGACGAGATCGTGGGCGATTACTGCGCGTGATGGGACGTTACGAGCTGGTGGGCCCACCCCGTGAAAACTGGGCGCGTGGCCTGTCAGTTACCAGGCACCGAGGCGTCGAAGTCGTGTCCGCGCGACACGTGCCCAGTTGCAGCGCGGAAATCCGGATTGTGCTCTGTCCCGCAGAGATTCTGTTTCGAGATTTCTCCAAGTCATTTTACTCGGCACAGAGAAGAGAAGTGGCTCTACTCGGAAGAAAGGAAACAAGACCAAGGGCTACTCGGAGGTTTTCACTCGATATCTCAAAGCTCAAGGGCAAGACAGTCAAGGTTGGTTTTTAAGCTGGCAGGGCCCAGTGAACGAGTTCGCAGGGCTCTACCAGCTTCGGGGACTGCTGTTGGGGGGTTACCCCCGAGTAGGGTAAAGGCAAGTGCTAATGGCAAGATCAGAAGGGGTGTTTGGCCGAGTAGCCGGCTACCTGGTACTCGCTACCCGGTCGACTGCTACCCGGTCTTACACCTAGACGTTCAGAAGAATGAGCCAAGGGAGTTATGCTCCTCTGAATAGAAGAGCTGGTCCGAGTAGAAATGGCGGGAACCTACTCGGGCCAGAAGTCAAAGGAGCCGTTCTGACACCGAATCCCGCGTATCCCGGGTCCGTACTTGGCACTGTTCACAGCACTGTTCATCTGGGGACGGCGTGCCTGACAGCGACAGTGTGTCAGCAGGGCGTCGCAGGATAGGGGGGACCTACTCTGTGTTCGCACAGTGATAACAGACTGGTTACTTGGTTTTGCCCAACGACTTTCCGCATCAGGACAAGCTTAGAAGCCAAAGCTGTCAGCGGGAACTCGGAAGAAGGACGGTGTGCACACAATGTCGACACTTGTTTGTATTTGGCTGTATCCGGCTGGGCACCAATTACATAAGGTGCCCTGCCCCCTCCTGCGCGAGGGATGCTAGATCTGGATGCTGTGATCCTGCGGATGCTGACCTAGAGCGATCACTACGTAGAGATTCTTGACTTAGTTCTTCCCGTAGAGAGAAGAGTGGCTACTCGGTAGCAAGAACCATTGTACTGTGGCTACTCGGTGAGACACCAGAATACAGAAAGAAAGGCAGGAGTAGGGGTTTTACCTCCTCACGAGGGCCCTGAACCTGGGTAGATCGTGTTGTTTGCAGTGCTAGTTTCATCCTTCACGCGTCTACTCGTCGCGTGATATCTCCCCGAGCGCCTCCAGCGTCCTTCGTCCCCACATCTTTAGCCATCCTATGGCATCTGCCGTGACACCCCACGACAAGGGCATAGCTGCCCCGCTCGAGCAGCCACTCTACATCGGCTCCTCCAATGAGGAGTGAGCGGTGTCGCGGTTCTTTAGCCGCGCCGCCACGACATTTTGGAAGCGGCGTTGCCCCTGGTAGGCTAGGACTAGGGCTAGTCCGGTGATCACCGTCGTTGTAATTAGTGGTCGTTGCCGCCTCTTTTATATCTAAATTCGCGTTAAAATCAGATAATTGAAATACACGTGTTATGTTATAGGCATTGCTACTGACCGATCACTCGAAACTGGAAAAAAAAAATCTAAAACGCGTTTTTAGTTCCGCGTTTTAAGAGTCCCGCTCGAAATGCTCTTACACAATGCACGTTACATCCTTACATATAAATTGGATCAACCGACCACGTTAATTATCAAACTTCCCTGCTACACACAACCATCTAGTAGAGAAACTACAGCCCTGAAACAAGAGGGAATATATAGACGACCCCCAAAAATCTCCACTCTCACGTCTATATACTCCCTCCGTCTCGTATTAATTGTCTCAAATTTAGATAAAAATAGATGTATCTAACACTAAAACATGTGTAGATACATCCATTTTTGTCCAACTTTAAGACAATTAATATGAGATGGAGGGAGTAGTATTGACTCGGCTAAAGAAAGAACCTGCTGGATTTATCCGGCCGGGTATAGAATCCACGCGGGGACTAGTCGCTCCACCCTAGGTTAAGACAAAGCTTTCGCTGTAAGCAGTGTGGGTCGCAAAGGAGGAATTGGAATGTTTTGGAATAAAGAAATAAACGTTGAAATCTTACCGTACTCGGAATATCACATTGATGCTATAATTACTGAGAAAGAAGGCGAGCCGTGGAGGCTCACCTGTGTGTACGGGGAAGCAAAGCCTCACCTACGGTTTTGGACGTGGGATATGCTCAAATTTATAAAGCCATCGTGCCCTCATCCTTGGATGTGCATTGGTGATTTTAACGAGGTGTTACATCGATCAGAACACGTAGGAGTGCAAGAGAGAAGTCTTGCACAGATCGCGGGGTCCCGTGAGATGGTGGACGTATGTGGACTTCGTGATCTCGGATACGAAGGACGCAGTTGGACCTTTGAGAAAAAGGTGGCGGGTGGTTCTTATTGTCGTGTACGCCTGGATAGGGCACTGGCTACGTCGGACTGGTGCTCTCGCTTCCCCCATGCGAGGGTGGAAAACCTTGCAGCTGCAACGTCGGATCATGGCCCGATATTATTGAGATGGGCGCCGCCGGCATCAGCAAATAAATCAAGGAGGACAGGAAATGTGTTCAGGTATGAACTTATGTGGGAAACGCATGATGATTTCTGACCATCGCTGCATCAGTTTTGGCAGGATGATGGTATTGCAAGGACGGCTCTAGAGTTGCAAGGAAAACTAACCAGAGTGTCGGGCCAGCTGCAAGGATGGGGAAAGAACACTTTCGGTCACGTGAAGCTAGAGCTTAAGCAGCTCAAGGGGGATCTGGAAAGATTACAACATGACCCAACAAGAATTGGACCGTCTCATGCCGAGATCAAGGTCACTGACCGGATAGTGGAACTAAGCCACAGGGAGGAGGTCATGTGGCAACAGCGATCACGGGTGCAGTGGCTCTCGGCGGGAGATAAAAACACAAAAAAAAAAATCATATGAGAGCAAGTTAGAGGAAGAGGAAAAACAGAATTGAACAGCTGAAAAAACATGATGGGTCGATGACTGCGGACCAGCAAGAGATGGGATCTATGACTACTGATTTTTACAAATCCATGTATCAATCGGAGGGTACAAGTAATATGGCGGCGGTTCTCGGCACAGTTCCAAGGAAGGTGACTCAAGCAATGAATGATGACCTGAGCCAGCCATATGGAGAGAAGGAAGTTAAAGAGGCGCTCTTCCAAATGTTTCCGACAAAGGCACCGGGCCCTGATGGGTTCCCGGCACATTTTTTCCAGCCGCCATTGGGAGGTGTGTGGATCGGAAGTGAGCTCGGCCGTGCTACGGATTCTGAGAGGAGAGGACAACCCCGAGACGATAAACAGTACGTTTATTGTGATGATCCCAAAAGTGGCTAAAACAGAAGAGCCGGGGCAGTTTAGACCAATAAGCCTATGCAATGTTCTATATAAAATTGCATCGAAAGTGGTTGCTAATAGGCTAAAGGGGATTTTACCCGAGATTATTTCGGAGGAACAATCCGCTTTTGTTCCAGGAAGGCTTATCACAGATAATATTATATCCGCTTATGAGTGCTTGCATTTTATGAAGCGCAAGAGAGCAAGAAATTCTCGATGTTGTGCGCTCAAGCTGGACATGAAAAAGGCGTATGATCGAGTAGAATAGGATTATCTTCGAGCCATAATGCTTCGCCTTGGTTTTCAGCGAGTATGGGTGGAGTCAGTGATGCGATTGGTAACTACTTTCTCTTTCTCAGTTTTATTTAACGGAGTTCACTTGGAGAAATTCTCTCCAACAAGGGGGATCCGGCAGGGCAATCCTATTTCTCCATATTTGTTCCTTCTAGCAGCAGAGGGCCTCTCGTGCCTCATAAAATCTGGAATTGGGTCATCAATCTTAAGTGGTTTAAAGGTGGCACCGTCAACTCCGATGGTGAGCCATTTACTCTTTGCAGATGACAGTCTGCTGTTTTTTTAGAGCAAACAGGGAGAACGCGGAGGAAAGAAATGAGATTCTGCAGTTTTATTGCAGTGCTTCTGGACAACAGGTGAATATGGATAAATCTTCAATTCACTTTGCTCAAGGCTGTCTGGAAAGTGTTAAGAATTACGTCATGGATATTCTCAATGTTCATAATATTACTCTTAGCGAGAAGTATTTGGGAATGCCAACGGATGTTGGAGTATCGGTCAATGGGGCCTTTAAGTATCTAAAGGACAGTGTGTGGAAAAGAGTACAGGGTTGGCTAGACCTGTTACTTTCAGCTGCGGGGAAGGAGGTTCTGATTAAATCCATGGCACAAGCTATACCCACTTATTCCATGTCTTGCTTCAGATTACCAAAGGGGCTATTAACCATATTAACGGTCTCCTTAGGAATTTTTGGTGGGGAGTAAGGAGGGAAAACAGAGGACTTGCTGGGTGGCATGGGACCAAATGACGAGACCTAAGAACCTCGGTGGACTTGGTTTTCGGGATATCGAGCTCTTTAACTTATCACTTTTAGCAAAACAGGCGTGGGGGGTTTTGGAAGAACCACAATCCCTGAGCGCGAGGATCGTCAAGGTTGTTTATTTCCCGACTGGCGAGTTTTTGGACGCTACATTGGGAACGAACCCCTCAAAAATTTGGAGATCAATTTTGGATGGGAGGGAAGTACTTAAACATGGTCTTATTAAGAGGATTGGCACAGGGTCGAATACAAATATTTGGAACTCTACTTGGCTGCCAAGGAAGGGACCACTGCGCCCTATCGCTTGTACTACAGAAGAATCACCGCTGATGGTGAGCGAACTGATTGATCAGAACAATGGGGCCTGGCTAAGAGAGAAGATACAGGGGACTTTCTTACCCATGGATGCCGATGTCATCTTCAACATCCCTTTGAGTACCAGGAGATATTCAGACTTCTGGGTGTGGCATCACGAGAGGACGGGGGTCTTCTCGGTTTGTTCTGCCTATCTCATGTTGATTCAAACGAGAGAGTCAAGGACATCTTGGCTCGAGGGGGATATAGATAATTCAAATACAAGCGCCGTCGAGAAGAGTTGGACTTCATTGTGGAAGGCTAAAGTCCCATCGAAGATCAAAATCTTCTTATGGCGGTTGGCACGACAGTCGCTACCCACAGCGGATGTGGCACATCATAGGCATATGGCACCCACTGATAGATGCATAGTCTGTGGGGTTTCGGACTCGTGGATGCACTCCCTCATCGAGTGTCACCAAGCGAGGAGTGTGTGGGCGCTGGGATCGGAAGAGGTTTTAGATTTTGTCACAAACCTCAAGGAACCCCACGCACGCGGATGGTTGCAAGCAGTTTTTGACGCATTATCGCATGAGGAGACAACAAGGGTGGTAGTCACACTGTGGGCTCTATGGCATGCGAGGAGGAAGATCATTCATGAGGGGGTTTACCAAAGCCCCCTCTCGACACACCTATTTACCGGAAGATTTATCGATGACCTTGCTGTTTTGGAAATCTCGACAGAGCAATCTCGGCCAAGGCCGCTTGTGCAGAGATGGGTACCTCCTCCAGCGGGTTCTGATAAAGTAAATGTTGACGCAACCGTTTCCAAAAACAGGCCGGTGGCAAGGAGAGGGGATGGAACATTCTTGGGAGCATCTGCTGTCGTCCTCGAAGGCTTGACTGATCCAGAGACACTCGAAGTATTAGCGTGCCGGGAGGGCTTGGCACTGGCTGCGGATCTTTACCTGAAGCACATAATGGTGGCCTCGGACTGCTGTAGTGCAGCCAAGAGTCTCAAGGAAGGAGGAAAGAGACCCTATGGACATATTGTTTCAGAGATGAGGGAGTCTGCTTCGACATTCCTGTTAGCAGAGTTCAAGCATGAGGGCGGTCCTCAAATATTGATGCTCACAACCTAGCTAAATGTTCTGTTAATCTAGCAATAGGAAGGCATGTGTGGTATCAAAGTCCACCTGATGGTGTATGTCAAAACTGTGATATTTGAATAAAGAGGTGGGAAGTTCTCAAAAAAAAAAAAATCCACAAAATGTACATTCTCTTTTCCGCTAATCAATCAATATAATTGTACTTTCGCCAGCATAATTTATACTCCCTCCGTTCACTTTTGTAATTCATTTCAATTTTGGTCACATATATTCTGAAACAAGTTACATTCACTTATTTTACCGTGTACTGTATGTATGTGGTCAAAATTGAAATGATATATGGTGTATCTTATAAAGTGGACGGAGGGAGTACTAGTATTATTTTCGATCAGTCACCATAACTTATATCCCTTCATCTTTTTCACCAACGAACAATCATCGTAAATTCATAATCCCATATAAATGAAAAAACGTCATCAAGGCGTATTCCCTGTGAAACAAAGAAACGTCGTGAAGGCGCATCCCGCAAAGTACGCCTTGTTCTTTCGTGAGCAGGGGGACAAAACACAACTGTAAAATTCCCCCCCGCGCCGGGAACTCTCGAGTAGCCTCCCCTCGCGAGCCGCCACGGGCCAACCTTCCCCGCAGCAAAGCCTCGCCACGACATGGCGATGCTTCTCCGCCGCCGACCCCCACTGATCCGCCTCCTCCGGACACTGCAAACCGTCGCGGCGGCCTCCAGCACCACCGCTTCCTTCCCCCAGCTGCCTCCTCTCCAAAATCCTATCGCCACCGCTGCCTCACCTTCTTCTGTCGCACTAGGATCACGCCTAGGCCTAGGGTTATCCAGTGCAAGACCGCGCGTGCCGGCCTCGACCGCTGCCGCCTTCCTAGCCGCCGGCGCAGCCGCCGCGCTTGCGGCGCTGCCGACGGTGGCCTACGCCGATGCCAATGAGGAGGTGAGGGATATTTTGCTGCTTCTACCTGAACTCACTCTTGCTATTTGGGAAGTTGGTTTGAATTTGATCCGTGTTTACAGGGCGTGGTCGCCGCTCCGGTGAGCACTGATGCGGCACCGGTGGAGGATTTGGCCCGCAAGGAGAGGAAGAGGATAATGGAGCTGATTGAGAGCCGAGGAATGCCGCCTGGTTCGTACCCGAAGTTTGATGTTGCAGTCAAGGGACAGAAGGTCGTCCTCCCCACTCCCAAACATTCGAATTATATTGTTGATACCGCTGAACAAATATTTGGTACTCTACAGACGTTAGTAAATCTCAGTAAATTGTGCTAAACAGTTAACACATCGGTATAAGGGCAAGAATTAGGAGTTTCTTCACCGCTTTGATGTATATTGTGTCAGCCATTTTGGTAGGAATGCTGTGTGATTTGAGCAACTTTTGCACCGACTAATGTACTGTAAATGTAGGTAGATTTAGCAACTCGCAGTGGTGAATAATTCGAGTGACCTAGTGTGAGTGCCAATAGTCAATACTCCCTCCGTTCTATATTAGATGGCTCTCAACTAGATGTGATGTATCTAGTACTAGAATATGTCTAGATACATCTATATGAGAGTCATCTAATATGGAACGGAGTGAGTAGAAGGATACTGTGACTGTGAGATACAAACTAGTTGGAATGTTGCACTGTTGCTGTTAGAGCGCAGTTGTATGTTTGTTTTGTTGATCTGGCATGGCATTCGGGCTAGTATACTTTCTAGAATTGCATGTTTTCGCCCATCATCAGTAACAGACTAAAAAGCACATGTAATGTTTTACTAACAATTCCAGTTGGTTTTCTCTGATTAATTTTATACAGGTGGTTGTTAAATTCAACGTGCCTTCAACCTGTAATATATCACGCCTCCTTGTTGATCTTGTAACACATATCGGACTTGAGGCAGAACAATGTGTTGGTGGCTCAGAGATGTTATTGCGTGCTTGGGACAGGTTAGCAAAATAAGCATGATGATGTTTAGTTTACTACTCCCTCCGTCCCAAAATGGATGTCTCAGCTTGGTCCAAATCTGCATGTATCTATACACTAAAACATGTCTAGATACATTCAACTTTAGACAAAGTTGAGACATCTTTTCTAGGACAGAGGGAGTACAATATATGTGTTAACATTGCCTGGTGATTTAGTTCTGCTTAAGGAAATCATATATAGATGGAAAATATAGCACGGTTTCAGATTTTATGCGCAGGCATTTTCGTGTGTCCTCACATGCTCTTTCTATATTATTTTTCTTCTTAATCAGAGTTCTTGGCCGATATTTCTCTCTTCTTGAACTTGCATACTTTGGTTTCTTATTTCATCAGCTGAAGAGGTATCATAGATAGAAATGATACATTTCCTATTTAACTCTTTGTTGACAGTTACCTTCTATCCATCCAAACCCTCTTCCTGTCTTTCGCGCATTTTTCCCAAAAAAAAATCACCATATTAGTTGGGTACAAAATGTATTCCTTTTGGTTGTGAAAAAAGTGCAGCACCATTATCAAGGTTTTCCATATAACCTCCTTACCTGCAAATTACCTGTTATTTTTTGGGGTCCATTTCATAGATCTAGGCGTTGCCATGTACCCATATTTATTGTATTTTAATCACCGATTTCTGTTCCAGTGCAGCTGCACGTCAAATAACGTTGAATCCTCCCAAAACGGCGGCAAGCAATGGTGATAACAATGAAGATTCTCTTTGTGTTTTGATTTTTGAGCCACTTGTTGGATCCGAATATGCTATTAGTCCTTATGTATGTTACACTTCATTTAGATTGTGAATGCATTTTAACCTACCCTCTGTCAGTTTATAAGATCTAATGCAATTTCTGGTCATTGTGTGTACTCTCAGGAAATTGAATTCATCAAGCCTGGCAGCTTTAGTTTGAAAGAACTTGAAGGTCTGGTCAGTGCTTTAAAAATAGCTGGACAGAAAGATGCGAAGACATCATCAACTAAAGGAAGTGGTCATAGATCTAAGCATGTACCCTCTATAGAAAAAACTGTATCTGATTTAGAGGCTATGGGTGTTAGAGTCTATGGGTTTGATGAAACATCTAGTGTTCCAGTGGATGGTACTGTCATGTGGGAGAACATTGCTGGATATGAACCTCAGAAAAGGTATAATTTCGCTAGTTTACCGTTATTTTTAATCTCAAAATCAGCAGATATTTTGAACGCAAAGTCAAAGTATTATGTTGTTAAGTAGGTTGATGTGTTTGTCAAGCATAGGGACCAACATGGGCCATTCTTTTTACCTTTTCTGCTTATTTGTTTTCTTTATTACTTTATAGTTGACACATTCTGATTGCTGCTTGACTGGGGAGCTTACTATCATTCCTAATAGGAAACTGCTCATGCGTTATCCATCCTTAAAGTATAATTAGTAAGGTTTATATTTCTTTTGTTCTTTATAGGGAAATAGAGGATACTGTACTCTTGGCTTTACAGAATCCTGAAGTATATGATGACATAGCTCGTGGTACACGGTGCAAATTTGAGACAAATCGACCTCGAGCTGTTCTGTTTGAAGGACCACCTGGTGAGTGATCTGAATTGCATTTACCTTCAATTAAAAAATTATACAGAAGATCGTGTGATTGCAGTTTGTGCTATATTGTTTCTTGACGTTAACAGTTACGGTAAAAATAGTAGATAGCTTGGTTATGCAATTTCAGAATTAAAGCTACAGAATTTGTCAGATAGGCAACTTACTATGAGTGAGAAATTGCAACATTTCAGTGCTTGAATTTATTGATTTTGAGGAACACACATTGCCCTTTTTATGAAATAATAGGACTAAGATTGTTTCTGTTTTCTTGTTGGTATTTTCATGTACTTTACCAGTTACTGCTGCTTCATTATTTCAGGGACCGGTAAGACATCTTCTGCTCGAGTTATTGCTAAGCAAGCGGTAAGTCAAACTCTTATACTTTTGATATTCCCCTTAAGCAATTTCATGTTTTTCAATTTTACTAATTAAGCACTTTTTTCAATTTCAAATCAATTTTCTGCTAAAGATGAATGTGTTCTCTTCAATTGTTTTCTCCTTATTCTAGGGAGTTCCAATGCTATATGTGCCACTAGAGATCATCATGTCGAAATATTATGGTGAAAGTGAGCGCCTGTTGGGATCTGTTTTTTCGCTTGCGAACGATCTTCCCGATGGAGGTATTATCTTCCTAGATGAGGTACGTGCATTCATCTTTATGGCCATAATTTGTTATGATAAATTGATACTCCAGCAGTTTTGAAATGTATGGTGGACAGTGGTGTTTAACATACTGAGGTTGGTAGAATTTTGTTGTTCAAAATTTAGAAACAAGTTTATTTGTTTAAGCTTTAATATGAAATTTGCCTTCTTTCCAAATGATCATGGCTGGAGAAGTAGAGCTACTTGTGTTTATGCCTCAAAACAACTTAGGTCACTTTCATGCATAAAGGCTTACCAAACAAGAAGCAACTAATTTCAGAAAGTGAAACTAGAAGTTGTGCATTGCCCGTTTAGCCTGATTTTGTCCTGCTTTTTAGGGTACTTCGCTAGTTTGCTTTGTAGTGTCTTGATTTTCCTGTTTCTATAGTAAGATGGGAATTTTACATCCTTCTAATTTATATCCTTGTATAGGTAGACTCTTTTGCTATTGCCCGAGATAGTGAAATGCATGAAGCTACAAGAAGGATCCTATCAGTAATTCTGCGTCAGGTAGAGTGTTTGTTTATTTTCCTGTTAGGTGCTAGAGAACTAATATTGATTGCCTGTTACCTCTGTTGGTGAAAGTAACACTGAGTTTGTATATACTCCCTCCGGTCCATATTAATGTTCACTAAATCGGATGTATCTAGACATGTTTTAGTGCCAGATACATCTGATTCAGTGACAGTTGGATCGGAGGGAGTCTTTTTTTCAATCACTTGTTCACTCTTGTGCCTGTTAGAAATGGAGGGATAGTCTCTGGGTATTACTTATTCCAAACCACCAGAGCCATTCCATAGGTACAGCTCAAGAAAAGCCAGAGGAACAGTACCCGAAGTTGCATAAACTTTGCACATGCACATTGTTTCACATCATGCCTAACCAAATGCACATGGACATCACCAAACTGTCGAGGTCCCAAGCATAGCATGCACCGAGTGATACACTGCTGTAGCTGGCAGCTCTGTTGCGACCGCTGCACAGTCCACCTCACACAATTGTCAGCGGCAAGTGCCCCAACCTTTGGCACTTTGGCCAGTTTGTCCAGTTCAGCATATGCCACTCGCTCCACAGAATTCACAGAGCCTGCTAGGAGATCGCTGAAATTCTCATGCAGCATAACTGGACTTCCACCAGAGCTATCTACTTTATCGAGACCAGTCTTTATTTTAGCACACATTGGTTCAGTACTTTTAAGGACTTGTTTAAATCCCAGGAGTTTTCAACTCAAATTAAATAAGAGATGCAGTACTTTGAAACCCTTATTCTGTTGCAGAAACTATAAGCACTTCTATGCATTGTAACATGTATGAAAGCACACACTTCTAACTGGCAGGACATTTTATTCATGCATGGTTTTTGTAACGGTCATTTACTTAAGCTTCCTATAAGCACTAAATGTAAGAAAGCATCTATCACTATTCTTGATTGTTGGTATCCAATTTTGAATTTTTGATAGCTTTATACATCTCAATTACCTGAGGAAGACCTGGATGCGGTCTCTTAGGTGCTATGATGCTTACTATAACCGCTGCACCCGTAGTATATTTAACTGCCACTAAATAAAGTTCTTTTGTGAAGATCGATGGGTTCGAGCAGGATAGACGTGTGGTGGTCATTGCGGCAACAAATAGAAAGGAAGACCTTGATCCCGCTCTCATCAGGTTTGGTTCTGTTGCCACCCCTTCTCTGTTCCTGCTAGCAGTCTCAATTAGTTTTGACGCAACTTTTTCCATTGAATTTGCAGCCGTTTTGATTCAATAATTTGTTTTGGCTTACCGGACCAGCAAAGCCGTGCGGAAATAGCAGCCCAATATGCAAAGCACCTCACAAAACCCGAGTTGGTTCAGTTTTCCCTTGTCACTGAAGAGTAAGCAAATTTTTCTGAATATTCACCTGTGCTAATTTGGATGCCCATGTGTTGCCATACAACCACTAGTAAAAATTTAAGAAGATCAAATTCTATACGGTGTTTTTTCTTTTCAGAACAAAAAGAAAGTTTGCAAAACCACATCGACAACTCATTGGAAGAATATACTGTCACATTTAGTATCACATGCTGAAAAGAAAATAGAAAAAGTGAAAAACTGATCACTATCATATCATCAGTAACTTCTGTGTGCTTTAACATTGAAGACTATTAAGTTCTTCATAGCTTCTCGTTGTGTGAGCCTCTTAGGTATTTATATGGCGCAAGTAGCTCTATATCATCTCTTTAAAGACTATGTGCATTCGTAAGGACATGTATATTTGTTTTACGTTGATCTGAAGAATATTTCAAGGAAAAGAAGGTCTCTAACGTCAGAGTCTTAATGGGACATAGCCCATCACAGACGTGGATTGCGTCTACGTATGATCCTTGTGTACCTGGAGGAGGCAAGAAAACTCTGTTTTAGAGTAGTGATATATAGGGAGTGTTGTAAATCTTGTAACACAATAATCGTGTAGGTCCCTGATTCACCACAGCTCTGTCTTGTTTGCAGCCTCAAATCTCTGCTTATCATTTGTTTTTACTGCTCCTGTAATGAATTTAGATCCTTAAATGTCTTACTGTAGACTAGGGAAGCTGAATCAGTTCTTATTTTGTTGCTGTGCTATTTGTGATTCTTGAGTCTTGACCCGGCTAGCAAGCTTTGATGTGCTGCTCCATTCCAGTAGTATCTAGGAAATTTGATCATCTAGCAATATAGTTGGTTCTTTGTTCTTACCAGCTATGCATGCTGCTAAAGTACCGTTCAAGAGAAGCTGTGCGCTGTGCTCAGCGGTCCATTATCTTACTAGTACTGAATATGGGTGCAGGATGGCAGGAAGAGACATCAGGGATATTTGCATGCAAGCAGAAAGACATTGGGCATCGAAGGTAGGCTAAACTAGCCGGCAGGTTATTCTCCCCTCTCCTCTTTTGGGGTATGACCAGCTTCTCATTTAGTCAATGTGTTTTGCCTTGTATAGTTTATCAGGGGACAAATTCCGAAAGACGAGAAGGGAGAGGCCCCTCTTCCTCCAGTTGACGAGTATGTTGCATGTGCCCAACAACGAAGAAAGTCTTTGCCGGACAGAACAAGACCAACGCCCAGATCCAGTCCTCTGAAATTAGCATGAAGAAAAACCTATCTCTTTTATACGTTACGTCTACTATATCAAATGTAGGATGTGTATATAGTTAACTAGTGTTTTCATGTGGGAATTCTGAGATCAGAAGACATGGTGCGCTGGGGACAGGTTTCTTTTTCTTTTCAAGTGTGCAATTTCCCCCCTACAACAGTTTATTTGGCTTTTATCAGCTGTTAGAGTTCCCCCCCTACAACAGTTTATTTGGCTTTTATCAGCTGTTAGAGTTCATCTTTGAAGAGGACATCTTGGTCTAACAACACAACTTAAAGCTATTCTGACTGACAACTTTGCGATGCTAGCAATAGAGACAAGTCCTGTTTCATGTTTGCCTCCTTGTTGCTGTTTTGATCTGACAGGTTGCATAGGTAGTACAAAAAAAATTGTAGGTCGTCCAATTCGAATTATTATCCCCATATAACACGTATGGTAACCACTTAATTTCATTTAAGTCTCCGCGCATTTGCACGAGAGCGGGGCCGTAGCAGTATGAAATCTAGTCAGAGTATTACCGGAGACGCACCTATTTGTCTAATTTGGTTTCTCCAATCGACCGTGTGGCAAGTGCCCGGACCACGGATTCTGGAATACATACATATGATTGTTGTTCTATTCGTGGATGAGACAAGAACGAAATATATTCCGTGATCGTGATGCTCCGTCGCGGAGCCCCGGGAGGAGAAGACGCAGCATCCCACGTTGGTCGCCACTTGGCCGGAAAAGCTACCGCCTACCTAGCACTCGTCTGGAACTGACCATCAACATCGGAATGAATGGTCGGTCCTGCATTTTCCCTGTTGCATTTGCGTCGGTGGCTGGCTGCATTAAGTTTTCGCCCGTCACGAGCAGTCTCCAAGCCTCCCTACGTTTTGCAGCCTCGTGTAGCTTAGGCTGTGTTTGGGAGAGCTCCACTTCACTCCACTCCACTCCAGCTCTCAACTCCACTCCACTAACCAGCTCTAGAGTGCCGAAAAGGTGTTTGGCTCATGGGATAACTCCAGATTCAGATTAGATTGATGTTGCTGTGAAATAAATAGAACGGCCTCTTATTTTCTTTTATCTTTTTTCCTAACTATGTGTACTAGTGAAAGTGAGTTGTCTCACGTAACAAGATTTTTTTTTTCATCAGAACCTGGCATGTTTGTACATGTAAAGGTCTTAACCTGATTGATGCGTTGGATTTTTTGCTTTCACCGTAAAAGACATACCATCTATATGACTTGTGAGTAGCTGCTACTTGTCTAGTCATAATTATCAACTATGAACATAACTGAATATTACAAAAACAGGAGCACGCGATCTACTGCTCACCATGATCACCATCCATGAGAATAATTGAATTTTACGCAAACAGAAGCACACCATCTAGTGCTATTCACCAAAGGTAAATAGCACACAAATTAAACAGAAACAGTAGCTCTGCTCATGAGTTCACCAAACTGAATTTTATAGAAAAACAGTAGCACATCTTCTATTTATCACCATGTTCACCATCTACGAGCTGAACTGAACTTTCAGGAAACAAGAGCACACCTTGCAGCAGCACACCATCTACTACTCATCAGCCATCACGGTCACCAACAGAAATAGGAAAAAAAATTGAACACAAAGAGTAGCTCAGCACGTGCACCAAACTGAACTTTACAGGAAACAGTAGCACACTTTGCAGCGCCGAGCTCTTGGAGGCCAATTACAATGGTGACCGTGAGTTGCAGGAAGCTGGAGACCGGTCACTGCTGCAGGCTCGCGTGGAGGTCTTCCCCAAGGGTCTTCGCCTACTGCTCAGCATGCATAGGAGCAGAAACATCAGAAAAAGGTAAATTGAAAATCTGAAATCATATGGGGAAGGAACATATAAACATCTGGGAGATGAACCTTCCTGCAGCGACCTCTTCTTGAGCAAGTACAAGGGGACAGGTGCAGGGAGACATCGACGGCGGCCGTGTCCCTGGTGCAGCCGTGCAGGCGGACGTCGACGGCAGCATCTCCCTGATGTAGACAAGCGGGCCATGGGGGCGAGTTGCCTGGTGCATTCCGGCAGGCGGAGAAGGTTTCTCCCTGGTGCAAAAGGACGGGGGACGCCGGCGAGATCCCGGTGCTGTACTCCAGGAGTGGATTGGCGGCGACAGGAAGAGGACGAGATGCAAAGCAGGCGGGCGTAGGACAGAAAGTACGGGGGAGATTATGGGGTCAGGGGAGAAGGGCAGACGACGAGGGAGAAGGGAATAGCGCCTCACTGGTCGCCGGAGCAGCTCTAGATGGGAGGGGTCACGCCGGAGAGGTGGAGGCGGCATGCCGTACCTGCCTGTCCCTGGGGAAGAAAAAGAATCGAGGATGCAAAGAGAGAAAACGATTCGACATGGATGACTCATAAGTGGCATTGGTGGGTAAATTTTCCCAAAAAAATGTGAAGTGAAGCAGGTGAAGCACCTATTCTCTAGCTCCGGCAAAATACACTACGGGGTACGTCAACTCCACTCCACTTGATATGTGGAGTTTAAGCGTTTGGCGCAGCTTCATCTGCTCCACCTTCGTATTGGTGGAGTGGAGCTGTCCCAAACACACCCTTAGTACTAGCTTATCACTCCACTCCGCTCCACGTACGGTCGGGCTCCTTTGCTTTGCTTCACAGTATGTAAGTATAACTTCTATTAGGGAATGTCAACTGCTATCTTTTATTGATTACTGAATTATTATGCCTACTAGTTGAATGCCCGTGCGTTGCTACGGACATCACTTCATACAATGGTATTGAGTATAATATTTTTTTAGAGCAATACTCCAATCCTTTTCAAAGATGCACGTCTCCATGTTTACTTCTTTTTTTTGACATTTCCACTGAACTATTGTTCCAGTAACCTTCATTGTTCAAGTTGGTCAATCCATGGAATGATTTTGGTCATTTAGACTGATCATGTATCAACATTAAATTGTACTCTCGTAACATGTTTGTGCCACAAAATAATGACCATGGAGATGACATTATGGTATTTTTCATGCTTACAAACTTGATTAAATTTCCGACCAACAACACACATGGAACAAAGTATAAAAATAATCAACCGTTTCATGTAGAGTAGCACCAATTAATCAAGGTGTTGTTTTGTAAATTTGTATCTTCATACATATAAAAGCGAACAAGATGCATCTTCCCAATTGCTCAAATCATGGTCTTAAAAAGCTTACAAATTCAGAACCCAATAGAAATTTGATGGATCAAATGCAAGAACTTTACACTTCATAGGATATAAAATTATCCACATGTACTTAGCAGGGGTGATGGAGGAGAATACATCAAATAGATCAATCTTTGAACATGTGTATGCCTTCTTCGGAGCGTCCGTTTTGCCTAATCATATCAAGCTTCATAGTTGAAAGGCACACGAATTTCCACATTCTAAGTTCTTAAAACCTGTCATGCCAAGGTAAATATATTGTTTAGATCATAAAAGAAAACATTTCGTTTAGTGTTTATAGTAACATACAAATGCAGGATGAGGAAAAAGATGTTCCCACAACCAGAAATTATAGCTCCATCGCTTTCAGGCATATGTTTTCAGGAAAATAATCTATACCTTAAAATAATATGAGGTATTCTCGGCCTCATATTTAAGTGAAGATAGGAGTAATCAACAAATATCAAGTGTAGATCATGTAATTTAAGTGCAGGCTAACAAAAAATAATTTAAGTGTCAATTGGCAAATGGATCAAAATGATCATGCAATTTTTTAGAGGGGCTGTAGCATTTGTAGATAGTTTAGGCTAAAGTTCGTCTATCTTTGTCATAGTTGTGATTAAAAAATGTGGAACTGCGATGACAAAAAGATGTCAATCACCCTTTTGACAGTGTAAATCAATGGTTAATCCCCGTCAAAGAAGAGGAAAAAAAGAGAACATAATAGGCTTGTTACATCTGCTTGGCACACACATCCTTCGTGTAATAAATATGGCTTATGGACAACTTTTTCAATGGTCAAATATATTTAATATTACTAAACATAATTGAGATTTCTATACCTTGAAAATTAAATATGTCTAGGAGAAAATTTGAAGGAACAATGACATGTAAGCATTCTTTTCTACAATCAGAGGAAGTCATCAATTAAGTAAGATAAGATGCATGGGAGATCGTACAAATGGCTCGGCATAAAAAAAAAATACTAATGAAGGCAGCCATCTTTTACCATTAGTGAAACATAAAAGATTCCACCCTTTTAACTACAAATGTAAAGTTGGCAAATCATTAAATCAGTAAATCTACTTGGAATTAACCACCAAAAAACAATTGAAGTGAAACCTAACTAACAGAGAGCTGCAACGGCCAAACACATTAACTATTAACACATACATTATTTTCTAAGGCAGCATTTCTAGTGAAGTTATATGTTGCTCTAAGAACTAATCTACTTTAGCTCAAAAAAAAAAAAAATAACATGCGTAGTCACTAAAACATATGCACTCTGAAAACTTCACGGACCTGCAAAAAAAAATTACATTTATCAAGCTTCAGCTTCAACTGTGGGGGTGGAACCTCACCAATTATCATGCTCTTCTAATTTTGAGTAGTAAAGTATATATGAGAAAAACAAAGAAATGTGTGACGAACAAAGAAACAAATGCGAGAATCATATGCTACCATAACCTGTTCTTTTCTTACATGTGGAGTTCTGATATGAGGACACGGTATCATCCTGGTTCATCTCAGGAATTGGAAAGCAAGTACATCATAAGAAAAAAATCACCTTCCAAGCCTAACTCGATTCGTATTGGCAGAAATATATTTTTAGTCAAAACTTTGAACGCAATCTACAGAACAGTGGAATTCATATTACAAGTTATCAAGTTGAAAAATATCTGAACACACTTTATAATGCACATAAAAATTATCGAATGGAGACATACTGTAAAAGCCAAATTACCACGCATTTTCATTGTTACACGAAGCATCATACCTCGTAGCCCATACAAACTTGGGGTAGCTAGGGAGTAGATAGTGATTAGATACGGAAATAACATGAAATTTTCACACCCGGAGTTGCACGGTGGCGGCGAGGCGCCCATGGATCACGATGCAACCGCCACCGCTGCCGCTGGGGGTCCTCGCCCACGGCCCTTGCCAGGACCGACATGGACCATGGGCTGGACCAGCACATACGGCCGACGCCTCGCTGGATGCAAAGAGTCCCAAGTATGGCCGTCGCCTCCGCTGCGTCTCCCGTCGATACGAAGGAGGGGATCGGGTGAGGCGATGTGTACGCCGGAAGAGGTACGAGTGGACTGCGGGTTGATTCTTCATTTTTTGAGGAAGGTCGATGATTGCTCATATGTAGAGGATGGGCAGCAGCTGCTTCATGTATTCAACGCTGTAGATAATCACATGAAAAGTTGAGGATGCTAAGATTTATTCAGTCCTGGATTTACTGCTCTAGCCTTTTGTGCACATGTTGATGCCAACGATGGTAACGATGTCCCTGAAATGGACGCTGCACTGCCAGAGGCCCACGGACAGGCTGCGCACGTCGTCGACGAGCTCCACACCGGTCAGGCAGAGGTCGCAAGAGACAGAGACGGTGGCACTCGCGTCTGCCCAGAGCACGCACCACTGATTAGACATGTACCTTGCAAGAACATGGAGGTCATAATCAGGGTGGATGGATGCTTTTCTGCCGACTGTGTGTTGTTGCTTCCCTACTCCTTGAGCGCCGCTCCCTGCCCCTTCCCCGTTCCCAAAAATTCCAAAGGAAGAGGGGCAATGCTTCGTTGGTGATTAAATTACCGGATGCAGGAACCTTCAGGCGCTCGGAGAGCTTGAAGCCGTGCTCGAGCGGCATCTCGAAGGCCTCCATGTCTACGACCCCGTCCATCTCGCGCGGCTCTGGGTGCCCAAAAGGGACCCGCTCGTCCCCCACGGCGACTTGGCCACCATCCGCATCATCAACACCGGCGCCGCGGGCGCCAGGTCGGCCTTCAAGAGTGCCGCAACTTACGGAGTCGTGGCCGTCGTTGAGGCCACCCTAGAGGAGGCGTGAGGGCCGCCACCTTTCTGGGTTGGTGATGGGATGGTGGGAGGAGGAGGCGGCGGTCATGGATCCGGGAGAGTTCTAGGAGGAAAAGGATAGGGTTTGGAACTCGCTCGAGGAAAGCAGACGCGGGTGTGAGGGTAAATTTCTGTGGGTCTGGTTGGGCTTGGCCCATTCGGGTGTGCGCGGCGCGGGCGAGGAGCGGACGAGGACTATGCGAGCGAGCGGACGACGGGAGTTTGACGTACCAACGTACGTCCAACTCCCATTTAATAGTAAAGACTAGTAGCAGTACTGTGGACTTGTTATTACCACTAGCAGATGATTTTTGCAGGCATTTTTGGAAGTGCCTCAAAAGATCTTATATTCAAAGGCATTCCAGGAAAATGCCTCAAAAGATCTTCTATTCAAAGGCATTACAGAAAAATGCCTCAAAAGAACACTCTTTTAAGGCACTGGAATAAAATGCCTCAAAAGATTGATTTTTAGAGGCACCTATAAGTACAGTGCCTCAAATAATAATTTTTCCTGGCGTTTCTAAAAAATGCCTTTAGCAAAGTGCCTGCAATAATCTACCGTGACATACCTTTAAGCTGTAAGCTCCGTGGGCTGGGAGCGCTCCCAGCGACTCTGCCAAGCGATGTGTCCCTGCATGTGGGCTCGTTCGGTTGCCATCTGCAGCGATTACCTGGCGAGCGGTGCGAGCCCGTTCGTCCACGCATTGGCTTCTCGGTTGGTCACGCGCGCCTCCTCCCGAACCTAGGTTTCCGCCGCCGCCGTCCCCGTCTCTCTCTCCTCGCTCGCCAGATCTTTCGTCTCCTGTCCTGACCTGCAAGGTCTCCCCCAGCCTCCGTCGGCGCTAGAGGTTGTCGTTCTCCTGTCTTCCTGGAGGATAATAAGCGGGAGGATGGAGGCGGCCCTGTGCGTGCCGGTAGAGAAGGTGGCGGTCAAGAGCGCCGCCGGGATCCAGCCCCCCTCTCCCTCATCGGCAACTACACGGCCCCGACCTCGAGATCATTCCTCTTCCCAAGGCCGTCGGACTCCTCTCTCCCCAAGGTCTTAATTTTCGCCAAGACCTCAAATCTCCCCAGCCGCTGCACTACTTCAAACGTGTGGTTGGATCGTTGCCCGTCAGCTGAAGTCCTGTACTCCGGTAAGATGCTACAATTCCTGTTCTTCCATATCATGATTGGTCGCTCCGATGTTTCGATTTTTGTCGTTTGTATGGTTTCTTGATTCTTTTTTGGAATGTTGGCCTCTGTCATAGGCGATTGCGTTGTCATCTCTGCTTCTCTGGTCGGATGGCTGGAAGATCTCGAAGTTACTGTCAGCCGTGCACAGGAAGGGCATGTGTGCAACACTGCAAGCTCTCCCGTTAAATATTTGGTTTGTTGAGTTTCTTTTGTTCTTGATGTAGCATATTTCTCTGTGTAATCAGGTAAAGTCAATTTAGTTCATCCTTGATGCTTCTTTTCTATTAATTTTATCCTAAATGGTGCAGGCATGACAACAGGTCGTATTGTATAGGTGGTTCACAGATGCTATAAGAATGAAATGATGAAGGCCATAAGTTAGGAGCTGCACAAACTGGATAGTGGTAGGTTTTATCTTAGAACATTGCACCATAATTGGAGCTTTGGTTTCCCCAAATTTTCTTTCGTACAAATATTTGATTATGTTAGGCAGTGGAATTAGATATACAGGATAATTGAAATAAATTATATTGACTCCAAGATGAGGCATGCTATAAATAGATTTGGAGTAATTAAAGGTCATTGGTTACCATGTCCTAATACAGTCTTTAATGATGTAAGTACCAATAATCCAATCTGCATATACATACAATCGATTCAGACTGAGTAGCAAACCTTGCACTTTAGCACATATTATATATGCAGTTCTTTTGTACTGTGTTATGCTGCAGGTGTATATATCTTTTATCTTTTCTAGATTACTGGTTTCACACTTAATCATTTACAGGCCGGCAAGCCTATGTGGTTTAGGTGCAGTTGTCTCATTCTTTTTCTATTTCAGTGTAATCGATTGTTGTCCTTTCTGATGTTATCATCATTTTCTAGAGGCGAGCCACCATTGAATGGCTTGATTAAGGCTCTTACTTATAGGATGGTTCCACGTAATTTCTCTTCCACAACGAGTTTTATCTTGATATCAGTTTAACCGGTTGATGTCTCTGATTTTTCTGTTTTTGTTGTTGTCATCTCTGCTTCTCTGGTCGGATGGCTGGAAGATCTCGAAGTTACTGTCAGCCGTGCACAGGAAGGGCATGTGTGCAACACTACAAGATCTCCCGTTAAATATTTGGTTTGTTGAGTTTCTTTTGTTCTTGATGTAGCATATTTCTCTGTGTAATCAAGTAAAGTCAATTTAGTTCATCCTTGATGCTTCTTTTCTATTAATTTTATCCTAAATGGTGCAGGCATGACAACAGGTCGTATTGTATAGGTGGTTCACAGATGCTATAAGAATGAAATGATGAAGGCCATAAGTTAGGAGCTGCACAACCTGGATAGTGGTAGGTTTTATCTTAGAACATTGCACCATAATTGGAGCTTTGGTTTCCCCAAATTTTCTTTCATACAAATATTTGATTATGTTAGGCAGTGGAATTAGATATACAGGATAATTGAAATAAATTATATTGACTCCAAGATAAGGCATGCTATAAATAGATTTGGAGTAATTAAAGGTCATTGGTTACTATGTCCTAATACATTCTTTAATGATGTAAGTACCAATAATCGAATCTGCATATACATACAATCGTTCAGACTGAGTAGCAAACCTTGCACTTTAACACATATTATATATGCAGTTCTTTTGTACTGTGTTATGCTGCAGGTGTATATATCTTTTATCTTTTCTAGATTACTGATTTCATACTTAATCATTTATAGGCCGGCAAGCCTATGTGGTTTAGGTGCAGTTGTCTCATTCTTTTTCTATTTCAGTGTAATAGATTGTTGTCCTTCCTGATGTTATCATCATTTTCTAGAGGCGAGCCGCCATTGAATGGCTTGATTAAGGCTCTGGATGGTTCCACGTAATTTCTCTTCCACAACGAGTTTTATCTTGATATCAGTTTAACCGGTTGATGTCTCTGATTTTCCTGTTTTTGTTGTTGTTCGCTTTACCGGTTCCGCCCCCCCAGGTCGTTCGGCATATGGCTGCTGCATGTGCTTCTGGAGTTCTGGTCATTGGCAGGCAACTTCCCCTTTGTATCTCGTGGTAGCTCACCAGGCGCACGATCGATCAGTCTGTTCCAGCTTTGGCTTATCAGAGCATGTCCCGTAGGCGGTAAACTATGCTTGAAGACAAGTTCCGCCACCGTTCACATCTTGCAGCCCCGGGCACAGGTACTCCCTGCCTAAGTTCCTTTGCCGCACATTCATCCGTGTCTTCTTTTTCCCTATTTTGAGTGTTCCTTCAGTCCTAAATAAATACATGTCCTGAACTGACTGCTCATTCCTTTAAACTGTATGTTTGGTAGATGACCCGCCTGCTGAGAGCCCCTGGCGAGTAACATTTCTGGACGTTGGATCCTCCAATGAAGCGATCTGTGGCCATACGTTATGTCTCATGGGTGAGATTTTAGTTACTCTGGTCATGCGGTGTTTCTCTAGCTGAAACTGGGTCCCGTTACTACTGTACAATTGTTCAGGGTTAAAGATACAGGCTTCTGATCTCACTCCTCATCCTCTTCTCTCGCAAATCCACACCGCCGCCGACGCTGCTGGACGACGCCGTGCCTCCCGTGCCCGGCCGTCTCCTCTTGCACGTCCGGGAATCCCCGAGGTCTCCTCTCGCATGCCCCGAGATCGACGCCGCCGTCGGTCGGCCCCAGATCGAAGAAGCGCCGCCGTCCATATGTCCCCGCCCAAATCTAGACCACTGTCTCTGGCTTGGGTCACTATCAAACACCTCGTGACCGCGGCGGAACTCAGCGCTGTAATTTTAGCCGGGGCGGCACTAGGGCATGAAGTGGAAACCAGCAACTGGCGATGGGGGAGGCGATCAAATGTGAGTATTCGTCCATGTAAAAGTTCATTCCCCTCTTCCTCTTGATTTCCTGATTTCCTGACGATTTAAATGTTTTTATTATGGTGCTGACGAAAGGTAGGACGATACATGGGGTTGAAGGCTTGCCCGCCCGAGATTAGCATGCAGCCGGACCCCTTCTCCTCCGCCAACAATGCCGTGTCGGCGGCGGGCGTCCACAAGGTCTTAGGAAGACATTGGCTTCAGCATCGATGTTCATGCTCCAGTGCCCAAGAGCAAGTGCTCATGTGAGTTTCTATGACATTAGTTTTTGCTGTATATGGACTGAAAAAATAGGAGCAAGGTGGAATGGCAAGCCTTTGTACTAATAAGACAGTTTAGCTAAATGTGTAGAATAGAACTTTTTTCGCTTAGAATCTTCTAGCTAGAGTGGTTGTTGTCAACATCCTTATGAATTTTTGCAAGAAGAAAAAATATTATTGGCATATACAAATTGTGTGTATACACATAATCAGGGAGAGTGAGGGATACTATTGACATGGATCCTAGGAATGAAGCCAATTTTCACAAGGTGTCAAGGTCCTAGATTGTTTGCCTTGCTAGCTCTATACTGGCAACAGATTATGATCTGAACTAAGACTCTAATTAAGCCTATCTCTCTAGCAGTACTAAAAGTGCTAGACCGCTACCTTTCATGCATGTCTAGGAATGGTAGCATACCGTATATTTTGGCGGTGGTATTAAGCAGTGCTAAGAGTGCTAGGTTGCTACCTTTGATATCTGGGAATGGTAGTATAGCATATATTTTGGCAGTAGTAATAAGCAGCGCTCAAAGTGCTAGGCTGCTAGCTTTAATATCTGTGAATGGTAACATAGCATCTTTCGAGAGCTTTGGACTTAGAGAACTCGAGATCTTTTCAGATGTAGTTAATGATTATTGTTGTCGAACGAGTGATGAAACTAAGCATGTAGTAAACAGTAGTGGTGCTTCATTCATTTTGATTGATTGCATTGTTCTTTCCACCCTATTGCTTGACTTCAGTTCCGGTCATAAAGTAACAAATTCAAGTACTAATAATTGTAGCCATGCAGATGTACGCGGAGACCTAAATCATATATTAATTGTACAACACGCCTGTCACGCGACAAAGTATTGGTAGTGCGATCAAATTCCCTGGTAGAGCGAGTCTCAGGCTTCAGAAGTTCAGGATTCCGAAACAGATTGCAGGCTCTAAATATAAGTAAGGTATGTTCCGAGCTAAATCAGCAAAGCGCTGCACCATGTCTACAAATGGCTCATAATGGCAGGATTTACGACGAACTTATGTTCAGGTTGATATAATGTTCGTTTACCATTTTTTATTAGTCTTTTTTCATAAATATGTGTGCAGTTCTGTAAATTACAGTTTATAACAAGTACACTAGGATACTTTCGTATTATTCTTTCCCCCAAGAAAATAAGAACACCTGATGGCAATTAATGGATAAGGAGGAAACATATTAGTGTACAAGCGATCTGTAGATGCTGGCACCTTTTGATGCATGCAGTTGGGATGTAGTTACTATTATATGTGAAATAGTGTACAAGAAATCCCACAACCTCCCAAACTTAGAAGTCCTTAATTTAATTTCTTGCGGGTATGTGTATCGAACATGAATATATAGCTTCAAAACATGCAAATGACATTGGATGAACGAGGAAAATGGATAAATTATATTGTAGATAACCAAGTACTTTGATTGGATGGTGGAAATGATTACAACAAGGAAAGATCGACTCGATCAGAAAAAGGGCATCACGTTTTCGGTTTATGTCATCTGGCACATTTGGAAGGAATGTGGGCGCAGAATATTTCAGAAAGTTTCGATGCTGGCTTCGACGGTTGCCGATTAAGTGTTAGCTGGATCTTCCCTTGCTTGATCCAGCTTTCTGTTTTTTGGTGTTGTGAGCTAGGCCACCTTTTGTTGTTCTGCGGCATAGGCGTAGTCTATCTTCAGAGAGGGTTATTTTTTCTCTTAACCCTGATGTTCATTGTAACCGTCATGTAACTTTCCCTCTTCTATAAATGCATAAGTAGAGTCCGTCAAAAAAGGATAACCAACTATGTCTTATACTCTTATGTACACCATGTATAACCGTTATATGTGATTATGAATGTTCCATGTTCGCTACCTCACCATTATGTTTTTTTTCCTGCATAAAATCGTTCATTACATTTTGCTCGGATTGATATCTAGATGAAACAAGAAAAATTCCTTCTCGAAGTCAAATTTCAAGAAAATGTGTATCTCGCGTTTACAAATCATGGCCTCAAAACAAAAAAGCAAGGGTCATGGCTGGCCTTTGCCTTTGAGTGACATGATGTATACCATATTTTCTGTGGTGAAGGCTTTCTTGCATTGTTAACTAAGAACTCAATATTTTGTAGAGATGTTCATCAGGTTAGATAAGATAGCGTCGATCAGTGTAATACCTCTGCACAATTCTTATTTTTGAATGCATGCCCAAACTAGCCCCATGCAGTCTCCTGTATTATCTTTTATGTTACTACCATATCCTATTATTACTGCCTTGAGCTACATAAATATTGTGTGTTCTAGGAATGGAGATGAAGCAAGAAGCTTTGACTGATAGTTAGCTGCAAAACCTTAAGGTCAAACAACCAGAAGGTTCTATTCCTGTCTTTTTATGTGCCTTTAAGACTTAATATTTTCTTTAGTTTCTTTGACATGAGTTCCCAGAAAGATTGCGAGATAAAATGTTTGTGACGCACTAAGGAAATGTGAGTTTTTTTCTTAGCGCAGAATTCTTTGATATCTCTGTTTAGCACCCACCCAAGTAGAACAATATAATTATCCATTTCTAGGTTCTCCTATCACATGATAAATATACTTGATATTATTTCATACAGTTTAGTATTTTATAGAACAGATAAAAATTACTTTCTTGTGCAATTAACTATCCAGCAACCAAGTCGTTTGGCTTATACTAATTTATAGGCCTGACATGGATATATTTTGGTCATCCATGATGATAGATGTCTGTCTATTAGCTGAGTATGGAGTTAATTATTTGATGACTAGACATGGAGTTTAGGGTGTACAAATTTGTGATATTATGTGTACGTATCTTTGTAGACAACACTTACTAAGAATTGATGGCTGCTTAATGTTTCCAGGCATTCCTTATTTGTTCAAATACTTGAGCATTCATGTAACTGCAACCTACATAGTATGTACCTGAAATGCTAAGCGTACAAAAAAAGTGTACTCATGTACTAATCAGTTTATGGTTTTCTTTACACTGTGAAAAGATGCTCAACCTACCAATTTTATGTGGTCCACTACCTTTTTATCATTGGATCAATGGATGCAAGGCCTGCTGCATTATCCATACCAGAATTCTAAGGTTGAAGACCGGAACAAATAGAGCAAGAACTTAGCTGCGTGGGCGTCTGGCTAAGACCAAATGAGCGAGTTGTTTGCATGAAAAATCACATATTACTTTGTATTTATAGCTGGATTTTCAAATAAGGTCATTATCTGTATGTAGCATATCAATCTTTTGGCAGCGGAAGTTGAACATGCCATTGAATGTAGTTATTCTTATTTTTTCTGACCTGGACAACCACAATACATATTACATTAATGGGCCATGGACGAATCATGGAGCATAGAAGCGTTATTATCCTCTAGGCCCAGTACATCACCCCATCGCAAATCTGGAAAAGAACCACACATCCCTCGCATGGCTGGATATCTTTTGTCGAAAGCAGCAATTGCTGGTGAGGTAGAGGGTGGCTGCTCTATTTCAATTATGAGCATCACCAGAACAAAGGGGTTAAAACCGTTATGAGTTATGACCTACATCAACCCGTACAGACACATGTAGGTTCACCACGTTTACAAATAATGTCCATCGCAGTGTAGGCGGTGCGGCGAAGCGCGCTTGCTGTCTAGTAGTGATATATAGGACGTTGTAGCAGAGTCAGAGTAGTTGATGCGTTGCGCTGGCGAAATATGCTCCTGTGATTGCGGCTGCCAGTTTACCTCGACCGACAAAGTAGTACTCCATCTGGAGGAGGATCCAGAATGGGTCCATACGCCCCTGATTGGAGAAGGTAGACGATGGAGGTATTCCTCTGAGACCGTCTCCCTCCAATTATAACTAGCGACGGATACCAATCTCTGTCCGCGCCCGATGGAGCGTACACGACGAGGCTATTACACGGGACCCGAATGCGTATCAGCGCAATCATGGCGGGAATCCGTCGCGCCGTCGCTACGTATACGTATGCCCACTTGATAGCAACCTCAAGGCAGGACCGAGCGTGCTGCTCTACACAGACACAGTGACGCCCGCTCGGAGGCCGGCCGGGAAAACCGTCAGTCGGCCAATGGAACGGAAGCCCATCAGAGGGCGGCACGAGCGTGGGACGGCATCGGCATCGCAGTTGTAGGCTGAGGCTGCGGTTGGTTTCTCTTCGAGTTAGCGGGCACGTCCCGGTCGATGGGTCGGTGTGACGGTGCCTCGAATGCACATGCGACGGGACCCCAGGTCTCCCGTGTCACGCCAGTGGCCGGTGCCCGGTGCTGCCCATATGTCGATCGGAACGGACCCGTAGTTCGCCGGCCGGCGGCCTGAATAGCTTGATCTACGTAGTACGTACGGCGAGTGGCGCCCTGCCGGTGCCACTGTGCGCCAGTCTAGCTGCCAGGACCCGACGTGTGTATCCCCGGCGTCCTGCAGAGCGAGTACTTCTGTACCTGCAGTATTAATTCGTCCCATCACGAGGAATAATCGCTGCCATTGATCCTTGAATTCGTCATGCTACTGTCAAGGTGTGATAAATTTAGTGCACGTCTCTAGGTACCTACTGTACTCCCTATGTTCCCGCGGAAAAGAAGCTGGGGGCATGTCTAAGCATAGTAGTAGTAATAAGTATTGCTGTCCTGAGCATGTTGAGTGCGGCTTTCACCAATGTAAACACGGCGCATACATATCATGTTGTGTGCTGTCCTTCAGATAAAAACGATGGAGTCGGCAAGGCAATTAATTCTCAGATAGGATCACTGATCACGCCTGTAGACGAAGACGTGAACAGATCGGAGGGCGAAACAGGAGTCATCACTATACCTGAAGTCCATGTGACGAGACGTTTACATGCTAAGCACTGGGCACAACGCAGGCTTTGCATCGCAGCTACAGACATACCGGTCAGGTGTAACATCAGAGCAGCATAGGGCAGCAATACGACGTGTCAGATCGATATAGTGTTCGGCAGTAGTCTCTCACTTGCAGGCAAATCCCCGACGTGAAAAATCTAGTCCTGCGTTGAGTGGAGGGCAAGCAAAGACTGCACGTTTACTCATCAATAATAAGACGCCACAGTTAACTTGTCCTCCACAGATCGATCTTGTAAAGTTGCTGAAATCCAGCAGAAACAGCGACTTTCGAGGCTTTCTGGTAGGAACCGCTCATCTTTTCCATTAACATAGCAAAAGGGCCGGGAGTCTAATTAACTTTCCTTGGAACCCTAGCTAGTTGATCACCCGTACGTACAAATATATATTAGGTGGGGAACACGCACCAGCAATCCTAAGTACTGAAGCCTTAATTAACCTCACCTGGCTAGCCGCTGAGTGCGACTAATTGGGAAAGGAGTACTACTTATATCTGGTGAAAACCCCAGCTGATCGATCGCAAGAGCATCAACCAAGTGTGTGTGTGTGTGTGTTCCAAGTTCCCCACCTAATGAGCAGTGACCAGTCGCTAACCCAAACCAAGAACGCTATTCGGTTACCATGGACTTCCGCTGAAACAAGGCTGTCATACTCTACGTGACTACGACGCGGTATCGAAATTTTTTGGTTTGTGCACGCATCAGGTCATCATCACACGCTTCGGGGTTTAGTACCACTGAACCCTACATCGTGAGTGAAGCTGAATGATCTGCTTTGAGAGCTGAGACAGAGGTGAATAATAAAGCAGCAGAGTTTCGTGCAGATGTGGTCGTAACATCTGAACCGACAGGCCGTTTGCTTTGCTCTTAAGCGTGTCGATCGACCAGCAAGCATCGCTAGAAGGACTCTTATTGGCAGCTCGATCAATGATTCATTCGCACTAATCATGCATCGTCCTCGGTTGTTTCTTCTATTATTCTCCCTCTTTTGGCAAGCACCAACTCTGAACAAGACCATCTGCTTTCGACTAGTCTACGCACATGCTACAAGAAAATAAATCTCGGCATGGCCACCGATGAATGTTCCAAAGGCCCGGTGGTCCTCCGCGCATTATGCATAGCGTTGTGTTTCTGTGTACGTGGTACGCCGCCTGGTATCGGAGTTTTAATCACGAGAACGTGGAGGGATAAATGGATTTATTCGTTCGTGCATGGATGGACCAATCTACACTACGCAGCTTGGCCCATGAGCACGAGCACGAGCGCGAGCACGTAGGCGGCAGTAGCGGCACTTCCCGTTTGCTGCACGTTCATTGTCCCCGAATTCCTGTCGCCGATCCTTATGGAAAGTCGCAGAGATCTCTTGGAAATTGCGACCAACGTTATACTAATAGTGTCCCGAGTAATCTCTGGGGTATGCAGCATTGCTGGCGGAGAGAGAGAGAGGAGATGATCGGCGGGGAGTTTTGGTCCAGGAAAGCGAGCACATGGCGGCGCACTAGGCATGATTGGGCGGCCGCGCATGTGGCGATAATTGAGAGCGGCGCCGGGCGCGCGTGTGCGTGAGCGAGCGAGCGTAGCGCTGCCGTCGCGGGCGTCCTCTCTCGACGGTTCCCCCGCGACATGGCACTCGTTCCGTTTTGTTTTCTTTCGCCTTGTTTTCTGAAAACTTTTACAAACAATATGTATGTGCATGTGCTGCTACATGGGTTTCCATTGTGCGGCCTTGCTTGCTTACCGGCCGGGGCACCCTGCACGCCAGCACAGCGAGGGCACATGCCGCCAGCTAGGCAGCCTGCGATCGAGAGCCAAGCCACCGAACAAGCGTCCAGAGGGCTGGAGCCCTCGCGGCGCAGGCGCAGCAGCGCTCTCGCTGCCTGCCGTGTCCCCCGGCCTACGGCGGATTCAAGAGGAGCTTTCAAGCCGCTGCCACCCTGCATCAAGTTACCCGTGCCTAATTACTGCGTGGGTGGTACTCCACCTACTGTACTACAGTGCAAGAATTTTCAGAGGGATTCAACCAACGGGCAGCACCAACCGCAACATATGTGCGCATCCTGTTGTTTGAGACGTGGCCAAGCGTGCGAGAGGATCGGCGTGGGCAACAATGTTTGGACTTTGATCAAGACACTGCTCGCTGAAACTGCTGCTGAAACAGAGACCTGCATGCAGAGATGCTCACCCGAAGACTGATCGAAGAGCATGCGACGGGAGGAGTGGAGAAACCTTTCCAAAGCGCGTGCAATGGGGGATGAAAGCTGCAGAGCGTGAATATTTAAGACCAAAGAATGTTACTCCTACTGGAGTGATCCATGCCTCGCTTTCGGACGCCGTGGTGGGTGGTCCTGGATCTCGGACCGGTGGCAGCACGCGCAGGGCCATGACCCATGATGCTTCTTCTCTTTCAGTGCCCTCACTCACGTGATGCACCCGCTTCCGTTGCCCTACGCGGTAGTATTCTACTACTCCTACTACCGGTTTTTATGAGTTGGATCTGCCCCGCCGCCAAGTGGTACGGTATGTACGTGCATACAAGGGTTTTGGATGAAACCCGTTCCCGTGGTGAACTATATCGACTGAATGAATTCCATCAAATATTCGACAAAACAATTCTTCTGCTCGAATTTTGACCTCCCCAGTTTGCAGGAAAAAAAAACTCACTAGCTATACTAGATTGCTCAAGGTCCAGAGACATGCTCGCTTGCATTTGCATCGATCTCTCCGAAGCGCGCACCGGCCGAGTGATGATGTCCCGTTGGAGACCAACCAACATCCCCAAGTGGCATCCACTCGAAGGAACCCCGGCCTAGATTCACCGATTAAAGCTAGCCTGCCGGCCGGTGGATCCCATGCGATTGAATATCCACTCCCGCGCCCACCTACCTACTACACCCATGCTGTACTTTGAGCAATGATGAACAGGTTCCGTCGCAAACCATGAGATGAAACTTTGCGCATCCAGAAAACTGGGTAGGAATCGCCCAACCGTACAGGTTCCGTACCCGACGAGCTCGAGGGACACTTCTTTTGTGATTTCTAGGTTGCTTTTAGGCGAAAATAAGCAAAAACTGAAGAAAAAAAAAGTGTGAAAAGAAGTGTCTAGATTGCACATAGCTTCTTGCCAACGAGAAACTCGTTTTCTGTATAAGAAAAAACTATTAGGGAGCAGTTTCCAGAGTTTCTCGGTTAGCTCCCGAAAGGGTGTTGCAAAGTAGCCATGTCATTCTGGAATATTACGGCCAGATTGCAACTCGATTTTTCCCGGCCCTCCACTGAATTTCCAAATCCAGTCGAGGAGGAAAAAAACATACATGTCTGTCGCACTCGGACTTCTAGGGGATACTCACAGTCCGTTAAACAGTAGATAAATGTCTTACGGGGCATACCGGCACCCGTATCTCAATATGAGCAGGCCAACACGTGA
This sequence comes from Alopecurus myosuroides, assembly GCA_028641055.1. Taxonomy (NCBI): domain Eukaryota; kingdom Viridiplantae; phylum Streptophyta; class Magnoliopsida; order Poales; family Poaceae; genus Alopecurus; species Alopecurus myosuroides. Next base: position 83,661,488 of record CM054060.1, read on the forward strand.
ACGTGTGACAACCATTATCTTACTATTCATCGTCTGCGCAAACCATCCCATAGAAATCCAGATACTTCTATTGACGTACTTCAAAACATACACACATGGTACGTCAACGGCATTGGAACAAGTGATATCACAACAGATCTCTACGACACAAAAGATTGAAATAAGTTGCAAATAGCTCTCATTAGAGCAGAGATAGCAAATACAATCATCCAGAGGACACATGTCCCAACATATCATCATTACATCACAGCGGAAGCATTCAAAATGTCTGAGTACAGACAAGAACCAAATAGGCCTAAGAGGCCGGAAACGAAAAGACGGAGCCCATCCACGAAGTCTCGGATCCTGCCCGGGTCCGCTATCTACTCGTCAGCAGTCTCGTCATACTCCACGTAGTAGCCACCATGGGGATCCTCGGAAACGTCGTCTGCGGAAACCACAGCCCCAAAGGGGTCAGTACATAAACGTACTGGCAAGCAAGACTCACAGTTCACCAAAGTGTAACCCGTCAACACCAAGCACAGATGCTTTGGGTTCAACGGAAGAAAGGGTGATATAAAAGATGCTGCAACTGGCTGCGCTAACCAACTACAGAGAACTACAACTTCCAACTAACAGAAAGGGTATAAGATCGAATATTGTAACCAACTGAAAGATAACTTCAAACAAACCCATCCTGGATCTCGCCCCTTATCCGAAGAAGCAATCCGAGGATAACTCACACAGTTGGATTAAAGATGAAGCAGATTATTGTGTCAATAATCCTATTACTAGTCAAGTTGTTTAATCATTGGGTGTAAGGTTGTTAATCATTAGGTTTAACTTGTCCTGAGTACTTGTTAGCCAGTACTTTCACCAAGTAATCCATAACCGCGGAAAACACGGCTTCTCGAGAAGATTATCCCTGCAGGGTTGCACCAATTTAGCCGTACACGCATGAATAACCCGCCAGATGGGATGCCTCCCACCAAGCGGGGCACTCAACACAACTCAACTCTTCTTCGCATCAAGCCCAAAGCACCTTGGGCGCACGGCTAATCGAGCCCAGAAGAAAATGGACCCTCATAGCACTCTAAGAACGTGTCCCCCTATATGCCGACTACGAAAGTTCCACCCGGGTATCAAGGGCTCGCAAGATCATGCATGCAGCAAATGGAAAACCCGAACTAAATGAGGCGATTTGGACGAGATGCGAATCGAATCAAATTGAGGGGGGCGCCCATACTCGCTTCCCACATGCGGGTAGTGCGCTCATCATGGATCAGTAGACAAGACACTTTTCCTATTAGGGTCGACACTAGCAGGCCTCAAAACCACAAAGGGCCTCCTGTCGGTGCCTTATCATCAAATTTATTATTGATAATAACATTAGCATGATTGATTGATTAGACATCGAGCCCCCAGAACATAATAGAAATGGTAACAGAAAGTAACGGGTAACAGACTCGAGCCAAACAACCCTAAGCATGCTAGTAAGACACGGGCAACGAGCAATGGTTATAGGTATGGAGGTGAGGCAATATCAGGGTTAAGGGATTCATGTGATAGGATCGTAACAGAACAACTAATCAAATGGCTAGCAGAAATAGACAACGGAAAGTATCGGTAACCAATGTTGAAAGGAACACAGTGGTTCATGTGAGTGATAACTTGCCTGCAAACCCAGTAGTCTGGTACTGAGCTAACTCCTTAGAAGGGGTGTCGTAAGTATCGTCGGTCTCAACGTCGTCGTTTATCCGAGAAGAAGAAAACAAACAATGCAGAAAGATAAACAATCAATAACATGGCAGAGTGCACAAACATGGATGATGCATGACCATTTAATTGATGCATCAAAATAAACTAGTTGACAAGATAGAAACAGGATTAAATGGACCCACATGCAATGTGGATTGCATATGGATGCACATGTTAAGGTTGAAGCAATGATCTACAATTAGTTAACATGTGGAAGTGGTTTATCATGATGCATGCATGATGAAAACAATAAAGTAGCAACATTAGATGCAATTGGAATGAGGATTAACAAGTTAAGAATTCATTTATTAAGTGTTGGAAATTTTGGTTACTTAATGATGTTACCCAAACAATTGGTTGTTTTCATCAAGTTAAACTGTTCAAATTAGGTAACAAAGTTTATATTTGAAAAGAACACCAAATTTTAGGTGGATTACATGTTTCAAATATTGAAAAAGGAGTTAGGATAATTTAATTATGAATTAAACAAGATTAAACAAGTTTTAAATGATTTTAAATCAAGTTTGAATTTTATTTGGATTTTTATTTGTTCAAAACATAAATTCAAACTCACATTTGAAAAGTTCACACTTTGATGGTTTGAAAACATATTTTGCATGTTCAAAATAATTTTATTTGGGCAAGTTATGATTTTATCAAATTTTAAATGAATTAAACAAGGATTAAATTGTTTAGGCAATTTTAATTATTTAAAACAGGAAACAAAAATTATATTTGAAAAGGTTATTCAAAATGGTATGGAAAAAATATTTTATTTGCATTATTTGGATAAGGGATGAATTAGTTGTTGAATTTAGAAATTTGCATTTGAATTATTCAAAATTGAATTTTAAATGCATTTGGGAATTTCAAAACAGTACACAATTGGAATATTTGGATAGATAATTAAATTTAGAACAATAAGCATATTTAACTTTTGTTATTTAGAGTTATATTTTGAAAGTTATTCAAGTTTTAAATTTAGGTTTCAAATCTGCAATTTAAAAGGAATTTGTGTTGAGGCAGAAACGTGCAAAACATTTTATACACACTGGGGTTCTACCCTGGCCACTGCCAGTGGGCCACAGAGCCACTGGACGCTTGCGTGGCAACGGGTGTGGCTGACAGGGGGGCCCTCCCTGTCAGCGCACGGATGAAAAAAGGTGGGGAATCGCGGAGCCAGGGACTAGAACCCTGGACCCTCCCCGAGAGCGCAACGCACTGAACCAGTACGCCACGGAGCGCTTCTTGACAGAATACAGGACGCGAACAGGATATGGTTTCGATCCAAGGTTAACTGAACCTTTCTGAAGACCGAATGCTTCCACGACATGACGGAGGATAACGCCGGCGGTGATCACCGTTGTGCGCGTGGATGCAGTGCTGGATGCCGTGCGTGTTTGCGATCACGACAGAGAGGGAGGGAGGAGAAGCACGGCGAGCTCACCAGCGGCTGCAGATGTTGCAGAGGGTCGATAGAGCTCCCGCGGCGGCGACGGCGTGGTCGTGGATGGAGGCGCGGCAGCAGGGGCTCGTGGGCGCCGTGTAGGGGTTGGTAAGGACGAGGAGGTCACGGCGAGTCGATTCCCGCGGTCGGTTCACGACGATAGGCCCTGCAGCGACGACGGTGACCACGGGTTCAGCAGTGGAGTCACGGTGGCCGGAGACATCGAAGATGGCGGCGGTGGTCCAGAGGGTTACCGAGGCCGAGAAAGTGTCGTCGAGGTAGAAGAGATCGCGGCGGAGCGAGTTCGGGGTTTAGGTGGGGTGGTGGAGCACAGCAGTGGCGGTGGAAGCCACGGTTTGAGAGAAGCGCGCCGGTGAGAAATTCAGAGAGGGAAGCCCGAGCAGAGAGAGGGGGAGCGGCGGCGATCCAGAGGGAAAACAGTAGGCTAGGATTTAGGGCAGCGGCGCAGGTGCCCTAGGGGTGCTATATAGGGGGGTACTGGTCATTGGTGGCCGTCGGGATGCGACAGCGTCGCCGTGGCACCTCTGGATGTGGTGCCGTACGCGAAGACGACGGGGGCGGCAGCTAGCGAACCGTTACGGGCCGCGCGCGTAGGTGAGTTAGTGGGCTGGGCTGGGGTTAGTTAGGTGTTGCGCGCCGTTTTCTTTTATTTATTTTTTTGTTCTGCAGTTTTTTTTTTGTAGCAAAAGAAATGGAAGAGAAGAGGGGTTTTGAGGTTATCAAAAATCATAGCAAAATTAGGATGGGCACATTAGGTTGATTACAACCAAAACCAATTTTTGGAATTCAAAAACATCTGAATTTTTCTGGTACTGTTTGAATTTGGGTGGTGTGTGATTGAATTTTATTATTAAAGGGTTATTGACAATATTTTTAAGAATAGGGTGATCAAAGAATTTAATTGGAAACAAAGAGCACAAAAAGGTTTGGATTGTTTTTATAATTTCAAAAGAGGTGCTGTTTAGTGAGTTGGTTTGAATTTGAAAGCAATTTGGGAATTCGTTGATTAATATTGAAAACAAGGATTTTAATAGGGTAACCCTATTAGTAAGTGGATTGAAACATTAGAATGGTTTGGTGATGTTATAACTTCCAAATTTGGTGCTGTAGATGATTTGCTTTGCATTTGAAATGTGATTTGGAAATTAATTGTTTGATTAAAACCAACAATTTAATAAGTGATCATTATGGAATAAAAAGAAAACAATTTGGTTGTTTTTATTTGAGATTTCTATTTAAAAGGTTGTAACAGAGCAAGTATGAAAACAAAGCATTTGAAATTGTTTGATTTTCATTGTGAAAACAATTAAGAACAGATGCAAAACAAATAGTAAACAAGGCAAACAAGGAAATAAAGATGATGTCATGATGCAATACTTTAATAACAAGAAATCAAACATTCTAAATGGTAGGTTTTCATACTTGGGCTGTTACAATGTCTCCTCCCATCCCCCGTCCCGACCCCGACTCCTCCAGGCCGACCGTAGGCACACGCACCACCCCTCCACCGCCGGATCCCACCGCTCAACCGCCGCGTCGAGCTCGTCGTCCCGCTCTAGCTACGCATCGCCCAGCTCCCGCCTCCGACGACCCCACTCCGTCCCGTCACTGCTTCGACCAGATCGAGCTCGTCCCATCCCGCTCGAGCTCCTCCCGCTCCTCGCTGGTCCTGCCAATTGTCTCCCGATCCCGCCTCACCGGCTCCCGCCAACGACAACTGCCCCGCCGTGCCATGGACTGCTCCAACCGGCAACGACTCCGATGTCTACGTCCAGGACAACACCGATAATTGCCGTTTATTTCTTAAAATTGATGATACATGCCTCTAGTTTCAGTCAGCAGATGATACATTGTGTGATGATGTGGTAGAAAGTGTGTGATACTATGCCTAGATACTATATTTTTATTGTATATCTCAAAATCACTATGATATTTGTGTTATTTTGTTATGTAATAAATTGCACTACAACACTATATATTTTTATTATCATTTACCCTTTTTATAATGTTTGTATTTTATTTATAGCTTATTTCCTACTACCTGTGTTCCAAAATGTTATCATTTTTATCATCCTAGACTAGCATGCTAGAAAGGGTTACATTTTGGAACGGGGAGAGTATTAAATATTAGCTTATTTATCTTAAATGCATATATTAAATTCGGTGGCATAACAAACATTTTACAGCTCATCCTACCAAATAAGCCAAAACAGTTTCTGAGTTCCTGCTCACCGCGGTTTCTCCCTACTAAAATCCAAAAACTTGCTTATGCATACGCATAAGTTTAAAAGAAGTCATCCTGACTATCTTTCCCTGATAAGTAATGGATGTGCTCTGTGCCCATGGAGAAGGGTTGTCTGACGCGCGGCGCGGATGCATGCATGCATGGAACGTCTCGCGCCAGGCGTGAAAGGGCAAACATGCACGAGAGATGAGGAGCTCGATCCGGTCACATGCGGATGCGGTGCGAGGCGTGGTCACGGTCACGCACGCGCCGCGGCACATGCCAGAGCGCCGGAGCGACGCCTCCCGGAGTGCTACCGCTACTGCTAGGTGCATGGGACGTTGGCCGTTTCCCGGCGAATCACAGGGCCGTGATGCGTACGGCGATGGATGGATGCATGCATGGGGGATCCATCGATCGATCCTGTTGATTTGGACGCGCGCGATTGCGTTTTGGACTCCGGGGTTAGCCTCGCCCGTCGCAGAACAGTGGTCACGACTGTCGATTAATTAGTACGCTAGTAGCGTAGCACAGTGCCGAAACTCTGTGTCCCGGTCGTCGACGGCATTGCGTCGTGCGAGGAATCTGACAGAGTGACGGTCGTGTTGTTCTTACAGGCTGTGCAGCCGGGCCGTACCATCTGCGGCTGAACGGAACCACTGTCATGTGAAATAATGGAGGGCTAATCTTGATAAACATATTTACGAGAAACAATTATATATCCACGTCAATCATCTGTGCATGCCAGCTCGATCGGGCCGTGTCATGGAAACGGAACGCAGTATCTATGCGTGAGCTCCGGTTGGTTGGACCGGGCAATATCCGAGGAAGGAAAGATGGTGGTACGTGGAGATGGAGGTGGATGAGATTCTGATGACATGACAAGAGTTATCTCTGCATGTGTCACGCCCTTTTGGTTCGCTTTGAAGTGATGCGATGGGAGTCAGATCTCACATGTTTATATTCACTCCGGTTTTTTTACTTTAAAGGCCAGCTTTGGAAGACAGTTGGTTAGATCTAACTTTACCTTGCTGATGTATTTATACGTACGTACACAGAACCGTGCTCTTTTCTCTCCTTTTCTTTGATGCCTTGGAGGCGCAAAGGTAAAAGGTGGGCACCGCTACCGGTTGCGCGGTTCGTCCGTGCCGGGCAGCCAGCTTCGTCACCCTGCAGCCTGGACCAGGGTCGGAGACCTCTCGCTAGCCTACGCATAGTGCGGCGAGCGGGTGCAACAGGAGCGCTGAAACGGCAGCTTTTGGACACTCTTCAAGAAAAATCTTAGAGCATCCCCTAAGCGCATGTGCAGCGCAAGACGCTTGAACAGGCGCTTAGAGCATGTCTAAGAGACCCCTTATGTTTTCGTCCCCTAAAACGCGTGTAGAGAGCCCTGTATGCACTTTTCGTCGGCCGAAAACTCGTGCGAGCTAGCAGACCCCGTACCCCCACCCCGTAAAACAGAATATTCCCGTGCGGCGCGGGAATTTCGTCGAGCACCTCGCGGGCGTCAGCAGAGGAAGGCGTGGGCGCAGGCGGAATGGGCGGCGCGGGAACTTCGTCGAGCACCTGCGTGGGCGGAACGGCCGCTGCAGGCGTCGCGGCCTTCTTCGCCTTTGGCGGTGGCCCCCTCATCGCAGACTTCTTCACCCGGCCCCCTTTGGCGGGAGCAGTAGTGGTCGCCGCCGCCGCCGCTACCGCCGCCGGTGTGTCGAAGAAGATCTTCGGGATCCTCTTCCTCTTCATCGGCATGGTGGCGGAGATGACGGCCGCGACTTCGGCGGAGGTCGGCTGACCACTCACGATGTCGACGGGGACATTATTCACCACCTCAGACATGGGTGGTGCATCGCCGGTGGTCGGAGGGGCTTGTGAGAGGTCCATGCCGGCGAGATCTGGCCACGCGGTGGCCGGGGAGGGCGAGGCGGCGGAGATTCGGCGGCGGCGGCGGCGGTTGGGAGGGTTGAAACGGGTTCGCGCGCAGTTGGGGAAATTGTGAGGGGTTGGCCCTCTACATCTCCTCCCGACCCGCACATGTAGGGGTCGACGGGCCGCCCCCTACCGAAACTTGTAAAAATTCGTCCGGGGTGGTCGATTTAGGGGGTTTGCTAGATGGCCGGGTAGAGCCCAAACCCGTATATCAGCGGTTATTATACGGGTTTGGGCCATTTAGGGGGTCTGTTAGACATGCTCTTAAGCAGCCAAAAAAAAATACAGATCGCTACTTATTAGCTAAGCGCCCGACTCCCTCAACGTGGGACGCTAATTCCGGCCTCTAGGTAACCACATATCGCTGGTCAATTCGGTCATGATTGGAAAAAAGAATATGTTAGCGTCCGACGCAAAGACAAGCATCGACGCCAGACTAAATCCCGGTCTCAGCAGGAATTTGTCCATAACGGCTGGGATAATATTCCCTAGCGGCTGTTTAAGAGGTCGCGTTGTACGTGCCCTACGAGCATCTCAAGCACGCGTGGTGGTGAAAAACTGCCAATTTCCCGCACACGAGGCAGCGCGGTGCGGTCCGGCAGGCGTGGGAAAATAGTTGCGCACGCGCTATTAACACGGGCCTCTCTCTCCCTAAACGAATGGAACTTTCGCTCGCGCCTCCCCCCACCCGAACGTCTCCCCACCCCTCCCCCCCCCCCCCCCCCCCGCCATGCCGCCATCACTCGGTACGTTTGGAACGGCGCACGAGGCGGCACGCGCCTGGGATGCGGTGGCGTGGCGACTTGGCGAGCCGCGCCACCAGATGAACTTCCGCGACATCTTCACGCGCCAGTAGGCGCAGGACCTAATGCCGCCGCCACGCATCGTGGCCGAGGAAGACCGACGTCGAAACGTTCTTTAGCAGTGCCGCCTCGTCGTCGCTGAAAAAGACGAACAGAACATGGCGGAGTGACGCGCGCGCTTCCCACAAGACGTCTACTAGGCGCAGCAGCGGGCGGCACGATTGGAGCAACTGCAGGGAAGTGCGCCCAGAAAGCTACCCTCCTCGCGGAGCTGAAGGCCTCCGCCGCCGACCCCGACGCGTCCGACTCGGCCTCGGACGATCCGAGGAGGGACGACGTTTGAAGCATGTCGGACCACACCACCTCGGGCTCGGAAGGGAACTTCTCCGACTAGCCGTAGTTTAGGTTTAAATTTAGTTTCATTTCAGTTCAATTAGGTCGAAGTTTGTTCGAATTTCAATTTCAATTTTAATTTAAGTTCAAGCACCCTATTTTACAGCTTCTGCAAAACGCGTAGCGATTTTAGCGCGAGAGTTTAGCGCATCTGCAAAACCAACGGCTAGCTTCGTGCCCCAAAAAAGGCTAAAACTAGCGCCCAAAACGACAAATAGCACGTGAGTTTATCCCGCACATGCTGGACATGCTCTAAAGCCCTCGTAGCTCTACGGGCACGTCCAACCAAAAACGACGCCCACTCAAGTGCTCGTTAGATCGATTTCGTTTGGCCAGACCCGTTATTTCGTCCAGTGCTACCAGGCCACTCCCGTCCCATGGGGAGTGCTTCGCGGACGAAACGGCACGCGCCTCCACGGCTACATACACACCCATAACCTCCCCCCGCCGCATCGGCGCTCTTCGTCTCACCTCGAAAGGACCCCGGCCACCTCGCGCGTCCACCTTGCACTGAAGGTGTTCGACATATTGACTTGTAGGCGCCAATATTTCTGAATTTTGCCGGCGTCGGCGATCGGTCCTTGATTGCATCATATTTTCATTCCAACAGATGGACATCGACAATGATATGATGGCGCACTTGATCATGGAAGAAGAAGCCGACATTGACGCCCAGTAAGACGGGAACTTGGCGATTTTTACTTGTCTTGCATAGATTGAAACTGAGGAGGCTGGCAATGCCGAACATAAGCGAGCAAGCCAAGAATGAGGGTGGAGGGCCATTTTGCATGCTATATGCCAATTATTTTGCTGAGGATCCAAGATTTTATGCAAATGATTTCCGTCAAATATTTTGGATAAACAGAGATTTGTTCTGAAGTTCGTGCAAGGTGTGCGGGACTACCAAACCTGGTTCAAGTTGAAGACTCCATGGGCATGGTTGGTTTCTCATCACTCCATAAGTGCACTGCTGCCATGAAATTTTTTGCAAATGGAGCCTCTACAGATGGTCAAGAAGACTATCTACGTATGTAAAAAATTCATAGCTATCAAAACTATGTATATGTTCTGCTATGCGATTGTGGCTATATTTGGACAGAACTATTTGAGAGGACTGAATAAAGAAGAAACATATCGCATCATGGAAACAAACAAAGCAAAAGGGTTTCTCGGTATGCTTGGAAGCATCGATTGCAAGCATTGGAGCAGGAAGAACTGTCCATTTAGTTGGCAAGGAATATACAAGGGGGGGACATCATAGAGTTTGCAAGGTGATGCGTGAAGCTACGACCAACCAGGAGTTATGGATTTGGCACACTTTGTTTGTCATGGCAGGATCTCACAATAACATCAATGCTGCTGGGTTCTGCGATGTTTCTGAAACTTGTTGAAAGCCATGCTCCGTCGGTCAACTATATGATCAATGGCCACAAATACAGCAGGGATACTACCTAGCCGATAGCATAGGTGGTCTACATTTGTGAAGACAGTCTATGCCCCTCTTGGCAAGAAGAGATTTTGGTTTGCCACGCGGTGGCCGGGGAGGGCGAGGCGGCGGAGATTCGGCGGCGGCGGCGGCGGTTGGGAGGGCTGAAACGGGTTCGCGCGCAGTTGGGGAAATGGTGAGGGGTTGGCCCTCTACATCTCCTCCCGACCCGCACATGTAGGGGTCGACGGGCCGCCCCCTACCGAAACTTGTAAAAATTCGTCCGGGGTGGTCGATTTAGGGGGTTTGCTAGATGGCCGGGTAGAGCCCAAACCCGTATATCAGCGGTTATTATACGGGTTTGGGCCATTTAGGGGGTCTGTTAGACATGCTCTTAAGCAGCCAAAAAAAAATACAGATCGCTACTTATTAGCTAAGCGCCCGACTCCCTCAACGTGGGACGCTAATTCCGGCCTCTAGGTAACCACATATCGCTGGTCAATTCGGTCATGATTGGAAAAAAGAATATGTTAGCGTCCGACGCAAAGACAAGCATCGACGCCAGACTAAATCCCGGTCTCAGCAGGAATTTGTCCATAACGGCTGGGATAATATTCCCTAGCGGTTGTTTAAGAGGCCGCGTTGTACGTGCCCTACGAGCATCTCAAGCACGCGTGGTGGTGAAAAACTGCCAATTTCCCGCACACGAGGCAGCACGGTGCGGTCCGGCAGGCGTGGGAAAATAGTTGCGCACGCGCTATTAACACGGGCCTCTCTCTCCCTAAACGAATGGAACTTTCGCTCGCGCCTCCCCCAACCCGAACGTCTCCCCACCCCTCCCCCCCCCCCCCCCCCGCCATGCCGCCATCACTCGGTACGTTTGGAACGGCGCACGAGGCGGCACGCGCCTGGGATGCGGTGGCGTGGCGACTTGGCGAGCCGCGCCACCAGATGAACTTCCGCGACATCTTCACGCGCCAGTAGGCGCAGGACCTAATGCCGCCGCCACGCATCGTGGCCGAGGAAGACCGACGTCGAAACGTTCTTTAGCAGTGCCGCCTCGTCGTCGCTGAAAAAGACGAACAGAACATGGCGGAGTGACGCGCGCGCTTCCCACAAGACGTCTACTAGGCGCAGCAGCGGGCGGCACGATTGGAGCAACTGCAGGGAAGTGCGCCCAGAAAGCTACCCTCCTCGCGGAGCTGAAGGCCTCCGCCGCCGACCCCGACGCGTCCGACTCGGCCTCGGACGATCCGAGGAGGGACGACGTTTGAAGCATGTCGGACCACACCACCTCGGGCTCGGAGGGGAACTTCTCCGACTAGCCGTAGTTTAGGTTTAAATTTAGTTTCATTTCAGTTCAATTAGGTCGAAGTTTGTTCGAATTTCAATTTCAATTTTAATTTAAGTTCAAGCACCCTATTTTACAGCTTCTGCAAAACGCGTAGCGATTTTAGCGCGAGAGTTTAGCGCATCTGCAAAACCAACGGCTAGCTTCGTGCCCCAAAAAAGGCTAAAACTAGCGCCCAAAACGACAAATAGCACGTGAGTTTATCCCGCACATGCTGGAGATGCTCTAAAGCCCTCGTAGCTCTACGGGCACGTCCAACCAAAAACGACGCCCACTCAAGTGCTCGTTAGATCGATTTCGTTTGGCCAGACCCGTTATTTCGTCCAGTGCTACCAGGCCACTCCCGTCCCATGGGGAGTGCTTCGCGGACGAAACGGCACGCGCCTCCACGGCTACATACACACCCATAACCTCCCCCCGCCGCATCGGCGCTCTTCGTCTCACCTCGAAAGGACCCCGGTCACCTCGCGCGTCCACCTTGCACTGAAGGTGTTCGACATATTGACTTGTAGGCGCCAATATTTCTGAATTTTGCCGGCGTCGGCGATCGGTCCTTGATTGCATCATATTTTCATTCCAACAGATGGACATCGACAATGATATGATGGCGCACTTGATCATGGAAGAAGAAGCCGACATTGACGCCCAGTAAGACGGGAACTTGGCGATTTTTACTTGTCTTGCATAGATTGAAACTGAGGAGGCTGGCAATGCCGAACATAAGCGAGCAAGCCAAGAATGAGGGTGGAGGGCCATTTTGCATGCTATATGCCAATTATTTTGCTGAGGATCCAAGATTTTATGCAAATGATTTCCGTCAAATATTTTGGATAAACAGAGATTTGTTCTGAAGTTCGTGCAAGGTGTGCGGGACTACCAAACCTGGTTCAAGTTGAAGACTCCATGGGCATGGTTGGTTTCTCATCACTCCATAAGTGCACTGCTGCCATGAAATTTTTTGCAAATGGAGCCTCTACAGATGGTCAAGAAGACTATCTACGTATGTAAAAAATTCATAGCTATCAAAACTATGTATATGTTCTGCTATGCGATTGTGGCTATATTTGGACAGCACTATTTGAGAGGACTGAATAAAGAAGAAACATATCGCATCATGGAAACAAACAAAGCAAAAGGGTTTCTCGGTATGCTTGGAAGCATCGATTGCAAGCATAGGAGCAGGAAGAACTGTCCATTTAGTTGGCAAGGAATATACAAGGGGGGGACATCATAGAGTTTGCAAGGTGATGCGTGAAGCTACGACCAACCAGGAGTTATGGATTTGGCACACTTTGTTTGTCATGGCAGGATCTCACAATAACATCAATGCTGCTGGGTTCTGCGATGTTTCTGAAACTTGTTCAAAGCCATGCTCCGTCGGTCAACTATATGATCAATGGCCACAAATACAGCAGAGATACTACCTAGCCGATAGCATAGGTGGTCTACATTTGTGAAGACAGTCTATGCCCCTCTTGGCAAGAAGAGATTTTGGTTTGCCACGCGGTGGCCGGGGAGGGCGAGGCGGCGGAGATTCGGCGGCGGCGGCGGCGGTTGGGAGGGCTGAAACGGGTTCGCGCGCAGTTGGGGAAATGGTGAGGGGTTGGCCCTCTACATCTCCTCCCGACCCGCACATGTAGGGGTCGACGGGCCGCCCCCTACCGAAACTTGTAAAAATTCGTCCGGGGTGGTCGATTTAGGGGGTTTGCTAGATGGTTGGGTAGAGCCCAAACCCGTATATCAGCGGTTATTATACGGGTTTGGGCCATTTAGGGGGTCTGTTAGACATGCTCTTAAGCAGCCAAAAAAAATACAGATCGCTACTTATTAGCTAAGCGCCCGACTCCCTCAACGTGGGACGCTAATTCTGGCCTCTAGGTAACCACATATCGCTGGTCAATTCGGTCATGATTGGAAAAAAGAATATGTTAGCGTCCGACGCAAAGACAAGCATCGACGCCAGACTAAATCCCGGTCTCAGCAGGAATTTGTCCATAACGGCTGGGATAATATTCCCTAGCGTCTGTTTAAGAGGCCGCGTTGTACGTGCCCTACGAGCATCTCAAGCACGCGTGGTGGTGAAAAACTGCCAATTTCCCGCACACGAGGCAGCACGGTGCGGTCCGGCAGGCGTGGGAAAAATAGTTGCGCACGCGCTATTAACACGGGCCTCTCTCTCCCTAAACGAATGGAACTTTCGCTCGCGCCTCCCCCCACCCGAACGTCTCCCCCCCTCCCCCCCCCCCCCCCCCCCCCCCGCCATGCCGCCATCACTCGGTACGTTTGGAACGGCGCACGAGGCGGCACGCGCCTGGGATGCGGTGGCGTGGCGACTTGGCGAGCCGCGCCACCAGATGAACTTCCGCGACATCTTCACGCGCCAGTAGGCGCAGGACCTAATGCCGCCGCCACGAATCGTGGCCGAGGAAGACCGACGTCGAAACGTTCTTTAGCAGTGCCGCCTCGTCGTCGCTGAAAAAGACGAACAGAACATGGCGGAGTGACGCGCGCGCTTCCCACAAGACGTCTACTGGGCGCAGCAGCGGGCGGCACGATTGGAGCAACTGCAGGGAAGTGCGCCCAGAAAGCTACCCTCCTCGCGGAGCTGAAGGCCTCCGCCACCGACCCCGACGCGTCCGACTCGGCCTCGGACGATCCGAGGAGGGACGACGTTTGAAGCATGTCGGACCACACCACCTCGGGCTCGGAGGGGAACTTCTCCGACTAGCCGTAGTTTAGGTTTAAATTTAGTTTCATTTCAGTTCAATTAGGTCGAAGTTTGTTCGAATTTCAATTTCAATTTTAATTTAAGTTCAAGCACCCTATTTTACAGCTTCTGCAAAACGCGTAGCGATTTTAGCGCGAGAGTTTAGCGCATCTGCAAAACCAACGGCTAGCTTCGTGCCCCCAAAAAAGGCTAAAACTAGCGCCCAAAACGATAAATAGCACGTGAGTTTATCCCGCACATGCTGGAGATGCTCTAAAGCCCTCGTAGCTCTACGGGCACGTCCAACCAAAAACGACGCCCACTCAAGTGCTCGTTAGATCGATTTCGTTTGGCCAGACCCGTTATTTCGTCCAGTGCTACCAGGCCACTCCCGTCCCATGGGGAGTGCTTCGCGGACGAAACGGCACGCGCCTCCACGGCTACATACACACCCATAACCTCCCCCCGCCGCATCGGCGCTCTTCGTCTCACCTCGAAAGGACCCCGGCCACCTCGCGCGTCCACCTTGCACTGAAGGTGTTCGACATATTGACTTGTAGGCGCCAATATTTCTGAATTTTGCCGGCGTCGGCGATCGGTCCTTGATTGCATCATATTTTCATTCCAACAGATGGACATCGACAATGATATGATGGCGCACTTGATCATGGAAGAAGAAGCCGACATTGACGCCCAGTAAGACGGGAACTTGGCGATTTTTACTTGTCTTGCATAGATTGAAACTGAGGAGGCTGGCAATGCCGAACATAAGCGAGCAAGCCAAGAATGAGGGTGGAGGGCCATTTTGCATGCTATATGCCAATTATTTTGCTGAGGATCCAAGATTTTATGCAAATGATTTCCGTCAAATATTTTGGATAAACAGAGATTTGTTCTGAAGTTCGTGCAAGGTGTGCGGGACTACCAAACCTGGTTCAAGTTGAAGACTCCATGGGCATGGTTGGTTTCTCATCACTCCATAAGTGCACTGCTGCCATGAATTTTTTTGCAAATGGAGCCTCTACAGATGGTCAAGAAGACTATCTACGTATGTAAAAAATTCATAGCTATCAAAACTATGTATATGTTCTGCTATGCGATTGTGGCTATATTTGGACAGCACTATTTGAGAGGACTGAATAAAGAAGAAACATATCGCATCATGGAAACAAACAAAGCAAAAGGGTTTCTCGGTATGCTTGGAAGCATCGATTGCAAGCATTGGAGCAGGAAGAACTGTCCATTTAGTTGGCAAGGAATATACAAGGGGGGGATATCATAGAGTTTGCAAGGTGATGCGTGAAGCTACGACCAACCAGGAGTTATGGATTTGGCACACTTTGTTTGTCATGGCAGGATCTCACAATAACATCAATGCTGCTGGGTTCTGCGATGTTTCTGAAACTTGTTGAAAGCCATGCTCCGTCGGTCAACTATATGATCAATGGCCACAAATACAGCAGGGATACTACCTAGCCGATAGCATAGGTGGTCTACATTTGTGAAGACAGTCTATGCCCCTCTTGGCAAGAAGAGATTTTGGTTTGCCACGCGGTGGCCGGGGAGGGCGAGGCGGCGGAGATTCGGCGGCGGCGGCGGCGGTTGGGAGGGCTGAAACGGGTTCGCGCGCAGTTGGGGAAATGGTGAGGGGTTGGCCCTCTACATCTCCTCCCGACCCGCACATGTAGGGGTCGACGGGCCGCCCCCTACCGAAACTTGTAAAAATTCGTCCGGGGTGGTCGATTTAGGGGGTTTGCTAGATGGCCGGGTAGAGCCCAAACCCGTATATCAGCGGTTATTATACGGGTTTGGGCCATTTAGGGGGTCTGTTAGACATGCTCTTAAGCAGCCAAAAAAAAATACAGATCGCTACTTATTAGCTAAGCGCCCGACTCCCTCAACGTGGGACGCTAATTCCGGCCTCTAGGTAACCACATATCGCTGGTCAATTCGGTCATGATTGGAAAAAAGAATATGTTAGCGTCCGACGCAAAGACAAGCATCGACGCCAGACTAAATCCCGGTCTCAGCAGGACTTTGTCCATAATTGCTGGGATAATATTCCCTAGCGGCTGTTTAAGAGGCCGCGTTGTACGTGCCCTACGAGCATCTCAAGCACGCGTGGTGGTGAAAAACTGCCAATTTCCCGCACACGAGGCAGCACGGTGAGGTCCGGCAGGCGTGGGAAAATAGTTGCGCACGCGCTATTAACACGGGCCTCTCTCTCCCTAAACGAATGGAACTTTCGCTCGCGCCTCCCCCCTACCCGAACGTCTCCCCACCCCTCCCCCCCCCCGCCATGCCGCCATCACTCGGTACGTTTGGAACGGCGCACGAGGCGGCACGCGCCTGGGATGCGGTGGCGTGGCGACTTGGCGAGCCGCGCCACCAGATGAACTTCCGCGACATCTTCACGCGCCAGTAGGCGCAGGACCTAATGCCGCCGCCACGCATCGTGGCCGAGGAAGACCGACGTCGAAACGTTCTTTAGCAGTGCCGCCTCGTCGTCGCTGAAAAAGACGAACAGAACATGGCGGAGTGACGCGCGCGCTTCCCACAAGACGTCTACTAGGCGCAGCAGCGGGCGGCACGATTGGAGCAACTGCAGGGAAGTGCGCCCAGAAAGCTACCCTCCTCGCGGAGCTGAAGGCCTCCGCCGCCGACCCCGACGCGTCCGACTCGGCCTCGGACGATCCGAGGAGGGACGACGTTTGAAGCATGTCGGACCACACCACCTCGGGCTCGGAGGGGAACTTCTCCGACTAGCCGTAGTTTAGGTTTAAATTTAGTTTTATTTCAGTTCAATTAGGTCGAAGTTTGTTCGAATTTCAATTTCAATTTTAATTTAAGTTCAAGCACCCTATTTTACAGCTTCTGCAAAACGCGTAGCGATTTTAGCGCGAGAGTTTAGCGCATCTGCAAAACCAACGGCTAGCTTCGTGCCCCAAAAAAGGCTAAAACTAGCGCCCAAAACGACAAATAGCACGTGAGTTTATCCCGCACATGCTGGAGATGCTCTAAAGCCCTCGTAGCTCTACGGGCACGTCCAACCAAAAACGACGCCCACTCAAGTGCTCGTTAGATCGATTTCGTTTGGCCAGACCCGTTATTTCGTCCAGTGCTACCAGGCCACTCCCGTCCCATGGGGAGTGCTTCGCGGACGAAACGGCACGCGCCTCCACGGCTACATACACACCCATAACCTCCCCCCGCCGCATCGGCGCTCTTCGTCTCACCTCGAAAGGACCCCGGCCACCTCGCGCGTCCACCTTGCACTGAAGGTGTTCGACATATTGACTTGTAGGCGCCAATATTTCTGAATTTTGCCGGCGTCGGCGATCGGTCCTTGATTGCATCATATTTTCATTCCAACAGATGGACATCGACAATGATATGATGGCGCACTTGATCATGGAAGAAGAAGCCGACATTGACGCCCAGTAAGACGGGAACTTGGCGATTTTTACTTGTCTTGCATAGATTGAAACTGAGGAGGCTGGCAATGCCGAACATAAGCGAGCAAGCCAAGAATGAGGGTGGAGGGCCATTTTGCATGCTATATGCCAATTATTTTGCTGAGGATCCAAGATTTTATGCAAATGATTTCCGTCAAATATTTTGGATAAACAGAGATTTGTTCTGAAGTTCGTGCAAGGTGTGCGGGACTACCAAACCTGGTTCAAGTTGAAGACTCCATGGGCATGGTTGGTTTCTCATCACTCCATAAGTGCACTGCTGCCATGAAATTTTTTGCAAATGGAGCCTCTACAGATGGTCAAGAAGACTATCTACGTATGTAAAAAATTCATAGCTATCAAAACTATGTATATGTTCTGCAATGCGATTGTGGCTATATTTGGACAGCACTATTTGAGAGGACTGAATAAAGAAGAAACATATCGCATCATGGAAACAAACAAAGCAAAAGGGTTTCTCGGTATGCTTGGAAGCATCGATTGCAAGCATTGGAGCAGGAAGAACTGTCCATTTAGTTGGCAAGGAATATACAAGGGGGGGGACATCATAGAGTTTGCAAGGTGATGCGTGAAGCTACGACCAACCAGGAGTTATGGATTTGGCACACTTTGTTTGTCATGGCAGGATCTCACAATAACATCAATGCTGCTGGGTTCTGCGATGTTTCTGAAACTTGTTGAAAGCCATGCTCCGTCGGTCAACTATATGATCAATGGCCACGATACAGCAGGGATACTACCTAGCCGATAGCATAGGTGGTCTACATTTGTGAAGACAGTCTATGCCCCTCTTGGCAAGAAGAGATTTTGGTTTGCCTTGGTACAAGAGAGTATAATAAAGGTTGTCGAGCGTGCATTTGGAGTGCTTCAGCCAAGGTTTGCTATTGTTCGATACCCTGCTCTGACCTGGTCACCCGAACAGTTAGAGTTCATAAATGCATGTGTGATCATGCGTAACATGATCATTGAGGATGAGCATTCAAATCGAGTGCACGACTCTCTCCCGTATGAATTCCAGTGTCCTCTAGCCGATGTTGATCATTATGTGTCAGCGGATTGGACTGATTTTATCGCCATGCATATGGAGATCTGAGGTGAACGTATTCTTGATAAATACCAATATGATCTAGTGGAGCATTTGTGGGTGCGCAAAGGATTGACTGCAAGTTGAATTCCAATTTATTTTAATTATATGAATAATTTTATTTTATTTTTAGTTATTTATGAAACTATATTTTCTCTATTGAAAATCTAGAACAATTTTATTTGTACATATACGAAATGTTTCAAAATGCAAAAAATAAAATGTTATGGGGTAGTGCGTTTGGGGGCGGCGAGTGGGTGCCCCCTTCCCCCCTCCCCCTAGCGCCCGTTCCAGCGCCAATCCGGACGGCATTTGGGGGCGCGGAGTGAAGATGCTCTTCATGTTGCTTTTTCGAACCTTTCAAAACAAAGTATTCTCGTAATTATACATGTTCACTTGTTCAGTGATCGCTCTGAGAAAATTAAACTCAGTTTTCCAAAACATTTCAAAGATTGGCCTATTTCTGTTAATTTGGACAAATTTTGATAAAATATTCAACTTACAAAATAAGAAAGAAAAACTACAAGTAGTTCAACTTATTTTCTCTGATAAGTGTGGAAAATTTGAGCACATTTAGAGAAGTAATTTAGGACAAATGAAATCAAACTTTGAATAATATAACACAATAACGAAATCAACAACAACATAGGATTGCTAGGACAAGTCCTTAAATCATGTAGCAACACACATGCACACACACCACATGCTTGTCTACAAGTGATATAGCAACACACATACATAAGAGAGGAAGTACAACAACTTGATGAAAAAAAGCTAAAACAAGTTTTGTAGTTAACATATAAGGAAAAAAATACACGAAAGGAAGCATAAATAGATCACTTCTCATCACTTGATGTTAAGTAGGCCATCATTTTTTTCCTTTAGGTAACAATTACCTTTTCGCCATGTTAACCATTATTTTTAATTGTGATGCATTTCCTTTATTATTTTAGCCAAGAATCACACAACAATAAATTCATCGAATAACTCTTTATATACGCTTTTAAAACTTATTTGCCACATTTGTCCCAACATTGTACTCATGCAATATATTCCTCATGTACTTACATACAAAAAATCCTGAGTGCAAATGAGTGAAACAAGAAAAACCGTTACCGATGAGCCTCACCTTAAGAAAACGGGGAAATGTTGACGACCGTTGCCAATAAGTGGCTCATCGGAAACGGTTATTTCCTCTGTTTCCAAAGAGTGTCTTCACATTAGTGACAGGTCTGGAATAACGTACCATTTTTCTGTTGCCATAGACTTTTTGACCCGTGTCCAATAAGTCATTGTCTACTAGTGAGATGTCAATCACATAGCCCACGTTCTTTTCCATACATGTCATTGTCATATGTTTGAAAAAAAATAAACCATATGTTGTCCACGGCCAAATTTGACCAATTTTCCCAAGTCACTATAAATCTTTTCTTATGTTTATGGCTTGAAGTTCAAATCACAATGTTCTTTCATGATAGTTGTTTTCTCAGCTAAACCATAATTGTGTATACAATTGGACTTATATATTAGAACCCTCACTATATATCCACACATACAAATAGATAAAACAATATGTAGAGGAAACGATGTAAGTTTGCGAAAGAAGTTTGCAGTCGAAACTAGAATTTAAGATCATATACTCGTGAGGATTTTGGGTTGGATAGACGATTACATGCAGAAGTTAAACCAGGAGGTGTTGACCCTTTTTTAAGGATCCACGATGGATTAAAATGAAGTGTGTACCGGTAGTTTCACCAATATAAGCACCACAATATTAATAAAAAGCCTAAACTTAATCGAATAGACTTAGGATATAAGCACATATGACATGTGTTCATAATCAAACAAGTGTGGTGTGAATCAAATTTATCTGTGCATGCTATGGGAAGTACCATAATGGCGAGAATTCTTAGATCATCCAAACTGAAAGGACACAGATGCTGAAGGGAATATGCCTGAGAGACAATAATAAAATGGTAATTATCTTATTCCTTGTTTATGATAAATGTTTATTTCTCATGCTAGAATTGTATTGACCGGAAACGTTGATACATGTGTGTTTAATAAACAAACAATGGTTCCTAGTAAAGCATCTCTTTTAACTAGCTCGTTGATCAATAGATGATCAAGGTTTCCTGATCATGAACATTGGATGTTGTTAATAATGGGGTCATGTCATTGGTAGAATGATGTGATGAACATAGACCCAATATCAATATAACAATACGATCAAGTCATTTAGTTTATATTCTTATATCTTGCATACGAAGTAACTTATTCCTTAGACCATGAGATCATGCCAATCACTGGTACCGGAAGGGTGCTTTGATGTCATCAAACGTCACACCGTAACAGGGTGACTATAAAGGTGCCGTTAGGTATTCAGAAAGTATTAGTTGATCCTCATGGATCAAGAGTGGGATTTGTCCATCCAAATGACGGAGATATATACTCTGGGCCCTCTCGGTGATATCACATCGACACCGCTTGCAAGCACGTGACTAGGTCACAAGGATTCCATATCACGAAAACGAGAAAAGAGTACTTGTCAGGTAACGAGATTGAACAAGGTATGGTTGATACCAATGATCGAATCTCGGACAAGTAAAATATCGCGAGACAAAGGGAATAGTTCACGACGTTGATGGTTCACACGATCACGAGAATCATCGTTGAATATATAGGAGCCATCACGGATCTCCAGACCCCGCTGTTGTTTATTGATCAGAGAGGAGTCCCGATCATGTCTATCTTATTCGCGAACCATAGGATGACACACTTAAGGTTCGATGACGTATTTGAGAGGATACGGAATAACGAAGAATGTTTTGAGCAACACCGAAATTGTTTCAGGGAAAATTGAAATAGTTCAAGGGGTTTTTCGTCGAATGGTTGTTAATAGAATTAACAAATGATCCGAGGTGCTATATGCAAATGTTTGTTAATAGAATTAACAAATGCTAAAATAAAGAAATAAAAATATTTTATTTATTTATTAAAAAAAACTCTTGGATTTTCTAAGTGGGAAATAAAGGAAGGATGAGTGGATGTGAGTGGAGTGTCCACTCACATGATGAGGGAAGAGGTGGGGGCACCTCCATGGGCTGGCCGCACCCCCTTGTGCTGCCTCGCCCCTCTCCTATATATAGAGGGCATGAGCTCCCTCTCTCACACACAGTTGCCCACCTCACTTCCTCTCCATTCGTTGCTCCATTCCATGGTCTCCGACTTGGCGAAGCCCTAACCGTGGGATTCTTCACCACCACCACGCCGGCGTGCTGCTGGAGTTTCGAGGGATCCTCTACTTCCGTCTTCCCGCTGGATCGAGTGAACGGAGTTCGTCATCAGCCGTACGTGTGACCGATGACGGATGCATCGCCGGATTGCGGTGCACATCTTCTCGCTCTCGGGATCGGTGTGAGTACGACTACGCCAACAACGAGATTTGATCTCGTAACGCTTTGTGTCTTCGAGGGCATGTTCTTCTTAAGACTCTCTCTATGCCCGTTGCACTTCGTCTCCTAAATTAGATCTTGGTCTTTCGGGTGTCTCTCGCGTAGGAAAAATTTTGTTTTCTATGCAACGATCCCTTCAGTGGTATCAGAGCCGGATCTATGCGTAGATGTTTTGCACGGGTAGAACACATAGGTGTATGTGGGCGTTTATGATCATGTTTTTTTGCCTCCTTGAGTATTTTATGATCTTAGTGGCATAGTAGGATGAAACTGCCCTAGACTAAGTTTACGTGTACTATGTACGCGAGAATTGTCTCAATTGTGGCTGAGTGTGTCCGTTTCTCCTACTATAGTTGATATCTAATCTACAAAGGGTTGTAAAAAATATGTTTTATCAACGTTGTGGCTCTTGTACGTAGGTACGAACGATTCTATCCTCGTAAGCCCAAGCCACGTGCAAAAATAAATTAGAGACGTCTAACTTGTTTTTGCAGAGCATGTGATGTGATATGGTCAATATTACAAATTTAATGTATGAGATGATATCTTTTGTAAATTATTGACATACCGTCTGGAGCCATATGGTTGTCTTATTTTTATGACCTACGTGTTGTATATCATATGCATGTGATATGTTGTAATGGAAAATCAAGATGGAGGTGCCACGGACCATGGTGCCACGCCGGTGGAATGATGGAGATCATACCATGATGCACAAGATGGAGATCAAGTGCAATAAGGACCATATCATATCACATTATCCATGCATGTGATGTTAATCCTTTTATGCATCTTATTTTGCTTAGATCGCAACGGTAGCATTATAAGATGATCCCTCTCACTTAATATCAAGATAATAATGTGTTCTTCCTTAAGTATGCACCGTTAAGAAAGTTCGTCGTTTAGAGACACCACGTGATGATCGGGTGTGATAGACTCAACGTTCGCATACAATGGGTGTTTTCAAGCCTAGCATGTACAGACATGGCCTTGAAACACACGCAATACTACGGTTCTACTTGGCAAGCCTAGCATGTACAAATATGGCCTCGGAACACGTAACCGAAAGGTAAAGCATGAGTCATATGAATGATATGATGAACATGTCGATGTTCTCCTTTGAAACTACATCATCTCACGTGATGATCGGTTTTGGTGTAGTGAATTTGGTTCGTATAATCACTAAAGACGACTAAGAGGGATGTTGTTTTTGAGCGGGAGTTCATGGCATAATTTGGAATTAACTTGAACTTATTTATCATGAACAACCAATCAAAGTGAATTTGCACAAATTGTAGTATTCATCGGTATCCACAAAACTACGTTACACTTAGATTGTTAATTGAGATATAACTGTTATGACCTGGTAAAAACCATTTAAGATTGGTACCGTATTAGTGAAATTTAAAATTGAGTCCTACTGTAGATTTTCGGTATTTCCTACCTACCTCCATATGCTTAATAATTGATTGATCTAGAGAGCAAATAATTCCTATTTAGAATCCAGAGTCATGGTTGCTTCCATATTACTTTATCTTCAGAAGAATGTTTTGTTGATCAAGGTGATTTAGGAACTGAAAAGAATTGTTTTCAGAAACAATCAAGTGAAAGATATATTGATATCTAGAAACTTATTTGTAGCAACATGACTGAGTATAATTTAGCGTGACAATGTATGCTTATATTATTTGAATAGATGCAATGATTGAAGACACTAGGCGTTTGGATATTCCAATAAATTGGACGCTAAACATTATCCTCTAAATTCCTTCCTTCGAGCTATAGTAGCTTAATCATAAAATTGTTATGATTGGATGGATTAAAAGTATGGATAAAAATCGTTTACCTTGCTTGGAGATTGCTAAGAGTGAAATCTGGAAGAATACTATTAATATGGTGATAGTAGTAGAACAATCAAACTTAAAGTATGACTCAATGGGTGATAGCATATGACTAACACGCCAAGGAAAATGAGCTAGTACGACTAGCATTGTTTGATGTTGAATGATTCTTCTGTAAAGGAAAGGGAATATTGAAAATAGAATTACAAAAAGATATATGGCGGAAATAGAATATAACTGGAAAAGTCCAGCTCAGGACTATATACTTGATATACAAGTTATAGATGTATTACTAGTTAACAAAGTATTTTTGGGTATTTTGATACCACATTGGTTGGTATGAGTTATCATACAAAGCAACGCAATGCAAGAAATACAAGGGCCTAAAAGGAACTAGTAATAGATGTGGAATCGATTATGATAAGAATAGAAATAAAGTGTTATTGTGTTCATTGTCGTATCGAACCAAACATTCAAGATTTATTTTAAGAACTTAATAAGTTGTTATTTTGTTCTGGTCTTTTGTGAGAACAAATGAGATTGTTCAAACTATGACCATATTCCATAATTGATGGATATGTTAATATAAATCATGTTGGTAAAGTAAACATTTATAAAACTAAATGCTAAACGTTGCAAGACGTAAAAGAGTTTCACTTAAATTGTGACACCATCATTTTAGTTCATATCGGAAAGGAAACCATGAAGGAACTCCATATTGATGGACTTCTGGAGTCATTTTGTTTTGAATAAATTGATACTTGTGAGACCTCTTCCAAAAGATGACTAGAATTCCGTTCATAGGCCAAAGTAGAATGGACGACTAATTTAATGAAGATTGTACATATTGATGTATATAGTCCATTATGTATAGTCATGTGTGGTGGATTAAATTTTACTTCATAAAATTATGTCGATGATTTGAGTAGATATGTGAGTATATCTATTTAAAGAGAACGGAGTTGACATTTTGAATTGGTTCAAATGGTTGTTAATATGAAGTAAAAAATCAATGTAACAAGATTATCAAGTATTTATAATTGGATCATAAAGGATAAAGTTTGAGTTACAAGTTTAGCAAAACATCTGAGAAGTTGCAGAATTGTTCTACAACTTATATTACTCGAATAACCCCACATTACTTTGGAGTGTTCGAGAGACAAAAATCAAACTTTGTTTTGACATGGTAAGATAAATAAAAATACCATTATAATTTTGTAGTTTATACATTAGTGACAACCGCTTTTACACTGAAAAGAGCGCCATCATGATCCATTGAAATTGACACCATATAAGATATGGTTTGGGTAATGACCCAAATTGTCTTTTTCTTAAGTTTTGGTATGCATAGTATGTGTAAAATGTTTATAATCAAAATTGGATAAATATATGTTTATAAGGTTATCCTAAAGAATACATTGGGTATTTCTCCTATCACCGACCAAAGGCAAATGTTGTTTGTCAAAAAGGGTTGATTTCTCGAGAAAATAATTCTTGCGAAATAAGTGAGTGGGAGGACAATACAAACTCAACGAGATTAGAGAATCTTTGTTACGATGTTAAGAGTAGCGCAACACTGGAAGTTGTTCCGGGGTTTACTATTTTGACAAAGTAGAAGACACTACATGTGTTGTAAATACTTCGAATGAGTTTGCAAACTGAACCACAAAAGTCCTAAAACTTTGTACATAGACCAACTTGTGGTTTAAGATTAAAGTGTTGCTTTCACAACAAAGGACCTGGACCTTATAAAGGAAGAAAATGATGGGCCCTGACTTCGTAAAATTGACTATGAGTCATTATATATGCCATAGTATTCTTGTATGAATATCAAGTATGTAACTTGGTAGTCCTTTTGATAGGCATGATGCCTAACGATAGCAAAAAGGTTTATATAGCGACAAAGACATGGATTTTTACATCCTTTGAAAGTTGTACTTGTCGAAAAAGATGTTTTCGACGAAGTTGAAAGAGTTGACTACTGCAAGATTTTGATCTTCCATGATGATGCTTTAGTCTTGGCGGATAGTTCTAGCAAAAGTTACATATTATGATATGGCAGTTGAATAACAAAACCAACTCTCCTCTCGAGGAAGTTTGAACGAGGATGTGTACTTGACACAGTCTGAGAGTTTTGTAACATTCAAAAGGTTGCTGGAAAGGTATGCACACTTCAATGGTTGAAGTAAGCATAACGAAGTTGGAATCTTTACCTTAATGAAGTTATCAAAAGAGTTTGATTCCATCATGAACGATAAAGATGCTTGAAAAGTTACAAGAAATTAAGTGGGAGCTCTATGACATATTTCCAATGCTTTATGTAGATGGCAGATGGTTGATTGGAAAATATGTATTTTAAATTAACACGGTTAAGATTTTTATATTGATGAAAGGCTTAGGAGATATTGGGCATCGATATCTATAAGAGATGGATTGAAGCGCCTGATACGATTGAAGCCAAATTACATAGATGAAATATTGAAGTAAGTCAATATCGAAATGACAAGAAGGAGTTCTTGCCACATGGAAAAGAATTGTGCAAGATTCAAGTGTTTTGACACATGATGAGCATAATTGAAATTAAGATTTCTAAGTCATGTGTTCCATGCTATGTACACAACCAGATGAGTCCTATGCTATAAAATGTTATAGCAGGATAATTCATATGATGATTAGACAACAGTGGGAGAGATCATTATGTCATTTTAGAAATGCTAAGGATATGTTTTCCTATATAGTAATGACAAATTATTTGTTGTAATATGTTACACTAATAGTCTTGTCATATATTCAAATAATTTTATCTCAACTAAAATATGTGATGAAGGGTAGCACAATAGGCTGGAAGAAACTTCCATGTTGGATTTGAAAGAGTTTCAAAATTAAAGTATTGTGACGGATACTACAAAGGCTAAGTATATCGTTGTGTTGACAACAAATAATAGGAATATTTTGCGTCAAAGAGTTCTTTATTGAACTTCGTGAATTTCCAAGAATGATGACACTATGAAGCTACATTTTCACAATGTTAGTAACATTGGTTTAAGCTGAGGAATTAAGGTTTCACCGGTTGACCAAATATATACAAAGTCATCTCATTAGAGAATGAGTGATGCATGTAGACGCAAAGAACATGCAAATACAATAGGACCTGAACAGTTCAGATCTTTTTTATGATGTTTATCACATGCGAAGCATGGTAATAACACTGGAACGCCATACGTGTTAAGTTCTGACAGACTAGATTATTGACTCTAGTGCAAGTGGGAGACTGAAGGGAATATGCCCAAGAGGCAATAATAAAGTGGTTATTATTGTATTCCTTGTTTATGATAAATGTTTATTTCTCATGCTAGAATTGTATTAACCGGAAACGTTGGTATATGTGTGTTTAATAAAAAAACAATGGTTCCTAGTAAAGCCTCTCTTTTAACTAGCTCGTTGATTAATAGATGATCAAGGTTTCCTGATCATGAACATTGGATGTTGTTAATAAGGGGGTCATGTCATTGGTAGAATGATGTGATGAACATAGACCCAATATCAAGATAACAATACGATCAATTCGTTTAGTTTGTATTGTTATATCTTGCATACGAAGTAACTTATTCCTTAGACCATGAGGTCATGCCAATAACTGGTACCGGAAGGGTGCTTTGATGTCATCAAACGTCACACCGTAACAGAGTGACTATAAATGTGTCGTTAGGTATTCAGAAAGTATTATTTGAGGCTCATGGATCAAGAGTGGGATTTGTCCATCGAAATGACGGAGAGATAAACTCTGGGCCCTCTCGGTGATATCACATCGACACCTCTTGCAAGCACGTGACTAGGTCACAAGGATGTCATATCACGGAAACGAGAAAAGAGTACTTGTCAGGTAACGAGATTGAACAAGGTAAGGTTGATACAATCGATCGAATCTCGGACAAAGGGAATAGTTCACGACGTTGATGGTTCACACGATCACGAGAGTCATCGTTGAATATACAGGAGTCACCACGGATCTCCAGATCTTGCTGTTGATTATTGATCGGAGAGGAGTCTCGATCATGCCTATCTTATTCGCGAGCCGTAGGGTGACACACTTAAGGTTCGATGACGCATTTGAGAGGATACGGAATATCGAAGAATGTTTTGAGCAGCACCGAAACTGTTTCGGGGAAAATTGAAATAGTTCAAGGGGTTTTTTGTCGAATGGTTGTTAATAGAATTAACAAATGATCCGAGGTGCTATATGCAAATGTTTGTTAATAGAATTAATAAATGCTGAAATAAAGAAATAAAAATGTTTTATTTATTTATTAAAGA
This sequence comes from Alopecurus myosuroides, assembly GCA_028641055.1. NCBI lineage: Eukaryota > Viridiplantae > Streptophyta > Magnoliopsida > Poales > Poaceae > Alopecurus > Alopecurus myosuroides. The sequence continues at coordinate 83,689,693 of CM054060.1, forward strand.
AAAACTCTTGGATTTTCTAAGTGGGGAATAAAGGAAGGATGAGTGGATGTGAGTGGAGTGTCCACTCACATGATGAGGGAAGAGGTGGGGGCACCTCCATGGGCTGGCCGCACCCCCCTTGGGCTGCCTCCCCCCTCTCCTATAAATAGAGGGCATGAGCTCCCTCTCTCTCACACACTTTCCCACATCACTTCCTCTCCACCCGCTGCTCCATTCCATGGTCTCTGACTTGGCGAAGCCCTGATGGTGGGATTCTTCACCACCACCACCACTCCGTGTTGCTGGAGTTCCGAGGGATCCTCTACTTCCGCCTCCCCGCTGGATCGAAGGAACACAGGTCATCATCAACTGTACGTGTGACCGATCACGGATGCACCGCTAGATTGCGATGCACATCTTCTCGCTCTCGGGATCGGTGTGAGTACGACTACGCCAACAACGAGATTTTATCTCGTGACGCTTTGTGTCTTCGAGGGTATGTTCTTCTTAAGAGTCTCTCTATGCTCGTTGCACTTCGTCTCCTAGATTAGATCTTGGCCTTTCGGGTGTCTCTCACGTAGGAAATTTTTTGTTTTCTATGCAACGGCCCCTTCAGATGCCTCCTGGAGAGGGGAGTGATTATGCGGTTTGAAATAACTATGGTCAAGGCTTGAATAAATGAAAAATAAAACTAGTGTTTAATTCATCAAGCCAAAATATAAATAAAGTAGGATCACCTATGTGCACCAACAAATTATGCTAAACAATCTAAGCAAACATGTGATAGACAAATATATAGCTTGAAGCTCGATTGGCACACAAAGTAAATCGGGTATATATAACCGAAGCATTTGTAGAGAATGAGTATATAAACCACTTAGACTACTAAGACACTCTCAATCAAAGGTTGACACACTTTTAGTGTGTGACTCGTAAAGGTTTAGCAACACACAAACATTTTGGAGAATTTACCAAACAATAACCAACAGTGGAGCCATGGACGCCCATGATGACTCATGTTTGTTCAAGAAGGGAGAGGGAACATTCAAGTTACTCATTACACTTATTCCCTTGACTAAAAAATACCAATGTTATCACGAGGTGAGACAATATGCTCTAGTCTGATCAAACTCTTTGATCATAAAACATATAAAACTCGCATAAGCGTTTTTCTTTAACGCCTTTTAGCTAGGAAAATTAATTTTCAAAGGATGCTCACATAGGAATAAGAACTGAAGAAAAAGCGGGCATCAACAAGCAAATATGAGATAAGTTTAATTTTAACTCACTTCCTATGCATAGGAATCTTGTAAATAAATAAATCAAATAAGCATAAACTAGCAAGCATAGGAAGGTAAAACAAAAGCAACTTCAAAACTTTGAACAAAAAGGGAGGTGTTTTAGTAACATGAAAATTCCTACAAGCATATTTCCTCTCTCATAATATTTTTCAGTAGCATCATGAACTAACTTAACAATGTAACTATCACCCAAAGCATGTTTTTTATGATCTAAAAGCACATAATTCATATCAGGCTCCAAAATAGTGTGATCATTAAAAACCATGACCTCTTCCAATCCTTAGCAATATTATAACAAGATGATTGATCACTCTCTATAGGTATGTGACTCCTTCTAGCTAGAATCAAGACCTCTCCAATCCCATTTTCAGTATCATTATAATTTATATCATCAAGAAACATAGGACCATCATCTAGAGCATAATCATATAAACTTTTTAAGCAAAACTCCTCATTGTCATATATATCAATAGTAGGAACAGATAGAGAATTATCATAAGTAACGGTAGGAAAAGTACGAAGTTGGTTTTCTTTGTTTTTATGTGAGTCTTTGAAGTTGTTACCTATGTAGAAAGTATCAAGTTCATCACTTGATTCATAAATTTTATCATGTTTACTGCAATCATATTTCCCTTTCAATAAGAAAACTCCAATAGCTTCTCTTTCTATAGTTTATTTACTATTAGCTATTGGTTCAAGACATGGAACTTCTTTGAAAAGCCAATCAAGAGAGTAATTACAAAGGAAACTCATATCTTGTTTCCTTTAGACACAGAGACAAGGTGAAGGAAAAAAACAAACTAATAAAACAAGCAAAAGACTAGAAACTAGAGAACTACTTTTTTTCTGAATTTTTTATATGAGAGAAACAAAGCTAAATCAAAGTAAACTATGTAAGAACAAAACAAAAGAGAGAAAGTGGAAGTGTGTAAATCCCCTAGATGAAAGCTTGAAGTCCCGGGAAATGGCGCTACAAATATAACATGATGACATGAAATCACACACCCGTTGGGAGACCCCAAGAGGAAGGTATGAAGTAGCCCAACAACAAATGTCCCCCAGTTAAGGAACTAGGGTGATCAATCCAGTAGGAATTCGATGTATCTTGGCAGGTTTCTTCTGGCACGGTGTGAGAAATATAGTTGTTGACGAGAGCCAAGCGTGGACCTGCACACAAACATGAACTCTCTCTTGATCCCAACTTTCCAAGAAGGTTGTTAATCTTCCCGTCTTGCTGAAAACTAGAGAATTAACTGTATCGAATGGTTGGAGAATATTAAATGAAAATGAAACAACGAGCAAGTGATGATGGATAAAAAATATTGTACTCAATGAGGAAAATAGGACCGGGGGCCATAGTTTCAGTAGTGGTATCTCTCCTAAGAACAATAAATATGTTGGGTGAAAAAATTACAACTGGAAAATTGATAAATCATGAACGTATAATAATACTATTATAACGAAATATAGTTCACGGGTTCTAACATTGTAGGCATTACGTCAAGATAATAGACCGTCGTCCGAAAACATCTATTACTAAAATTCCACCTTGAGACAGAAACCCATCAAATCTCGCTCGTATTAAGTTGCAGCAACAAAGTGATTGTGTGTGTGCATCAGACAAATGCAATAAGAACAATACATAATTTAAGCAATAATTCTTATCTGTAGACAAGAACGTCGTTGTTTTCTCCCTAGTGGCAACAACACATCCTCCACCTGTCACGTTTCTGTCACTTGAACATAGCTGCAAAGGAGGCATGAACCCACTATCTAGCATATAAACCCTCTCTTGGATGTGCATACAATAACTTGGCCAAGGCAATCATACACACCAGAGAGCATTGCAAGACAAGATTAAAAATCTCTAGAGATATAAGTGAAGCAACTCAATATGACATGAACAAGCAATCATAATCTCATGGTTGGTCGGATCCCAGCAAACACAACATGTAGCAATTACACAATGGTCATCTTGAACACGTTAGGCAGCTCACAAAATCTAAATATGGTGGCACAAGGAGGAGAGAACACCATATACCTACTTATATGGACCCGTAGTCCCAGGATGAACTACTCACACATATGTCTAGAAGCAATCATGGCTATGTAGAGGCCTTGATACGTTGCAAATGTATCTATATTTTTTTATGCTCCATGCTTGTTTTCTACCCAATACCTTTTGTTTTCCACATGTTTTATTTTTTTATTTCATTTTACGGATGTTTTTATAGACTAACCTATTAACAAGATGCCCCAAGCGAGTTGTTGTTTTCTGCTTTTTCTATTTCAGAAAAGTTCTTAAGGAAATATTCTCGGAAAGGGCTGAAAATCCACGAAGATCACTTTTTATCTGGAACAAAGACGGAGTCCAAAGGAGAGAAGGAGGGGATCCAGGGAGGCACTAGGAGGGTGCCAGGCGCGGCCACCCCTAGGCCGCGCCTAGTGGTCCCTTGGGAGCCCTGGCCACCTCCTCATGTCCCCTCTTCGCCTATAAATTGTCTTTTACCCTAAAAACTTCAGGGATGGAGTTATTTTCCACGAAACATACATAGAGGCGATGTAACCTCCAAATTCCAATCTAGGGCCTCCGGAGTCCTGCTCCTGCACCCTGCCGGAGAGGGGGATCATCACCGGAGACCTCTACATCGCCATGATCGCCTCCGGACAGATGCGTGAGTAGTTCATCTCGGGAATACAGGTCCATAGCAGTAAATAGATGGTTGTTCTCTCCCATATGCCTCCATGTTTAGAGTCTCTTGAGATGCCTCACATGATCGAGACCAGCTTTATGTAATTTTGCATGTTTTTTTTGCTGGGATCCGATGAACCATGAGATTATGATTGAGCTCCATCTTCCACCCGCAGTGAAAGCTCCAAAATTGTCGCGGATAACTAATCTCGTGCCGCCTGTTCTATTATCAAGATTGAAAGTGGCAACCACATTTACCTTAACGAAATCTTTCAAGGGTTTTTCTTAACCGTGAGAAATGATGGGGCGAGCTCCTGAAGATTTTATTCTTTTATAATTTACGGTCAGTGCCATGATGGCATGTGATGATCTCAGGGGGTCATCAACCGAATCTGTGGGTTGCCTTACGACGCTCCCACCATATGTACCAGATAGCCACATCTGCCAAATCACAAACCCTCACCTCGGGTAGTTGCAGAAGGAGTAGTGTCCATCCGCAGAGACTCAAGAATAGGAGTACCATGGAACTCCACCAAGAAAGTATCATCAATTTTATGTATCATGCCCAAACTAGACCATACTTCCTTCACACGAGCACATTTGCACAAGGTGTGAGAGATACTCCCACAACTGATGGAACATAGCGGGAATTGGCTTGATACCGCAATGTGGCGGTTGGCCAATACGCCAAGTCAGGGGATGGCCCCAAGCATAGCCCTCAAACTATGAATCCTTATTTTTGCAGGTGCACGAAGGGACCAAATCGATTTCCACACGGGGTTCACAGAAGAGGATTTGAATAGTCAAGTACGACGAAGTTTACGGCCATGCTGAAAATCCCATTCCATGCGGTATGCTGATTGATGGCGTGTAAACAAACGTTAGTTGGGATACCCCAAGAGGAATGTATGAAGAGTGCAACAACGAGTTTTCCCTCGGAAAGAAACCAAGATTTAATCGGACCAGTAGAAGAAATAAATCACTTCTGGAGGTTGATGACAACTGATGTTGGCAGGGCGCACTACCAGGCTCAGCAGCAACATGGAATCTGCACACAACACAACCAAGATACTTTGCCCCAACGAAACAATGAGGTTGTAAATCTCACGGGTATTGCTAACACAAAGGATTAGACGTATAGTGTGAAAATGGTACTTGTTTGCAGTGAAAGAAATAAGAATAATGATTGCTGTAAAAGAACAGTGCTTGCAGTAGGTTGTATTATCAGTGTAAAAGAATGGACCGGAGCCCACAGTTCAATACTGGTGTCTCTCCAAAAGAGATAGATAACATGTTGGGTAAACAAATTACAGCTGGGCAATTGACAGAGATAGAGGCTACACCGCAGTGCATATGCAAGACATGATGATTACTATGAGATTTATTTGGGAATTATAACATGATACATAGACCATAATCCAACTGCATCTATGACTAATAATCCATCCTCGGAACGTAATCCAAGCATACTTTGGGTATTAAGTTGCAAGCAACAGATTATTGCATTAAGTAAAGTGTGTAATGTAAACAATAGAATTATCCTTAGACAAACATTGTTGTTTTCTCCCTAATGGCAATAGCACATCCCCCATCTGTCACGTTTCTATCACTCGAGCATAGATATAAGAGAGGCATTAACCCACTATCGAGCATAAATACTCCCTCTTGAAGTTACAAGCATCAACTTGGCCAGATCATCTACTAGTAACGGAGAGCATGCAAGAACATAAATAACATAAACATGATAGATCTATAATCAACTTGACATAGCATTCAATATTCATCGGATCCCAGCAAACACAACATGTAGCATTACAGATAGATGATCTTGATCATGTTAGGCAGCTCAGAAAATCTAAACATGGTGGCATAAATAGGAGAAGACAACCATCTAGCTACTATTGTGGACCCGTAGTCCAAGGATGGACTACTCACGCATCACTCCGGAGACATGCATGGTGATAAAGAGCCTTCCGGTCATGATTTCCCCTCCCGGCAGGGTGCCAGGGAGAGCTTCAGAACCCACCCGAACTAGGGTTGACGATGACGGCGTCTGTGGAACTTTTCTTGGATGGAGGCTCGGGTGTTTAGGGTTTTCCCGAGAAGGAGTGTAAATAGGCGAAAGGGCGATGTCGGTGGGTGGCCAGGGGGCCACACCACCTGGTGGCACGGCCAAGGGGGAGGGGCTCCACCCTATGGTGTGGCCACCCTATGGGTCCCCTCCGGGTCTCCTCCAGACTCCGTGTACGTGACAGAAAAATAGGACCATGTGATTTTGTTTCATCCAATTCCGATAATATTTCGAGAACAACTTTTGTGAAACCAAAAACAGCAGAAAACAGGAACTGGCGCTGTGGCATCTTGTTAATAGGTGTCCCAGGAAATCCATAAAAATGATATAAAGTATGTAGAAAACATGTAGAAAATGTCATAATATCAATCAGGGATCATCAGAAATTATAGATACGTTGGAGATGTATCACTGATCTGACAAAAAAGCACAATTCTTGGTAGCTAATGACCTACAAGTATAGGGGATCGCAACAGTCTTCGAGGGAAGTAAAACCCAAATTTATTGATTCGACATAAGGGGAGCCAAAGAATATTTATAAGCCTTAACAACTGAGTTGTCAATTCAGCTACACCTGAAAGTAGACTTGCTCGCAACAGTTTACCAGTGGTAACAATTTTATAGCGGCAGTAGTAGTAAAATAACAAAAAGAATAAAATAGTAACAACAGTAGAAATTGTAGAAAACAATAGGATTAACATACTGTATACATAGGGATGGATGAACGGGCGTTGCATGGATAAGATAGTTCATATAATAATCAAACCATGGGCATTGCAGATAATAATAATAAACATCCAAGTTCTGGGCAAACAATATGCATGTGTTCCAATATAGTCATATGTGCTCGCAATGAGAAACTTGCACAACATCTTTTGTCCTACCAGCCCATTTGCAGCGGGGCCTCGAAACTACTGGTAATTAAGATGCTCCTTTTCATAAAGCACCGAAGCAAAGCATTAACACTCCATGAACACATGTGATCCTCACATCACAGTCATCCCCTCCGGTTGTCCCAATTTCTGTCACTTTGGGGCCTCGGGTTTCGGACAATAATGTGTGTAAACAACTTGCAGATATGATAAAGAAACATAATTATACTCATTAAACAATAACATGTTCAGATCTGAGATCATGGCACTCGGGCCCTAGTGACAAGCATTAAACATAACAAGTTGCAACAACGGTAGAAAACACTAACAACGGATACTGGGCACTATGCCCTAACAATCTGGCATTATTACATGAACGATATCATCCAATCCCTTCCATCCCTCTCAGCCTGCAGCGGGGATTACTCACACATGGATGGGGGAATCATGAATGGTTGATCGAGAAGTGGTGGCAGTAACGATGGCGATGATCTCCTCTGAATCCCCGTCCCGGCAGGGCGCCAGAACAGGAACTTCTGATCCCCGAATTGAGTTTCGAGGTGGTGGCGGCGCTCTGTGGTGTTTCTTTGGAATATGACGAACCCCCCTCGGTTTTTAGTTTACAGTACATAAGTAGTCGAAAGGGGAGCCCGAGGGGGTGCCTGGGGTCACCACACCACCTGTAGGCGCGGCCTAGGGGGCGCGCCCAGGGGTGGTGTGGGTCCCTCCTTGCCCCCCTCCGGGTCTCCTTCTGGCTCCGGGGGTCTTCGGGTGAAATAAGGTCTTTGGGATCTTTTCCGGGCAATTTCGTAAAAGTCGATTTTTCTGCAAAAAACGAGACACCAAGGTATTTCTGCTGAAAACAGTGTTAGCTCGTGTTAGTTGTATCCAAAACTCACAAGTTTAAAGGCAAACAATAGCAAAAGTGTTCAGAAAAGGAGATACGTTTTGGACGTATCAACTCCCCCAAGCTTAGATTATTGCTTGTCCTCAAGGAATTCAGTGACAACTGAGTGCAACAAAAGAACTTTTATGAACACATTTGTTTCATATGATGTAAATATACTCACTATATGATCAAGTGCTTAGGAAATTCATAATAAGATGTATGCAAGATAAAGTCACCTAGCAGTTATGCAAACCATGACGAGAAACCAACACACTAATAATAAACAACGTGAAATATATCGATCTGCAGGATTGCAATGCTCATAATAGGGTATGATAAAGTGTACTCGCTTGCCCTTAATAATGGAGCAAAACATAAATGCTAGGGCACCTCTGAAGTTCAAGTGAAGACTAGAAGTAAAGATATCAAAGATAAAAGCATCAAAGTTATACCCCAATCATCCGTGTTCTCGGATAAGCACATTACACTAAGAATGACAACCATGCTCTCAAGAAGGTGCATAAAGTGAGGAGGTGAAGACTCGGCATAAAAGTAAAAGAAAGGTCCTTCGCAGAGGGAAGAAGGGATTAACTCATGTGCTAGAGTTTTTTATTTTATTAAACAGAGGTATTGAAAAAAAAATAGAGAGGTGTATGCTTATGTCAACGAATGGTAAACAGGCAATACAGTACGTCACAAGTCAACTAGACCTTGCAACAACGGCTCCCATTGAAGGACACATCTGGTATAGAAGGTCATCCTTCTTCTCTTTTATTTACACAATTATGCTTTGACGGATAAATCAGGGGGAAAATGGTGAAGAGAATTTATAGTAACCAATTTTGGGGCTGGGCACCCCGCTGCCCGCTCTTCTATCTTTTGGATAACCGGATGAAGCCACTAGTCCAGGTGTGCAAAGTCCAATCAACAAGTGTCCTCATGAGCTAAAACAGGGGCACAAAACAAGAATAGTTTTTGAAGGTTTAAAGTTAGCACATGAGAAATTTACTTGGAGTGGCGGTGAAATACCACATATAGGTAGGTATGGTGGACACATTTGGAAAACTTTGGTGTTGGGGAGTTCGATGCACGAGTAGAGCTCATACTAAGTACATGTGAAGGCTAGCAATGGACGGGGAGCGACAACCAAGAGAGCAACAAATGTCATAATCATGCTTCCGACAAAACAAAATTAACGGGGGCATAAAAATGATACAAATACTCTGAGGCAAAATAAATCATCGAGGATTAATTGAATTTTTGTTTTCAGTCATATGCATGCGTGAGCATGTGCCAAGTCGATTCAAGCGAAACAATCAGAGGGAGATACCACAATGTGATACCCTTCTATGAATAAAACAATGGAAACAAACATTTATACGACATGCTATCTAATATTAATAAGTTGGAGCTAAACATGAGAGAGCACGAACTACTAAGCATCGATTAAATAGCATATACCTTACATGAACAAACTAAGCATGTCCACATGGATGAGTATATGTATAAAAAATGAAAACAAATAGAGTTCATACCAGCCTCTCACCACAACTTGAATTGTCATAAATCGTCATTATTGCTCTTCACTCGTGTGGATTGAATAATATAGAATTATAATCAACCTACAATGGAGTCAGAGAGGACTACTGAACTCTGCAGCAAACTTTACAAAACCAAAGAAGACCAACAAATATTTTTGGGTTTTCGAATTTAAAACAAGAACAGAAAGAAACAAGCAAACAAAGCAAAATGTTTTTGGATTTTCGAATATTAAACCGAAATGAGAAAGTAAAGCAAACCAACAAAATAAAATAAAAAAGCAAAAAAAGAAACAACAGAAATATTTTTGGTATTTTTGTGTTTTGGAAAGTAAGAACAAAACAATAAAAACAAAAAGAAGCGAAAGAAACAAAAATACGGAAATACAAAGAACCGACAGAAACATGATATGTAGATGAGCGTGGTGTCAGTATACCTCTCCCAATCTTAGGCTTTTGGCCTAAGTGGAGATCAATCCCAAGCGGGCCATGAGGTGGCGTCCCCATAGTTTGCCGAGGATGAGCCATCCTCCTTATATGTGCTCGAGGACGTCCCGGTGTGCTGCGTGGTGTAGTCCTCAGAGGGCGCGTTCTGCCCCATCTGATGCTCAGGGTCGTGCTGCTCGTGGAACTCAAGCAGGCTCAGCTGCTCATCCAACTCCTCCTTTGAACGCGACCATGGCGTCCTGCTCATATCAAACAAAACAGGTCGTGGCAAGAGGACTTCCCTCTCGTCACCATTAGTAAATAAAACCCTATATGCTAGATGACCAGCAATAGAGTTCCCAGTAACAAAGTGATGAGCCTTCATGTCAGCAATATCAAGTCTTTTTTGAGCTAATAAAACATCATGTGGAGCAATAGGGAGATCTATAGCAGTTAAAACACGTGTAGCAATAATACCCCCATATATGGATCCCTTAGTGGCTAAGCGGCAAGCAATGAATGAGCCAAGGTTATACTTATCACTACCAGTCAAAGCAGCAGCAAGAAAGGCAAGATGATATTTTGAAATATTACTAGTGTTTTTCCTAGCAAGAACACTGGTAGCAAGGTAGTAAGTGAAATATCTAATAGCGGAGAGTTGAATATTTCTTATCTTGACGCGCTGAGCTGTGCGGTCATCATCATTAATAATTCCACCGTAAATCTCCATCAAATCAGTGGGCCTTTCCGAAATCTTCCTCGTTGTCCCCGTTGGATTAATACCTACAATCTTGCAAAAAAAAATCCAAATACATGGCAACAGGTCTATCGTAGATTTTAAAAAGCAACAGTTGGGTCATATTGCAAGTTATTGAATTTGAAACTCTCAACAAAAGTTTTTGTCAGTAAAGCATACTGAGGGCTCTCATCATTCATATAATTAGTTAACCCAACCCTTTCAACCAGCTGCAAGAAATCCTCGAGAATGTCTGCATCATTAAGAAAAGTATAGCAAGGGAAAGTGGATGGATTTGCATCTCCAAAATCCTCTGCATCATCGATATTTGGTGCAATAAGGCTCTCATTATAGGAAGTTTTCAGCAATCTAGCTGAGCATGAAGGCCTTGTCCTCCTAGGGGCATCACTCCTAAAGATCTCTCCAGAGTTGAAGTTGTCCATTTCTAAAATTTTAAGCTAACATCACAAAAATTGATTTCAAGCAACTATATGATAGGAACTACTATAGAGACTTATTGGAGGGCTAAACATGCATCAAAACTAAATTATTTCACACAAATCAAGCATGCTAGCTCACATAAGATTTCACCTACAGTACCAAAATACTCAAGAAATACTCCACCAAATAAAATTCTACTTGGATAATCGGAGGAGTCACATATCGGAGAGGAAATGCACCAAATTTCAGCAACAAAGGTGGGCTGAGAAAAGAGATCAAAAAATTCCGTGGAAGAACAACAATAACTCGGGTTTGAGAAATGGTTTGGTGTTTGGTGGAGAGGCAGGGGTGCTTGGCAGGGAGGAGAGTAAGTGGAGGGCTAGGAGGGCCCACACCATGTGCAGGCGCCACCTGGGGGCTGGCCACGCCCAGGGGTGGTGTGCCTGCATGGTGGACCCCCTGGGGTCTACCAGGTGCCTCTCTGCCTCATTTTTGACGTAAAAAATTAACATAATTTTATGGAATTTTAGAGAAACTTCATTTTCGAGCAATTTCCAGAAATGAATAAATAATTAAAACCAGAAAAACAAATGTGGAAAGGTGGAAAACAAAACCAAAACCAGAACTACAGAGGTTCTAAGACACTCCAATGTGTAAATAACCAGAGAAAACAAAGGTGGAAGTGGTTAAAACATAATTATGGGTGATGAAAACATGCATAACCACAGTAATCAAGATGAAAACATGACTATGGATGGTGGAAAACATAACTATACTAAAGTAGCAAGGTGAGAACATGTTGAAAACATAATGGGGTAGGTGAAAACATTGTTCTCTTCATTAAAAATCAGTTTGTTAACAAGGTTGATCAAGTCTTGTTACCAAAACAATTTTTATATGAAACAAAACTTTGCTTATCACTAAATAATTATGTTACCTCAAACTTGATAGACATAGTACCAAGCATAATAATTTCATATTCTTTTCGTGGCATTGGAACAGGACAATGGAATTCTCCAATCTTGATGGTCTCAATATTTTCAATTGAATTTAGACCATATCTCCTATCAATCTTCTTGGGAAAATAAACTATGTGCTCTTTATCATTAACATTAAAAGTTACTTTTCCTTGATTGCAATCAATAACATCCCCTGCATTATTAAGAAAAGGTCCCCCAAGAATAAGAGACATATTATCATCTTCGGGCATTTCCAACAAAACAAAGTCAATTAATATCAAACAATTAGTAGTCACTTGAACATGAACATTCTCACATATACCAACAGGAATAACAGTAGATTTATGAGCCATTTGCAAAGATATATCAGTGTGTATCAATTTTTCCAGAGAGATCCTCTTATAGAAAGAAAAAGGAATAACACTAACTCCTGCTCCCAAGTCACATAAAGCAGTTCTAACATAATTATTTTTAATAGAACAAGGGGTAGTAGGAATAACAGGATCTCCAAGCTTCTTTAGAACCTTGCCATTGAAAGAGTAATTAGCAAGCATAGTGGAAATTTCCTCATTAGGAATCTTCCTTTTGTTAGAAACAATATCTTTCATATATTTAGAATAATGAGGCAGTTTAATAGCATCAGTCAAAGGAATTTGCAAAAACAAAGGTTTCATCCATTCACAAAACTTGTTATAATGTTGTTCCTCCTTTGATTTGTGTTTCTTATTAGGAAAAGGCATTGCTTTTTGTACCCAAGGCTCTCTTTTATTACCATGTTTATTAGCAATGAAATCCTCCTTGGTATACTTTGCATTTTTTGTTTGCTTTTCATGTTCAACTTGAGTTTCTTCTTTATCAAAAGCGTCACTTTTATCATTACCACTTTGAATTTTTGCATCAGAGACATATACACTATTAGGATCTTTAGCAGGTTCAGGAGATTCTACAACAGTTTTATGTCTCTTCTTCTTTTTCTTAGAAGGAGAACTATTGTTTTTAGGTTGCTGAGAATCTTGTTCAGTTCTTTTAGGATGTCCTTTAGGATACAAGGGGTCCTGAGTAGAAACACCACTTCTAGTAATTATTTCACAAACATGTTTTTCTCTAGAAGCATTAGCTAGCAAATCTTTTTGCACTTTAGTGAGTTTATCAATTTGAGTTTGAACCATATGAAAATGTTTAACAAGCATTTTAACATCATTAGGGGTTATCTCAATAATACCATGCAAATTATCAATGACTTTAGAGTTTTTTATTAGATGATTCTGCACTCTCATATTAAAATTATCTTGCTTAACAACATAATTATCAAATTCATCTAAGCATTGATCAGGTGGTTTAGAATAGGGAATATATATATTACCAAATATTGGAGAGAGTGTACCTCAATTGTTGATGGATGAGGAATTGGCTTACATAATTCTTCTATAGGTGGTAGATTCTTCACATCTTCAGATTTAATACCCCTCTCTTTAAGAGATTTCTTGGCTTCCCTCATCACTTCATCATTTAATTCAATCATTCCCCTCTTCTTGGGTGTTGGTATTGGTGTTGGCTCTGGTGTTGGTATAGACTCAGGTATAGGCCAATCATCATGATTTTTGGCTATTTTAGCCAATAATTCCTCAGCTTTTTCTGGAGTTCTTTTCCTAAAAACACAACCAACACAACTATCCAGGTATGTCCTAGATTCAACAGTTAGTCCATTATAAAATATATCTAGGAGCTCATTTTTAGGTAATGGATTGCCAGGGCTAGCTCTTATTAAAGAACAAAACCTTGACCAAGATTCAGCCATTTTCTCTCCTTCGATTTGCTTAAAGTTAAAGATATTTTGCAAACCATCATGTTGAGCACTAGCAGACAAATATTTTTGAAAGAAAGCATTAACCAAACCCATAGGACTATCAATAGATTCAGGTGACAAATTGTTAAACCAAGTTTTAGCCTCATCCTTAATTGAGAAAGGGAAGATCTTGGTAACAAAGTAAGTACGTAACTTAGTATCATCAGAAAATAATCTACTCAAAGATGAAAGCTCATTCATATATCCATATCACTTTTACTATCTGTACCACAAAAAGGTTCTTTCTCAACAATAGATATAAGAGAGAAATCTAGAGAGAAATCATAATCCTTATCTTTAATGTGTATGGGAGATATAGCAAACTTGGCATCAGGAGAAGATTTTTATATTTAACAGCATGTCTTGCAAGAAGACTCTTAAGAGCACTTGCACTAGTAGCAGCTTGAACTTCTTCAATAAAGTCATCATTAAGTTCAATGTAGGTTTCCTCAAGATCATAACTAGGAATCTCATGTGAATTAACATGTGTACCCATAATTTCAACATGAATTTCAGTGTTTTCAATTTGTTTAGCTCTAGCAATTCTAGCATCTAGGAAAGGACCTAATGAACCGGTACCATCAAGCACAGTAGAAGCATCATCAAAGGTAGCATTTTCAGACTCAGCAGAAGTAATAGTGTGTGTGTGGCATGTGGTGGTGTAAGAAGCTTATTCATTACATACGGTGAATCAAGAGCAACAGAGGTGTTCAGAGTTGTACCTCTCCTTGTAGTGGATGGTAATATCAGAACTTTTCCATCACCAGTTTTATCCATGATGAAAGGCTCGCAGCAAACAATATCACGTTCAAGTGAGAAAATAAATAAAGCTATGCTCCCCGACAACGGCGCCAGAAAATAGTGTTGATGACCCACAAGTATAGGGGATCGCAACAGTCTTCGAGGGAAGTAAAACCAAAATTTATTGATTCGGCACAAGGGGAGACAAAGAATATTTATAAGCCTTAACAACTGAGTTGTCAATTCAGCTGCACCTGAAAGTAGACTTTCTCGCAACAGTTTATCAGTGGTAACAATTTTATAGCGGCAGTAGTATTAAAATAACATCATGAATAAAATAGTAACAACAATAGAAATTGTGGAAAACAACAGGATTAACGTATTGTAGTCATAAGGATGGATGAACGGGCGTTGCATGGATAAGATAGTTCATATAATAATCAAAACATGGGCATTCCAGATAATAATAATAAAACATCCAAGCTCTCGGCAAACAATAGGCATGTGTTCCAATATAGTCATACGTGCTCGCAATGAGAAACTTGCACAACATCTTTTGTCCTACCAGCCCGTTTGCAGCGGGTCCTCAAGAGAAACTATTGGTAATTAGGGTGCTCCTTTTCACAAAGCACCGGAGCAAAACATTAACACTCCATGAACACATGTGATCCTCACATCACAGCCATCCCCTCCGGTTGTCCCAATTTTTGTCACTTTGGGGCCTCGGATTTCGGACAATAATGTGTGTAAACAGCTTGAAGATATGATCAATAAACATAATTATACTCATGAAACAATAACATGTTCAGATATGAGATCATGACACTCGGGCCCTAGTGACAAGCATTAAACATAACAAGTTGCAACAACGATAGAAAACACTAACAATGAATACTAGACACTATGCCCTAACAATCTGACATTATTACATGAACGATATCATCCAATCCCTTCCATCCCTCTCAGCCTACAGCGGGGATTACTCACACATGGATGGGGGAATCATGGATGGTTGATGGAGAAGTGGTGGCGGTGACGGTGGCGGTGATCTCCTCCGAATCCCCGTCCCGGCAAGACGCCAGAACAGGAACGTGTGATCCCCGAATTGAGTTTCAAGATGGCAGCGGTGCTTTGTGGTGTTTCTTTGGAATATGACGAACCCCCTCGGTTTTTAGGTTACGGCGCATAAGTAGTCGAAAGGGGAGCGTGAGGGGGTGACTGGGGCCACCACACCACCTGTAGGCGCGGCCTAGGGGGCGCCCAGGGGTGGTGTGGGCCCCTCCTTGCCCCCTCCGGGTCTCCTTCTCGCTCCGGGAGTCTTCGGGTGAAATAAGGTCTTTGGGATCTTTTCCGGGCAATTTCCTGAAAGTCGATTTTTCTGCACAAAACGAGACACCAAGGTAATTCTGCTGAAAACAACGTTAGTCTGTGTTAGTTGTATCCAAAACTCACAAGTTTAGAGGCAAACAATAGCAAAAGTGTTCGGAAAAAGGAGATACGTTTTGGACGTATCAGTAGCATGCCAAGATATGAAATTCTCCATCATTCCAATCGCCAAAGGAATTCGCAGTATTCTCTCTGCGTGAGCTGGCCAAAAGTAAATCTCTAATCATCTCCTCGTTCCATGATCTAGTTTCATTTTCTATTAGCTCCGAAACTTTTGAGTAGACAATATTACCTATCCTTGTCAAAATCCTCTTATTAGGACTGCCAGGATCCAACAGTCATTCCAGATATTAATCCTATCCCCATCACCAACTCTCTAGATATGGCCTTTCTTGAACGTCTGGATACCCGACCAAATGCCTTGCCACGTCTAAGAGCTTTCTTTCTTCAACTCGCTGTTTAGAAAATTATCAGAAGGGGAATATTTTGCTCTTAATACTTGTGCGCAAATAGAATCAGGTTCTGAAAGCAACCTCCGTCATTGTTTTGATAGCATAGCAGAGTTGAAACTCTCTAAATCTCTAAAACCCATACCTCATTTGTTTTTAGGGATGCACATCTTTCAGCACGAAAACCAATGAATATGTTTTTGTTGGTCCACGTCTCCCCACTAGAATAGGGACATTGCTTTTCTTTTGTTTAAGGTTCTTTTTCTTTTTTCTAGCTGTATGCATCCATATTGTCATTAGGTGAGCATATATGTAATTTGTATCTTCACAATGTTAATATATTACTTTCATAAATAAAAAATGAACTCTACATTTTAGCATTACGTGTCCACTGCTTGCTACCGGTTAATAGTAGACCCTTTAAAAAAATCACTATATTGAGCTAGCAAGCCGCCTCATTAAAAGACTTCCAGTCCTCTTAGGTACCCTACTAAGGAAAAGAGTACGTAAAAGATTTGCTGCCCCGAGATCAGACAATCGTTACATCGTTTGCGATTATAGCTCTAATACAAAAAGGGGGGTCACTGTTTCCAAACATGGTGGTCAACCTCCGAAAATTTAGCAAGAGCATGTGTTGCCATATTAGCTTCCCTAGGACAATGTGCAAACTTAACACGGACAAAATTGCGGGACAAGATAGTGCACTCCTCATAAATTGCCGCAACCTTTCCTAAAGAGTTACCCCATTCTGCATGGTCTCCACGACTTCTGTGCAGTATGATTCAACAATAAGTCTGTTGCATACAATGTCTCCGGCTAGAAGCAAGCCGTCACGAAGTCCACATGCTTCCGATGTAGCTGCGTCCTCAACATGCAGCAGATTACGTCGACCAGCTGACACAAAAGTACCCATGTGATCGCGGATAATGGTTCCCGTACCTCCAGACCCTGAATCAATATCAAAAGAAGCATCAACGTTTAGTTTCACAAAATCTTCCGGGGGTTTTACCCATCCGTACCTTTCAATTGGTCTGGCACCCAGCCTTTTCATTCTCCTGTAGTTTAGAGACAACGCCATAATGGATTATGCCGATCTCAATGGATCCTGGAGGGTTTCTCCATGTGTATCTTTCCTTCTTTCCCACCAAATAAACCAGACTACCACCGCAGCAAGATCACATCGTCGTACATCTGAAAGTAGAGGGATGCTCTCTGTATCCAGTAACATGGTCTCAAGGATTGGTCTGCCGTATAGTTCAACTATCCAAGCATTGTCCACTAGCTATAGCATGCCCAGGCCTGACCAAATTTGTTTCACCTGAGCACACTTGAATAAAGCATGATCTATGCTCTCGCATGCAACATTCACATAGAGGGCACTTGCCGGATATTGGTACATGGCGATTAGCCAGTACACCATTGCAAGGTATAGCCCCTAATATTGCTCTCCAACAATTTATTTTAATCTTGGCCGGCGCTCGCAACGAATAGATGACTTTCCACACGGGATCGGCAGCTGAAGCATCAAAAGGACGAGTTCTCTACAGCTTCTGACCGTGCTGAGCATCCCACTCGAGATAGTAGGAAGATTTTACGGAGAAAAAAATCGTTCTTATTTGGGCGCCAAGAAATAAAACCATACATCATGCCAATTGCCAGAGGAATTCTCAAAATCCTTTCTACATCACCTGGCCAAAATAAGTCTCCGATAATATCTTCATCACATGTCCGATTCTCATTATCAATAAGCTCTGATACTTTTAAGTACACAATGTTTCCCATCCTTGTCTTAATCTTTTTTGCTTGGGCTGCTTGGGATCCAGCAGTCCTCCCAAATATTAATACTCTCCCCATCTTCCATTCTCCAGATGTGTCCTCTTTTGAAAGTTTTAATTCTAGCGTGTATGCGTTGCCACGTATACGAACTTTCCTTTTTCAACTCACAATTTAAAAGGTCGCCTGAAGGATAATACTTTGCCCGTAGAACTTGAGCACAAATAAAATTTGGTCCGGAGAGCAACCTTCAAATTTGTTTTGATAACATAGCGAGGTTAAAACTCTCCAAATCTCTAAACCCCATACCACCTTGACTCTTTGGGACACACATTTCCACCAATAAAACCAGTGTATATGCTTCTGTTTGTCATCGTCTCCCCATCAGAACTGGGACATTGCAGAGATTTTCCCTTTGTGGATTTGTTTAGGAAGCTTGAATACCGACATGGAATAAACTGGAATTAATTGAATGACAACTTTTATTAGAATTTCCTTGCCACCGAAAGAGAGATTTTTTCCCCTTCCATCCGCTTAGCATTCTACAAACTCTATCAATAAGATGTTGGAAACAGTCCGTTCTGTCCACCCCAACCAAGGGTGGGAGCCCAAGGTATTTCTATGTTACCGCCTCTGTCATAATATCAAGAATAGTGCACACTTCCGCTCTTCTTTAAACCGAGGTACATGGACTGAGAAACACGCTCAATTTCGTTATACTCACCAACTGTCGAGAGGCCGCACAGAAATCATCAAAAGTTTCCTTGAGGCTAGTCCAATTGGTATTGTCGGCCTTCATCAAAATTAATGAATCATCTGCAAATAAAAGATGTGAAATCGACAGAGCATTCCTGCAGACCTTTGCTCCTTCAAGATTACCCCGCACTTCTTAGAAACTTATTAGACTTGTCAGAGCTTCAACACATAATAGGAAAATATATGGCGATAGATGGTCTCCGTGACGGAGACCACGTGTAGGGATGGAGAAATCTAACATAGAGCCATTTAACCGAACCTGATACCGTACTAATGTCACACATGCCATAATCAAGTCTAATATTGCACAAACTTATTGGACGGAATTGCTAGATATGCTCATGATTTTTTACCTTAGAGATTAAAACAATAATGGTATCTGTAAGGTCTTCTCCAATAATATGCCAAAAAAAATTATAGAAAACAGCATGTCCCGTAATAGACCCTCTTTACCATGAGAGAGAAAATAGTTCTTATGTTCCGTAGTTTCTAATAAGAAAATTTCTAGATCGAACAACAGATAGTACTAGGTTGTTGTAACAAACTGGAGTATTTGATTCTGACGGCCACCAAAAGCCGCAGCTATACGTAGGGATGTTTTTTCCCTGTTTCACGTGACTTAGCAGTGCAGATTGGTCAAACCCGTACAAGTGTCAGTGGTTTTCTTTTTTCTTCGCATGCTGGTCCGACAGACTTCTCCAAGCGCTGCTCGTGTCCTTTACTGTGCGTTCTAAATCAGTTTTGCAAATCCACTTGCTCACGCTTGAGGATTGCCTACGCTGCCAATCAGTACACACCTGGACTGAGAGCTGGCAAATACTAGACTGCCGGTGAGAGGAGGTCTTCTATGAATGTGATACCATGTCATCCAGAGAACAAAACACACTAATATACCCCAAAACTATACAATGCAAGTCTATTTCGAAATCCGTTGCCTGTCAAACATTACTGAAATCAAACATGTATGAAAACAAATTAGTATGATCCAAAACATCAAATTGATACACGGATTTTATCTTGAAACGGAACTACTTCACATGCGACACTTCCTGGTCCTATATTTGTGCGATGCAAGATATGATGGTGTGTTGCTCTTTTGATGCCAAGCATAGACGGATTGATCTTGGTGCGTCGCACGATGATAGGATGGAAAGTGGCGTTGCTCATCTTGAAATATGCCTTGTAGCAGGGTCAAATTGTCATGGATGGTTAGGAGAGTGGTTGTACCCGCAACCCACCAGAGTTGAAACTTCAGATTTGACACCTATGTGTCGCATTTAGTCGGAATATTCTTTCAGTGGGTGGCGACGTTCCCGTCGACAGCGAGACGTCTGTGGTGACTTCGTCAATCTTAATACCCGTCGGCTCAGTCTCTTGAAGGTGCTCATAGTGGTAGTGTGTGCGTGTGTGCGTTCATAGGGGTGAGTGTATGCGCGTGTATGTGAGCGCGGCTTGCGTTTGTACTATGTTTCTAAAAAAAAATCGTCATCTTGGAGTCCATGTAGTTGTTGTAAAAAACATATTTTAAATAGAGAACACATCATTTTATCTTGATGTTATGTGCATTGTTGATCTGTTAATGTCACTTAATTAGTATTTGACATGTTCCCAAAAAATAATTGGTGGCATGGAGAAAAGATATGAAGGGCAAGTAAAAGTTTCTCATAGGTCAGACCCAATCTTCATGATTACAAATTTTAAGAATTGATCCTAATGTCGAATTTAGGATTGACTATTATTATAGAGTAATGTCTATTTCATGGGTCCGTCTACATTTTAGCCCCACTAATTTTCTTTTAGATCACCTTAAGTAAAAGGTGCAACTTACAGTATTTTAGCCTATTTGTAATTTTGAAACTAATTCACACTATTGGGTCATCCGAGACTTAAGAAAATCTCGATCGATCAAGAATTAGTAAAACCAATATTTTATTGCACGAGTTATCCTAGTGTTTGCTCTAAACAGACGAGGCAAAGAGTCGACGACCAGCTTTACGCGGTAGTATTGGTACACTTAAGATTTGTTTGGAGGGCCATTCCATAGTCTAGTTGCAATATTAAGTTAACTGAAACATTTGTCTGGATATTGTTATACAATGGTTTAAGCCAAAAATATTGTTATATAATGGTATAAACCAAAAATCAAAGCCAAATGCATACAAATAGATGCTATAAACCAAACACGAAAAACCAAAACACCCAAACATATTTGATTCAGATTTTAGCTTATACTCCCTCCGTTCCAAATTAGATGACTTCCACATAGATGTATCTAGACATATTTTTAGTACTAGATACATCTATTTGGAAGTCATCTAATATGGAACGGAGGGAGTATAAGTGTAAAACGAAAATCATATAAAAAAATATGTTTGGTTAAGATTTTAGCTTATATAAGCCTATAAACGAAAAGGCCAAAAAAACAAAACATGTTTGGTTAAAAGCTACTCCAATAAACCTAAACCAGACGATAATAGTACGCATGGAGCAATTTAATCCATGCGGCCGGATTGATAGACATACAGAGTTGCTCTTCGATTTGCATGTAAAGGGTAGAAAGCAGCAAAGGAGAAAAGGCTAACAATGGATTAAAACAAAAGAGAAGCATAAATACACGCGCAATCCTGAATCCCCTCTTCCCTCTACCAGACTACTACGGTACTGCTCCCCACCCGCCACCTCTATTCGCCGTAGCCCCTCCGTAGCTTCCATGCCACTCCTCCGTGCCGCCTCCTCCTAAAACACCGCCCACCCCGCTCGCGCCATTAAAACCCGTCCTCGCTTCTCGCCTCCTCGCGAGGCCACTCCACCGCGCTAGCCCCGCTGCTCGCGCTCGCGCCATGGGCACCGCCTCGCGCGCACCGCGCGCCGCCGCCGAGCCGCTGAAGCAGCGCGTCAACCGCTGCCTGCTCCGCCTCTCCGACCGCGACACCGAGGCCATGGCGGCGGCCGAGCTCGACGCCATCGCGCGCGCCCTCGCCGGGGACGAGCTCGCGGCCTTCGTCTCCGCCGTCTCCGACGCGCGCCCCACCGACAAGACCCCGCTCCGCCGCCACTCGCTCCGCCTCCTCGCGCTCGTCGCCGCCTCCCACCCGCGCGACGCCATCTCGCCCCTCGTCCCGCGCATCCTCGGCGCCGCGCTCCGCCGCGTCCGCGACCAGGACTCCTCCGTGCGTGGCGCGCTCGTCGACACCGCCCGCGCCGCGGCGGCCGCCTCTGCTTCCGCGTCCGCCGCGCTGGGGCCCCTCGCGGACGCGCTCCTCCACGAGCAGGACCAGTGCGCGCAGCTCGCGGCCGCGCTCGCCACGGCCGCCGCCGTCGAGACCTCCGCGCTCACCGCCGAACTCACCTCCTACCTCCACAAGCTCCAGCCCCGCCTCCTCAAGCTCCTCCGCAGCAATGCCTTCAAGGCCAAGCCCGCCCTCATCACCCTCATCGGCGCCTCCGCGGCCGCGGCCGGCGCCTCCGAAGTCACGGCTTCCATCCCGTGCCTCCGCGACGCAATCGCCAGTGACGACTGGGCGGCCAGGAAGGCCGCGGCCGAGGCGCTCGCCGCATTCGCCCTGGAATACAAGGATCTTCTCTTGACCTACAAATCCTCTTGCGTTGCCTATTTCGAGGCCAGGAGGTTCGACAAGGTTGGTCTTTCGTTTGGCTGGATCTGCCTGCTGGTACATCTTTCTTTGGATCTGCGTCTGGACGCTTACATTTTCCGTCTTGTTTTTTCCTTTTCGCAATGCAGGTCAAGATTGTGCGGGAGTCGATGAGCAAGATGATCGAGGCATGGAAGGAGATACCGGACATTGAAGAGGAAGAATCATCATCGTGCACGGCGCCGGCGTCACTGTCACAACGACGATCATCTCTTGCAGGTGATACACCTCGTTAATGTGGAACATGCTCTTTTGTAGTTTTGGTTGTTCCCTGTGCAGATCTGGTAACGTATGGTTGGGCTATTGTAATCTTGTATGCTGCTAATAGAAAATAGCCACACAATTAAGGGTTGTTATGAAGAGGAAAATTATGCTGCACTACTGTTTGATTTCCATACAAATTCCTTAGGAGTTGAGCATGAGCTGTTTCTTTCTATTTTGACAAAAATCATCTTGTAACCAAACAGGGAGTGTAAGTGATGGGCGATATCCAGCTGCTTCTTTAGGCTCCAACTCAGTTCAATCTGCATCGAGGAAGAACAGATTACCAAGCAGGTCACCTCCTCCTGATGTCTCACCCAGTGTCACAAGAAAGCACAGCCCCTCATCCATCAGAAACAAGAAGCTCTCACCGCCTTCATACCGCAAGGTGGCCCAAGCTAAGAACCGTGACTACAAGGTTGACATTACCATTGCACCTGACGCCACCCCAATCAAAGAGGTGACAGAGGAGAAGCTTCTCAAAGGAGGTAATCTGAGATCAAGGCTGGAAGCAAGTAGGACTCTTTTTCAGGACAGTGAAGAGAGGGCGACCAAGTTGGTTGGAGCGAAAGCTGGCTCGCGAGTTGTTCCATATGAAGGTGGTGGTAACTTGGAAGAGATTTCTGAGGTTGAAGGTGGTTCAGAGAGGTTTCAGTCAGGTCACAAAGATGAGGGCTTATCAGAGATCAGGACGCAGCTGCTTCAAATTGAAAAACAGCAGACTGGTTTACTAGACCTTCTCCAGGTGATTTTCCTTTGTTATGTTGGACATTATATTTTTATATTCAGTTCACCTACAACCTTAAACCTTTCATGTTATGGGGCAAAAGTAGCTAGTGCTATCTGTCCGAGCAGGTTTAGCATGTTCTTATGACTTTGCTCAGCTCATGTTTTATTAACATTTTATATTTGACACTAAAATGCGACATGGTTTGTTAGTATAGTAGATCTTTGGGCTTTTTGAAAAAGAGGCTAAAAGTTTACGCATGACAATATATCATTCCTTGCGAAGCTTACAGAGCTTGTAGCCATGAAACATGGCTGCAGGATTTAGTAAGTTAAAAATATTCTCATTGTATTGACTATTTTACAAGTGAGTGAACTTCAGGCAAGTTAAGTTATGCCTAAAATGAGTCTTTGGAATATTCAATTCAAATATTAGTAGGCCTGTAAGTGGGCACACCCACAGCCCACCTAATCACAAGAGTGAAAAAATTGTACTGAGAAATAGTTACGTGACCAAATTTACTTCCTAATTTGAACTACACATAATTAAGTGGGCACCCGTGGGCTTGCCCACTTACAGGCCTAAATATTAGTGTTGCTTGTGCAAAGAGGGTCCATTTATTTCCGTATAAATGCCTTGAATATTTGTTCACGGCATGTGACATTGGGCAACTAATGTTATAGAGGAAACCTGGGCAGGAACAAGACATATGCTATATGACAGTGTCTTAAATCTGCAATTATTTTGAATCTGACCGTGCAAATATATCATTTATTTATTTGTTGGTTGATATTACCTGCACCTTCCTTCCATTAATTGGCATCTGAAATTGCAGCCATTAGTCACCATGATAAGCAGTAATTCACTTCGACAATTTGCTGATATCCTCCATGTGTCATTGCATCTTATCTGACATTGTATTTCATGTTATTTATCAGAAATTTATGGGGAAATCTGAGAATGGAATGAATTCTTTGGAGACAAGGGTCCATGGGCTAGAGATGGCACTGGATGAGATATCTCGTGACTTAGCCATTTCTTCAGAAAGGATGTCAAACAGTGAGCCTCGTGTGAACACCTGTTGCATTCTTAACCCAAAATTCTGGAGAAGGGGTGGTAGAAACTCTTCCAGGTTTTCTGCCTCCAGTGTTCCAAACAGCTCGGAAGGGAGCAGAAGTTCTTACAAGTGGGATAGGCAGAAGTTTGGAGTTCAGGGTGGATTTGTCACGAACCCATTAGCCGAGCCAAACAATTCATCTGTTGGGAGAACTGTGGTTACTCAAGAAGGCAGGAGAAGTAATTTGGCTTTACAGAAGTCAAGGTAATTTTTGTTCTTGTGCTAGTTATGACCATGACAGTCTAGCTCTCCACAATATAGTTGGTGGGATCCCACATGGTTGCTGGGACAATCAGATTTTCCTATATGACGATTTTACAAACCGACAATTACATAGCAACATAAATACTGTGCTTTCCTTATATATTATATAATACACTAGAATGATTGATTATTAAGTTATTGTGTCACCTCAGCATTATATGTGTGCAACGCATATTGTTGAAACTTTCCTTTATGAGACCGCTGGGGTTTCGTTCTCATTCCCACCAACCCACGTTTAAATTCCTTATACATTTTGCCTAGTACTATTCTTCTCTGTCCAACTGCTTGACAACTAACCCCTATATTTCTCCAAATTTCTTCAGGATTGGTCAGGCATGATGAAGACATTTTATTTGCATGTGCGAACTGCTCTAGTTAGAGCACATAAGCATTGAGGCAGATAAAATTTGCATCCTCTGCTGCAGCTTTTGGAAGTTTTTTCTCCTTTATGGAGCTTGAAGCATGTGGTGTACAATGAATCATGGAGATCTGAGTCTCTGCATGTGCTGTCAAAACCCCGGGCCGGGCATCAAGTCTAAAGTAGAACTCTCCATCCTCACTTGAGCTGCATCCTCACTTGAGGTTCCACTAGCTCGCTCGAAACCTGCTTTTGGAGTTGGCGCATGAGAACGACCATTATATTTTGTCAATTCTACTCCAGAATACTTGCTTACC
The DNA here is from genome assembly GCA_028641055.1 of Alopecurus myosuroides. Classification (NCBI taxonomy): domain Eukaryota; kingdom Viridiplantae; phylum Streptophyta; class Magnoliopsida; order Poales; family Poaceae; genus Alopecurus; species Alopecurus myosuroides. The sequence goes on from CM054060.1 coordinate 83,715,245, forward strand.
TCAGAAATCGGCTAAGTTTGCGTGAGAATGCAGTCATGGTGCGTGCAGCACTTTAAGGAACTTATGATGTATATATAGTTTGGATAATAAAACAGCTTGGCTGCGTTTCAGTTGTTTTTAGAGCTTTTCACAAAACGGCAGTGTTGCTAGTGAATTTGTGCTTGTGATTTGTGAGTGCTGCTTTACTGCCTTTGTCCACCCTCTGAACTCTGAAGTCAGTGGATCTAGAAAGTGGCACTCACATTATCAGAGCTGCGATTATCTGGAGAACCGTCGGAAGCTCAGCTATTGCTAGTTTGTTACTGTCTTTTTGACGCCTTGGTTGGTATTAGTGTATTTTTTGGGATTGGTGGGATTATGCCGGTCTAACCCTAAATAATCATATATCCCCAAAAGTCCGTTTCATTGTGTATTTAGCAGATTTTATCCCACTTTTTCTATAATTCCTCACATTCTAGTGTATTTTTCTCTGTACCAAATCCACTACCCATATATAGTGGATTGGGGATAAATGGGTATTTTATGGAATTGGGTGAAGGTGGAGGCACCCAAACCCGGTGGGATTGCCCCTACTAATCCCGAAAAGTACTCTAAGTACTCTAGTACCGTACCAAACAAGACCTGAAGACTGCTAGTTTGTTGATGTCTTTTTGAAGAGGTCGGGGCCGCAGGATTGGACAACATATGAACAAAAAACACGTAGAAATTTTGCAGGCTTACGTATGCAAAGCAGATAATTGTAAAACCCATATTTTCTTTAGAAATAGTTGTCTGGATGAAATGTATGAAAACATAAGGAAAAATATCTTGATCCTACGCGTTTGAGTCTAAAAAAATTGGATAGGTGTTTCGATAAAAAAACACAGTTCCTTTGATCATAGGAAAAAAAAATCTTAAATCTTTCGAAACTCCTACAATCCAAATAGGCCCTCACTAACTACAATTTCGAGATGAATCCATGTGTGCTAAAGCTAGGCTCTTTTTTAGCGAGTGTGCCTGTCATGCAAATGATAGCCCATCATTCCTGTAGCCAGAAAACTTTGCCAGAAGATCACCAGGATCGGCCCATTTGGCTGAGAATATATATGCTACCTAGGGCAAACGATAGCATTCTAGAGAATAGAGATTTGTGTCACTCTGGGCCCTATGTGGTGAAGATTCAGGAGCGGCGAAAGAGGTTTACATCTGCAATGTTCAAATATGAGTTTACAGAGTCTGGAGCTGTTTCCATCTTAGCTGTAGGTCGTTTTACTTCTTGTATCGCCTCCCTGATACCCTCCTGCTCCGTTTCACACATGAAAGGAAAGAAAAGAAACGATTTTTTTTTGCGAAAGAATAAATATACGATGACCTTGTGCGCTTTGCCGGTTCACATGTCTCGCATACTAGCTTGTTCTTGTCAGCTGCCGCAGGATACATAAACTCAAGTGTTGAGAAGCCCAAAGTTGAAGTGGAATTTCATCCACTGGGCTTCGACATAAGACAGAGGACATCAACATGACCTTGCTTTAGATAGCAGAAACCATTTCTCATTATCCCCACACCAAATTTGATTCTAGTTTTTCATTATGGAAACAAACACAACTTCGCTTGATACATAGAGTTTAGAGCAGCTGTAGCAGAATTCTTAAAAGTTCATTCAAAAGATCCTTGTATTTTTTCTTTCTATAAAAAAGGTTGCTTTAGTAAATTTCTCATAATATGTTTCTTATAATTCTTTCTCTTTTGCCTTTTTTTTCGTCTCTAGGCAAAAATAAAGGGAAACGCTTGCGATTAGCCGGGGGATCGTGCGTTCATGTCCCCCGCACCCATTGCTCGACACTACTCCCGAACCCGGAGACAACGATGTCTTTGGGGCCCACCATGAGTCTTATCTCCCCCATGTGTTCTTCTCTTTGGTGTCTTCTTCTTCTTCATTGCCCCCCTCCCCCCTGCGCGTTGGAGATATGCCCGAGAGGCCATCATAGAGACGATGATATATCTATGTTTCCATGATCTGTAATAATGTGTCTTGAATAATATCTTTGTATCGATTGGCAAGTATGTGACTTATATGTCCCTACTCGGAGTTCATGTGAGGACACACCTGAATATTAGACTAACACATATGTTGGTTGATGGCCATGTTTCGCAAGTCATCGACATGGTGATGTCAAACTAATAATATGAACTCATGTTGTGAACATGGTGTTGGACTGACCCACCTTGAGAAATTACAACCATGCTAATAGTTCTCTCTCTACACGTCGTGCTTGGTTTGTTTTTAGACCTGAGATTGTCGCATGTTCTTGAGATGTGAATCGACCTACTTAGGGGCTATCAAACACTACGCGGTGACAGGGTAGTTATAAAGATAGCTTTCGAGTTTGTCATGAATCATGATGCAAGTCATGGTCAGTCAAGATGGGATTTGCCGCTCTCTTCACAGTGGCCTCTCGAGTGATAGGATCCAGAAATATATGGTCGTGCTAAGTAAGGTTAATAGTTAACCTAGTAAGGGATTCCGATTCACGTGATCGAGAAAGAGTGATCATCTAGGAGCATGATCAAATATCGCGAGGCAAAAGAAATAACATAAACATGTGACGGTTCGTCCGATGTGATCTTTATGCGCGTTTGGGAGTTGGCACGTTTTGCTAGAATCCGCTACCAACTATTGGCCGAGTAGGTATACTCGTGTCATGTATAAATGCGCGTGAGCCTATAGGGTCACACACTTAAGGCAGAAGAAGCAGAATTCAGATTGGATCCGAAATGGGACGGAAATAGACTCCAGAGTGGGCTGATCAGTGGCAGCTCATTATGGGGACGTCTATATAAAGGAGAGGAGGCTATGTGTTTTAGGGTTGCTAGTTCTGCACCACATTCCACCGCAGCCACCGTCTCTCCGCGCCTTTGCCGCCCCCGCAGCCCTAGCAGTCCGGCGAGCTTTGCTTCCACGTTGCACGTGTGGATATCGATAGAGGTGTTGCATCTGTAGCACTTGGACGAGCCACCAAGAGGAGTTGTTCGTTGGAGCGACGGGATCTGAAGGATTTGTACGAGTACCCTCCCCGACCCGCTTCACCGAGATCGGCAGAACGCGTCTAGTGGTAATCTGGTGATCAATATCTTGCAGCGGATCTTGGTTGAGGCGGTAGAAATTTTAATTTGCGCTAGTGTAGTCTACCACGTTTTCGTACACACACACCCCCCCCCCCCCGAATGCCATGGCAGCTAGCCTCCGACGAGCCCGGAGCCGCACGCCCCCGCTCTCCTTCGCTCGCTTCCTTTCTTCTCCGTCTCGCTTGCGAGGTTGGCCCCCGCCCCGCCATGGCCTCCATCTCCTTGTTGTCCTCTCGTCCCTACCATATATGATACCCTCTCTCATCCCCCCAACGACGTCACAAGCATGGGCGCATGGTGACGGCAACTCATGGAGCTCCCACGATGTGCAGCCACGTCACTGCCCTGCTCGCTGACGCCACCCATTCTGTATGCTCTAGCCCGGATGCTGCTACAGTTGTGCAGCGATGCTCTGACCGACAGGTGGTGGTGGTATACAGGACGATGTGAGGTGCTACGTAGGATGAGGTGCTCCTACCAGCAGGCGGCAGGACTACAAATGCACCCCGTGCTACATGGGTTGTCTGGAGGTGCAACATAGGCAAGCACGCCGGTGGTGCTACGTGGGGTGTGCGACGGTACTACGAGCGCCTGTCGGTTTTTCTACAAACGGCGTTGCTACAAACGGCAAGGAGAGGTGCTACAAGCGCCTGCCGGTGTTGCTACAAATGCAGAGGGGATGTTCTTCAAGCGACGTTGTGATGGGCATCCTCTCCGGTGACGGTGCCAACCGAGCATCCTTGCGCGGCGACGTTCGTGATGCGGCGGACCTATGTATCATTGTCTTGTTCTTCCGCGAGGGATGAAGGAGGTGGTGGAGAAGAGGTGTTGGGGGGAAGAGGGCGACGATTCGCAAGGGATCCGATGAACCATGAGATTATGATTATTTTGTTCATGTCAAACTGAGATGATTCACTTATATCTTTAGAGAATTTTAATGTTGTCTTACAATGCTCTCTGGTGTTTATGATTACCTTGGCCATGCAGTTTTCTTCACCTCCAAGAGAGGGTTTATATGCTAGATAGTGGGTTCAAGTCTCCCTTACATCTGTGCTCGAGTGACAGAAACGTGATGGGTGGGGAATTTGCTGTTGCCACTAGGTAGAAAACAACGGTGCTATTGTCTACAAATGAGAACCGTTGCTTACAGTACGCACTTTACTTAATCTAATTGTCTGTTGCACACAAAGAAATCACTTCATTGCTGCAACTTAATACCATATAGATTTTCTGGACAGCTTTTTTGTGGTGGACTATTAGATATGGATGCATACTGGATAGCGGTCCGTATGCCTTGACGTAATTCCTACGATGTTAGAACCCGTAAACTATATCTCGTCATAATAGTATTGTTATACGTTCATGATTTGTCAATTTTCCAGTTGTAATTTGTTCACTCATCATGTTTGTTTTCTTTGGAGAGACACCACTAGTGAAACTATGGCCCCCGGTCCTATTTTCCTCATTAATACAACCTTCTTTCAAGCACTTTAATCATTTTTTTCTTGCAACATTGTTTTTTACTTTTATTTCTTTTCATCACTCTATACGTTTAATTCTCTAGTTTTCGGCAAGAAGAGAATACTGACAACCTTCTCAGAAAGTTGGGGACAAGAGAGAGTTTGTGTGTTGTGTGCAGGTTCCATGCTTGTTGACGCGCCAGACAACAAGAAACCAAAACCTTCTCTAAGTCTTCGAAGTCCTACTGGTTGATAAACCATGGTTCCACAATTGGGGGAAAATTCCGCTAGACTACACCATTCCTTCCTCTTGGGGTAACCCAACGAGCGTGTGATCATGTTTAAGAGCATCAAGAATTTTTGGCGCCGTTGTCGAGGACTTCAAGCTTGCAGCAAGGGGAGTCTCGCACTTTCAATTTCTTTATTTTCTTTTGTTCTTGCTTAGTTTTCTTTTGTTTAGTCTTGATTTCTCTTTATCAAAAACACGAAAAATTTAGTCCTCTATTTTATAATCTTTTATTTTCTTTGTTAGTTTGTTCTTGCCTTTACTTTGTCCCTATGTATAAAACAACAGAAAACAAAAAAGAAATTGAAACTAAAACATTATGAGTTTGCTTTGTAATCCTGTTCTTGCTTGGCTTTTCGAAAAGTTACACGCCTTGAACCAATAGCTAATAATGAAGAAACTATAGAAAGAGAAGCTATTGGAATTTTCTCGTTGAAAGAAAAATATGATTGCAGTATACATGATAAACCTTATGAATCAAGTGATGATGAAAAAATTATTGAATTTTTTGCTTCTCATGGTGATAATGTGCCCATAAACACCGTGAAGAATGAGTGCTATGTTGATGGATGTGATGATCCTATGGATTCTTATGAAATACCCATGTTTTATGAACGTGATGCTTTCTATAGAGGTAACAACCTCCACGACTCAAAGAAGAAAAACAAAGAGAAATAACTTGATACTTTTCCTACCATTATTTATGATAATCCTTGTTATTTTGATAAATTTTATAATAATCCTCTATTTTCTACTACCATTGATATTCATGATAATGAGGAAGTTTGCTTAGAAAATTTATATGATAATGCTCTAAATGATGGTCTTATGTTTCTTTATGATATAAATTATAATGCTATTGAAAATGGGATTGGAGAGGTCTTAACTTTAGCTATTATGAGTCCCATACCTTTTGAGAGTGATCAATCATCTTGTTTTAATATTGCAAAAAGTGGGTTGGAAGAGGTGATGATTTCAAATTTTGATCCCACTATTTTGGAGTGTCGGATATATACTGAATAGGGGTATAGAAGATGGTAGACAAAAGAGCCGGAATACCAGGGTGGCCTACATGGTAATGGGCTTAGGTCCATTGGGCGGCCCAGTAGTCCGACGCGCAGAAGCCGGATTCTAGAAGAACCCGGATCACGGCCCACGTGATCTGGCTTGGAGGAGAAGACGGATTCCTTACTTTCCAAGTTACAAGTTAAACGTAGTCTTCTAGGTTTCTTGTTCTGTAAGCCCTAATCCGGCTATTATATAAAGCCGGACGGGAGATAGATTACATAAGTTTTAAGGTTCTAGGTTCAAGTTTCACCAGCTAAAGCTCTACGCAACTCGCCGAGAAGCTCATCCTCGTCGAGTAGCTAGATCTATTCCCTCACACTGTAACCCTGTTATACGGGCTTTAGTCCCAATTAGTGAGAAGTGCAGGAGTAGGTACGCCGTACTGTCGCGACGTACCGAACCTGGGTAAAATCCCGTGTTCTGTGTTACTACGCTATCCCGTTACCCCACGTCTCTACCGTAGTCTCATGGCACCCCAGTCTATGAAAACTACTACGATGTCTCGACAGTTGGCGCCCACCGTGGTGCAAACGACGTCAGGCGTGAAATTCCGATCTGGGATACTAGGCGGAATTGGAAGATCGATCACTGTCGGAAGCTTGGAATTCGACGACGACGTCGGGCGCTTCCTCGACAATGGATCCTACATACCGGCGCAAAACCACCTGGTAAGTGCCTGTGTTTTACCGATTGGATCTGCTAACATCTTTATCGGATTAACCGCGGAGGCAATGGGGTTTTGCGGTGGAAGCAAGTATTTCCCACCCGCCCTATACCCGGTCGAAGACGACTATGATGCCGGATTTTGCTCAGATCACCGACAAAACAGTGATACGCACTTTATCGGCATGGTGCAATCCGAGATCGCTGAAAACACGGATGACGGAAATCCCGTGCAAGAGGCGGATAACAACCTACCCGTCACAAAGACGGAAGAACCAACACCCGTCATAGAGACGGAAGATCCGACATCCGTCAACCAGACGATGAACTCGGAAGCAGAGTCCGTGCTTGCCGCCATAGAGGCGAGATTGGAGTCGGAAACCGGATCGGATAACTTCGCATCCGAAGACGAAGACGATGATGCCTTCGTAAGAAAAGTTAAGTCCTTTCAAGAGGGATTCCATGAAGTGCTAATGGCAAAACCAGCTGATACAACGGGTGCCGACAGCCAGGAAAGCCCTAAAACCCCTCCGCCAGTGGAAGAGAGGGAAGACGGAGAAACTTCTCCGATATTCCCTAATGTCAAGGAGATGACAGAGGATGAACCTGTCAAAAAACCTCCGTCTTCCAAGAAAAAGCACCGTGCTTCTAAAAAACTCCAGTACAAACTCCGGAAGAAAAAGTCAGCTGATCTCGCTGATGAAAACCTGGAAGTTGGAGATATTAGTGGCACAAAGCCCGCGGAAAAGAAATCTAAGGAAATCACCGCTCCGCCAATGACAGAACTGGAAGAGCAAGAACTATTACAAACTCCAGTGGGACCCAATGAACCCCCTGAGATGCTGGAAGCCAGGAGACAAGCTTTCCAACGGCAACAGCAACATCTGCTTAGATCTCGGCAACATCTCCAACAAACCCATAATGACATCAAAGTCATGAAGGAAGAAATAGAGGAGTACGAGAGAAAGCATAGATCTGCCTTAAAACCTACTAGGTTACCCGGAATCGCAAAACCGGAAGAACTGCCGCCAAAAGAAAGGTTTTATAACCCATCTTGGCAAAAGCAGTTAAACGGCAAAGATGCCAAGGGCGAACCAATATACAAAACCGCAGCGGAAAACGCGGAAGCAGCGTTCGCCATCCTAAACAACGATCTGTACTCCAACGGGGAAAAACTCCAAGGGGTGTATGCTTTCCTAGGAAAAGCATTACAGCAGCAACAGCGAGGACAAGAGCGATCAGGGAGGCTGCATGATAATTCCGCCCTCTGCAAAACTGTTACTTGCGCTGCTGGAGCACCTGGACCGGAAGAACCCGGAGATTCGGATAAAAAAGAGGATCCGAGAAAAGACAAGAAAAACCCCGACAACCGGGACGCAGCGTCTAGAACCGGACCTAATCTCCCGAAAGATGGATATAAACCACACGATCGGGAAGACAAACACCGGAATGACGGCAAAATAATGCCACCTCCGAGAAACCCAGCTGAAAAAGCTGGAAGATACGATACACCTCACAGACGTGAAAGATCTCGGACACCGCCTAAAGATAAGGAAAGGTACAGGAGCAGGACTCCACCTAATCCCAGGGGGCGTGACAACGGAAGAGATAGAGATAACCTCGGAAAAGCGCGTCCGCGCAACAATGGAAAAGAAAGGAGCAGATCCCCTTCTGTCCATTCAGCCGGGAGATATTCTGCACATATTGATAGAGCAGAAAAGGACGATCTATACTTTGGTCCTAAGTGTTTTACTGACAGGATCCGAAGGATAACCCTACATTCTGGCTTCGCCAAAGTTGGTCCAACCTACCAAAAATATACCGGCAGTACAAACCCGGATACCTGGCTTTCAGATTATTACACAGCCGTCCAAATCAACAACGGGACAGACCTGGAAGCTGTCAAGTTTCTTCCCCTAATGTTGCTAGACGGAGCCAGAGATTGGATCAATGGTTTACCATCAAGAACTGTCGACAGTTGGGATGATATGGCGAGAGTATTTACTCAGCATTTTCGGGGAACATACAAACGCCCAAATAGCATCAACCAGCTGAACCGTTGCACCCAATTTGAAGACGAACCATACGTGGATTTCATCTCCAGATGGACTGCAATGAAGAATAGTTGCTCTGGAGTAACTGACGTACAAGCAATGCATGCTTTCGTCAATGGCCTAAAACCCGGACTTGTACCGTTCATGGTTGGTTCTAAAAAGCACAAAGATCTCGGATCTATGCTTACAACCGCTAATGAGCATGCTGCAGCCGAAGACGATATCAGAGCAAGAAGAGGCAATATTGAGTCACTGATACTGGCCAAGAAAACACCTCGTTCTGATAAAAAAGGAACTCCGGAGTCAACAACAAAGCCCAAGGAGGTTAACATAGCCTTTGGAGGAGAAAAGGTGAACAAGTGGAAAGGCCGCAGTCCAGATCCAATCAATTACACTCCCGAAGAATGGGAGAGAATTAAGTCGGAACCCTGCGTCCACCACTCTCAGTTTGGGAAACCAACCCACACAAACGCGCAATGCCGGCTAAACAAGCATATGAAAGGCAATGCAGGATCCGGAAATAAAGGGAAGGGTTCCAAGAGGAAACCTGCCAAACAAAAGCCAGAAGCTGAAAAAGAAGACAGTGAATCGGACACTGATGACAAAATCCAGGAACAACAGCGAAAAGGCGAACCCAAATTTCCGAGAGTCGACGGAGAAGCAATGCTAACTTTCCTAGCAACCCCGTCAGCAAAGGTGGCCAAAAGAACACTTCGAGAAATAAACGCGGTTGTTCCTGCGACCCCAAAATTCTTGAAGTACTCTAACACACCGATAATCTGGGATCAGTCAGATCATCCCGGAAATATCCCTGAACCCGGCACACAAGCTCTTGTTGTAAGCCCTATTGTTCAAAACACTAGGCTAAGAAGAGTGCTGATGGACGGAGGATCCAGCATCAATATAATGTACCTGGATACACTGAAGCACTTGAAGATATCCGAGTCCCAGCTCAACTACAGCAATATACGCTTCCATGGCATTGTTCCTGGCAGGCAAGCACGATCCCTAGGAGAAATTTCCCTAGATGTCACTTTCGGAGATAAAGATCACTTCCGGCAGGAAAAAGTATCCTTCGAAGTAGTGCCGTTCGAAAGCGTGTATCACGCAATACTCGGACGTCCGGCTTTCGCCAAATTTATGGCAAGATCTTGCTATATCTACAACAAGCTGAAGATGCCAGGACCCAAAGGAGGAGTAATCACCATTGCCGGTGATTTCAAACTGGCAAACGAGTTGGAGAAGCAAAACGCCCTTTGCGCTCAAAGAGTTATAGCTCAGGAAGAACTGAAGGAGTTAGCCAAGGAGGTATCGCCGAAAGAAATGCCGGCAGGAAAAGAAACTCGGAAGCCAACAGATAGCTTCAAGGCGTCCGAGAATACAAGGCAGGTAATCCTAGATCCCAAAGATCCGACAAAATTCGTCGTTGTAGGGACTGGGATGACCGACAAATAGGAAGGCGAGCTCATCAAGTTCCTCCGTGAGAACTGGGATATTTTTGCCTGGTGTCCAGCTGACATGCCAGGCGTACCCAGGGAGCTTGCTGAGCACCAACTCAAGGTTATTCCTGGATCAAAACCCGTCAAACAAGGTCTCCGTCGATTTGACGGAAGAAGACGGAAGGCTATTGGCAAGGAAATTATCCGGCTTTTAGCAGCGGATTTCATCAAGGAGGTAATCCATACTGACTGGTCCGCAAATCCGGTATTAGTACCGAAGAAAGACACAACTGCCCTCAGAATGTGTATAGATTACACAGGATTGAACAAGTTATGTCCGAAAGATAGGTTCGCACTGCCGCGAATCGATCAAATAATAGATGCCACTGCAGGCTCCGAGCTTTTATGCTTTTTGGATGCATACTCCGGGTACCACCAAATACGCATGAAAAAGGAAGATCAAATCAAGACTTCTTTTATAACCCCGTACGGGACGTATTACTACGTAACCATGCCTTTTGGCCTGAAGAACGCAGGTGCAACCTACCAGCGTTGCATGCAACGTTGTTTGCATAGTCAGATTGGAAAAAATGTCCATGTTTATGTGGACGATATTGCCGTCGTAACCAAGGAAAAAGATACACTCCTTGAGGATTTGCGAGAAACTTTCGAAAACTTACGCACCTACCAGATGAAGTTGAATCCATCTAAGTGCGTATTCGGGGTTCCCTCAAGTGAACTTCTGGGTTTCATCGTTTCTCATAGAGGAATAGAAGTTAACTCGGAAAAGATTAAGGCAATCTCGAACATCTCAGAACTTACGTGTGAAAAAGATGTCCCAGAATTGCCGGGTTCCGCCACAGCCATAAAAAGATTTCTTAGTTGGCTGGGGGCTAAAACCTTACCATTTCACAAACTGCTGGAGAAGTTCGACAAGGTCAAGTGGATTGCGGAAGCCTGGGAGCGTCTAGCAAGTTATGTCCCCTTCTGTACTTAGTTCAATTCTATGTAAACATCTTTTGAGATCATGAAATAAAGTTGTCGGAATACTATCATCCATATTCTTTATAAGTGCAAAGTGTTTCCGCCTCATCTATTTCCCAATGATCTTGCAAACTTCTCAACGTTAACCCGAATTGTTCTCGCGTACTCGGCGTTACATAACTGAATGATTTTCAGCCTTTTAACGGCTAAAGGAAGCTTGAATTGCCTGCGTGCCCAAGCTTCACTTAAAACTTTCATTGTTTCTCTAAGTCTTATCTGATTGTGTGTGTGCCGGGTTACTGGAACTAGTTAGTAAAAATGCCTTTAGCATGATTCATGTTTTCGAGTTTCAAAACTGATTGGTTCGTCCCCAGTTACTCGGCATAACGATTCATAATGCTATTTGAGCCATTTCAAACACTAAGGACAGTTAAAGCATATACACCAGAGAACTTAGAAGATAAAGGAATGGTAAAATCCAAACAACTTGCAAAGTAATTTCATAGTTTAAACTGCAAAAGGCGGAATTCTCATTAATATAAAAGAAGCATTACATTTCAGATTACATTAAAAGGACAGTAATGCTCCTATTGTCTATTTTTTCTATCCAGGTTCCAAGTAACCTTTCAAGAATCCGACTCCTCCTCGCTGCTTTCTTCGTCGGGGATTGGAGGAGCTTCCTCTTCTGGATAGTTGACGGCGACATTTACCATGGCGGCAATCTGGGTGGCGTGGCCCTTAACTTCACCAAATATGGTGGTTCGTTGCGCATCCGTGTATCCCTGAGGGACACCGGTGGCCACACGCCAGGATTTGGCACTAGGATAGTGCATGCGCATAAGGCCTAAGGCCATGCGCGCACCACCCCGTGCAGCGGAGCGGAGAAGAGACTCCTTGGACTCCGCCACCTCCATGATGATACCCGGAAGTTTTTCAACCTCCGAGCATTCCCCAGATTTATCGGGAAGGAACTTCTCTATGAGCTGCGTCCCGGCAGCCTTAATCAAATTCCATGTTTCCCCGAAAGCTCGGATGCCTGCAATCCGAGTTCCATCTGGGGTGTCTCCTGTTCGATTCAATAAAACGTACAAAAGGATTAGGCAGACAAACAGAGAAAGCAAAACATGGAAAGATGTGAAAAGGGTAAGAAATTTACCGATGAGCTTGTCGATCTCGGAAACTTCCTCCAGGCGAAGGTTCAGAGCTTCGGTCAAATCCTGAATGGTGGATTTGTCTTTCTCCGCCTGTTCGGAAGCCTTGGAATTAGCCATTCCAAGAGCCAGGTTGCTGGCTTCCAGGTCTTGTTGAGCTTTCACAAGATCCTTGTGAAGCTCAATGTTCTCATTGCGGAGAATTTCGGCGTTGCCAGAATCTTCCGCTGCCTGCTTAGCCTGAGCTAAGGCAGCTGAAAAGCAAGGGAAAATCCGAGTTGGTCAATTTCCTCGGGAAAAAACTCAGACAAAGACTCAAATAAGAAATTTCAAAACGAAAATGCCTACCTTTCGTTTCTGTCAATGCGAGCTGAGAGGATTCCAGCTCCGCCTCCTTCTCCTCAAGAATAGAAAGAAGACTTCGAACTTCTTTATTCTTGATGGTGAGCTTCCTGAAAACTTCCAGGTTTATGGCTTCGGAGGTTTGCTGAAACGTAGCAAGGGAAAGTATGGTTACAAAAAACATCAAAGCAAAAAAGCATGCATTTTGTTTAATGTTTGGGGGCTAGAGTTATATACCTGGCTCAAACGCTGCAAACCTGCCAAGTTTTCTTGGAATCCTTTTGCGTATTCTGCAAAAAGATTCCCGGCTGCGTCCAAGCCGTCATTGATCACCTTGAAATCCTTATCAAAGGTGGGGATTTCCTCGTCGAAAGTCCGAGAAGATTTCCCCACCTCTGGGGCCGCCCTTTCCCTCGTATCCGACTCGGACACAACGGGCTGGCTGGGCTCTGGGGGCTTGGTGGTGGGGGCTGCAGTAGGTTCTTCCGCCATTGTCTGCGGCGTGTCCGGGGCGACGGCGGGAGATGGTTGGCTGCCTCGGCTGGAAGAAACCCTGAGTTTCTTCAGCTTCTTCGGCTTCAGGTTGGAGGGGGGTAGGCTAAAAACCAAAAACCCGGAAAAGGTTAAAACACCGAAGATGGACAAAAAAGATCCCATAAAAGAAAAACCCAGAAGAAAATAACCTGGAAGTGGCGACGGGGATTCCGTCAAGGTCGATAATCTCTTCCGAGGAAATTATTTTCTTGCGCTTGCGCCCACCTGTAGCGGCGGTGCGCAGCGCATCCAGCTCGGCCTCGGAGGCTAACTCCGAGTCTGGAAGATCCGCAAGCTGTCGGAAGAACCAATCAGAATCAAATGGCAGATTATCCAAGAATTGAGATTGTACCCAAATGACGGAAAATTTACCTTGGGAGCTGGGTTGTCGGCCGTGTACATTGGCCGACTCTCCGTGTATTGGTCGCGCGATGCGACCAACTGATTGATGCGCCGCCTAAGTTCCTTTGCGGGCCAATCCTTGTCGGTTGTCCGCATTGGATCCTTGACTCCCGTGTATTCGCACAAGAGACGGCCTCCGTGGTTTGCTAATGGCTGAATCCGCCTATCCAGCCAGCAAAAGACCGTATCCATACCGGTCAAAGGAGGTTTGGAGGAAGTGAGCTTGGCGATGCGCCTCTTGATACTTAACAGATCTGGCGGCAGAACTTGGACGGCTTCTGTTCCCCAGTTATCCTGGGGAACGGCGGCAGAGTTCACAAAAGGTGGAACCCCGACGGCCTTTTTAGGAAAAGGCACGTCGGGATGATAGAAAAAAGAACCCGTCCAAAATTTGACGGATTCTGAGGTTTTGATTTTGGGGAACCAATCCTCTCGGAATCTCCGAAGAGTAAAGGAAATGGTCCCGCAATTTGGGAGTGCGCCCTCCGAAGAGTTACGCTTGACCCCAAAGCAATACAGCCAAAAATCTAACCTAGGCTCTATTCCTAGGTAACCTTCGAACAAGGCCTGGAAGCCGGCCATGTACAGAATGGAATTGGGAGGAAGGTTGTGAGGTTGGATGCTGTAATGTGACAGAACCTGGAGGAAGAAAGAGGAAGGTGGGAGCCCCATACCTCGTAGAAGGTGGGAGGTAAGAAGCACCCTTTCGCCCTCTTGTGGCATGGGTTCGGTCTCCTCTTCCGGGAGCCGCCACTTCTTTTTAAGAACCAAGCCCTCCTTCTCCAAGTTTGGAAGGAGAGCCGGGGGAATACTGCAGGCACTCCAGTTGCCTGCAGTTTCCTCTTCCTCATCCGCTCCGGCGGCGGCGGCGGCGGCGGCCTTCGCGGCGGCGAGTTTTTCGCCAAGGAGCTCGATTTTCTCCTCCGCCGTTTCAGGTGCGAACGGCGGAGTCGTTGTGGCGCTTGGGCCCGCGACGTCTGCGGTGGCGGAAGCGTTTCCTCCGCCCGCCGCGGATGCCGTGGCCTTTTCCGGCTCGCCGCCGGCATGCTTGGGCGACCCTAGCTGTGGATCTAGGTCGCCCAAAAGTTCGTCGATGGAGGCGCGAGCCGGTGAGGACGACGGAGAGGCCATCTTCTTCGGTGGCGAATGAGCGCTCCGGCGTGCGAAGAGTTCGTCGGGGCAAGGTCTTGCTCTCGAGCTCGCGGTTGCGTCAATGGCGTGGGCAGTGATGGAGTGAGGAAAGATTTCCGATGACGACGAGGACGGCTATTTATAGCCTGAAAACCTCTAGATACGTGCCAACGGCTCTTTCGAACGTTGGATGTTTGACGCGTGTCAACCACCGGAAAATCCGGGAAACGGAACGACAGAGGAATGATGGCTATCTCCTCGTTTCCCGTGAGAATCTGTCAGAGATACGTTGCAGGGTTTCCCGCGTGAAACCAAGCGGCGCTTGCGTCAGCATGATTAAGGTGCTGATGTCATAAGTTCCTTTTCCGCGAAGGATCGCGAGAAGAAAAGCCGGATTTTCATAGTTCCGAGTTTTATGTTACCATCTCCTTCAAAAGGAAAGAAGAAAGAATCAAGACTGCTGAGTCAAGTTTTCCTGGACAAAATGTATTTGGCGAAAGGCGGAATATCAGAGTTTTGATCCTTCCTGGGGGCTACTGTCGGATATATACTGAATAGGGGTATAGAAGATGGTAGACAAAAGAGCCGGAATACCAGGGTGGCCTACATGGTAATGGGCTTAGGTCCATTGGGCGGCCCAGTAGTCCGACGCGCAGAAGCCGGATTCTAGAAGAACCCGGATCACGGCCCACGTGATCTGGCTTGGAGGAGAAGACGGATTTCTTACTTTCCAAGTTACAAGTTAAACGTAGTCTTCTAGGTTTCTTGTTCTGTAAGCCCTAATCCGGCTATTATATAAAGCCGGACGGGAGATAGATTACATAAGTTTTAAGGTTCTAGGTTCAAGTTTCACCAGCTAAAGCTCTACGCAACTCGCCGAGAAGCTCATCCTCGTCGAGTAGCTAGAACTATTCCCTCACACTGTAACCCTGTTATACGGGCTTTAGTCCCAATTAGTGAGAAGTGCAGGAGTAGGTACGCCGTACTGTCGCGACGTACCGAACCTGGGTAAAATCCCGTGTTCTGTGTTACTACGCTATCCCGTTACCCCACGTCTCTACCGTAGTCTCATGGCACCCCAGTCTATGAAAACTACTACGATGTCTCGACATGGAGCTTAATATGAATTATGTGCTTGTATATGATGCAAACCATGCTATGTGATATTTATATTGTTGAGTTTGTTCATGATGCTACTGCAAATTATTATGAGAGAGGAAAATATGTTTATATGAATTTTCATGTTACTAAAACACCTCTCTTTTTGTTGAAAGTTTTGAAGTTACTTTTGTTTTACCTTCTATGCTTGTTGCTATGTGATTCTTTGATTTATTCCTTTATAATATTTCTATGAATAGGAAGTGTTTTAAACTTAAATGAGTTTCACATTTGCTTCTTGATTCTCTCTTTTTCTTAAACTCTTATTTCTTATGTGAGCGGAGCCTATCTTAATGGCTATAAAGAAAGTGCTCTTGGAAGACAACCCTTGTTATTTTTGTTTTCAGTTTTCCCTTTTACTTTGGAAGTTTCTACCTCTGTAACAAGCTCTCCTTATCCTTTTTTATTTTGTTTTTGTGCCAAGAGTAACCTCTAATAGATAGTTAATGTGATTTGGGGAAGTTGCTTAACTGAAACATATTTCTTGTGCTGCCACCAAAAAAATTTATTTCTCTCAGGTAGAACGTCAGATTGCTTTGAAAAACTAAACACATGTCCCAGGTTGTTATCTAATTTTCATTAGTTTCGTATTTTTTTATTTGAGCAATAGAATATTTTCAAAAAAAAACATTTTTACTTGTTGTTCTGTTTTGACAGATTTTTGCCAATATTTGCATTTGCCTCTTAATCTTCTTCTTTTGTGTTCTTTCGGGGGGGGGGGGGGGGGGATTAAAAGAAGTTGTGACAGTAGCTAATGTTTCAAATGGGTGCTTTACATGTGTTGAAACTGAACCAAGTGGATTTATTATTTTGCTGCACTAACATTGCTAATGAAGATTGTAAAAAGTTTTAGGTGGAGGAAGTTTTCAAGTGTAGGGAGAGAAGGATGAGATGAGAAGATGAAGGATGGACAAAAGTTCAAGCTTGGGGATGCCCATGTCACCTCAATACATATCCAAGAAGTAAAAGCGTCAAATCTTGGGGATGCCCAAGGCATCCCCTTCTTCATCAACAAAAAAATCAGGTTTCTTTCAAAACACTATATTTTTATTCCTTCACATGATATGTGTTATTCTTGAAGCATCATTTTATTTTTCTTTAAATTATGCTTTGTTTTCTTGCTGTAATAAATGGTTGGATCCTAGATTTTTATTTTGGAGAGATACGCACGCCGTTTTTATTGTTTAGAACACTCTAGTTTTCACTCTTATTGTTCCGTGAGTGTTCAGTTTTTGCTAGTACTGCGTTTAGCTCTTGTTTTTCACTCGAATTTTGTTCATAGCTTGTTGGTTTTCTTATCTCTCTAGTCTTTAATGATTATTTGCTTTGAGATTTGTTTTAAATAAGTTTATTGGTGTTGGAGAAGAGTAAAATATTTCATGCTTATAGTGGTGCAACAGGAAGCTTGTTTTGACTGTGCCTTAGACTTTGGCATATGTCATGTTAGATGTTATTTTAATTGTGTGTTTAGTAGTATATGATGTATCATGACTAGTCTCAAATAACTGAGAGTGCTTAATGTGCCATTAAAATTAAATCATGTGTTGTTTTTATCATATTGAAGCCTAGTATTGTGGTACTCTCCTTTGATGATTTATTTGGGTTGACTTTGCGCATGCTCACACCATGTTATTACTATAAACCAGTCATGTTTAGCCTAGCTGACCATTTAATTTTTGACTTGTAATATCACTTCATGCTTTAATTAATAATGTTTTTTCGCTATGCATGATTATGGTCGCCATTGCTCTCTTAGTTGGTCGTCCGCAGTCTCTTGCTAGTCTTCACCTTGTACTGAGTATGAGATCTACTCGTTCATCCAACTCCCCAAAACCAAAGTTTTCCAATGTGTCCACTATAACTACCTATTTGTGGTACTTCACCTCCACTCCAAATAAATTTCTTGTGTGCTACCTTTAAACCTTCAAAATTATTAAATCTTTCTTGTGTTCCTGTTTTAGATCATGAGGAAGCAGTTTAAAGTTTATCATGTCCTATGTGAAGAAAGGTTCTTCTCCCTTATTTCACCCGATGAGTATGCAATCTATGATCATCTAAATTTGCCGAGAGTTGGTGCCAAATAACATGAACCCGAACAATATAAAAAGGCACTTCCCCATGGATTGATGATTGTTGGTGGGCACCCGTGGATACGAATAGCCATGGTTTGTGTAAGACAAGGTGGGGGGAAGTGCCAACCATAAGAAAAAATAAAAAATGCTAATGGAAACCACTCTCAAAAGTCTAAACACTTTTCTTGACATGGGTTATTATAGGTTTTTCATTACAATTCATTGACATGGATATACAACTCTCTCAAAATTATATTTTCAATACCCCTATTTTATTAAATAAAAAGCTGTCGCACATGAGTAGTCCCTGCTTCCTTCTGTGAAGGGACTTTCTTTTACTTTTATGTTGAGTCTTCATCTTCTTACTTTATGGATCAATTAAGAGAGCATAGTTGTTATTCTGAGTATAATGTGCATAGTACCAAAATTTATTATTGATTGATTCATGATTGTGGTATTGCTTGCTCTCAAATTATTTGTATCCAGTCACCATTTGAACTTTGAAGGTGTCATAACATTTATGTTTTGCTATTCCATGAAGGACAAGCTGGATACCACTTTATTATGTTTTTATTTATGATTGAAGAAAAACGTATTACCTTCAATTCATTGCTCATTGTTAATTATTTGTGTTATTTTCCATGTGCAACATAGTTGCTAAGTTTACATTAGTTCAAATAATATTCATCATGCCTTTGTCAAAGTACTTTGATCTCAGCTTACAATGCTTTTATATAACGTTGATCAAGATTGTGTTGGCTTCATGTCACCTCAAAAATTATTTTGTTATCACTTACCTACTCGAGGACGAGTAGGAGTTAAGTTTGGGGATGATGATACGTTGCAAACATACCTATAATTTTTGATGCTCCATGCTTGTTTTATATCCAATACCTTTATGTTTTCCACATGTTTTATGGATGTTTTCATGCACTAAACTATTAACAAGATGCCCTAGGCCAGTTGTTGTTTTCTACTTTTTTTATTTCAAAGAAGTTCTGAAAAAAATATTCTCGGAATGGGCTGAAAATCCATGGAGATCAGTTTTTACCCGGAACGAAGACAATCATCAAAGGAGACCTGGAGGGGTGCCAGGCATGGACCCACCCTAGGATGCACCTAGGGGTCCCCTGGTGGCCCCCGACACCTCCTCGCGCAGCCTCTTCGCCTATAAGATGCCCTCAACCCTAATTTTATCGTGGACGTGAATATTTTCCACAAAACAAACAGAGAGGCGTCGTCACCTCGAAACTCAATCTAGGGCGTCTACAGCCCTGTTTCGGCACCCTGCGAAAGGGGGGAATCGTCACTAGAGGCCTCTTAATAGCCATGATTGCCTCTACAATTATGTGTGAGTAGTTCATCTCGGGACTACGGGTCCATAGCGGTAGCTAATTGGTAGTTCTCTCCGTTACGCCTCCATGTTTAGAGTCTCGTGAGCTGCGTCACATGATCGAGACCACTGTTATGTAATTGTGCATGTTGTGTTTGCTAGGATCCGACGAACCATGATATTATGATCATTTTGTTCATTTCAAACTAATATTCTTCACTTATATATTTAGAGATTTTTAATGTTGTCTTACAATGCTCTCTGGTGTTTATGATTACCTTGGCCACATAATTTGTTTCACCTCCAAGAGAGGGTTTATATGCTAGATAGTGGGTTCATTTCTCCCTTACATATGTGCTCGAGTGACAGAAACGTGGCGGGTGGGGGATGTGTTGTTTCCACTAGGGAGAAAACAATGGTGCTCTTGTATACAGACGAGAACCATTTCTTACATTACGTACTTTATTTAATGCAATTGTTTGTTGCACAAAAGCAATCACTTCGTTGCTGCAACTTAATACCAGATAGATTTTCTGGATACCTTTCTTGAGGTGGACTATTATGTATGGATGCATACTGGATAGCGTTCCATATGCCTGTAATGCCTTACGATGTTAGAACCCATAAACTATATCTCATCATAATAGTATTGTTATAAGTTCATGATTTGTCAATTGCCCAGCTGGAATTGCCCCACAACGACCCTCCCCCGCTTTGCAGCACTCGCTTCAGCACAGTTCTTGGCGACATCTTTGCCCTTCGCTAACTGCAAACAAGAAATTGACAAGAGGGGGAAGCCGCGACGCCCGAGCCGAGGGGAGGGGGAAGCCACGACGCCCGAGCCAGGGGGAGGGGGACCCGAAGGCGGTGGCGGCAAACAGTAGGCGACCGGGCCCGCCCAGGCGGGATGCGGCGTGACGCGCCCAAGGCACCATCCGAGCCCGGCGGAGAAGGCGAGCGAGGCCGCTTGCAACCACGGGCCTTGTGTCCTTCTTCCCTGCAAAGCAAACAACGTACCTTATTTGTGCACTTCGCCGAGATGTGCTTCTCGCCGAGACAGTTGTAGCAGAGGCCCACGAGCTCGAGAGGCCTTCCGCTTCCACCGCCACAGAAGATTTCCCCCGTCGGGTTGTAGTCGTGCCGGCGGCAGAGGAACCGCCGACAGAGAGAGGTGAGAGAAGAGGAGGGAGCGGAGTTAGTGGGGGAGAGGTAGCGGTGAGGGGATTTATGACGCGTGTTCCCGAAGGAACGCGACGTCTCCCGCCACTGCCCGGCGCCTACAACACCCGACCAATTTTTGCCTACGAGATGGTGGCTCTACGAAAACCGGACCGAACCCACGTATGTGGCAAAATACAGGGATGACTTGTGGCTAGGGGTGAAAGGCCAACCAAGATCGGATATAGCTGGTTTTCCGCGAAATCTATTTCAGTAGAGCGTATGATGTCGATGGCCCGAGGTAGAGTACTCAATGGGCTAGGGTGGCCCCCATTTCGGGCAGGGCCTAACCTAAAGTGTTTTACGATTCGTACAGATGCAGATACTCGCCTTGGGCGAGGAAAAACCAAACAGACAGAAAACGGGTCTCCGAAGGCTTTTTAGGTTGTCCGTGGAAAACCAAACACACCCTACGTGAATTGATAATATTGCCTAGCATTGCGCAACTAGGGAAATTATTTCGATCATCGAGCGGACATACGGACGAAAAATCGAGATACGAATGGAAACAGTGGAGGGAACGGCCGGAAAGCGCATCCAGGCAGGCACGGGAGCCAGTCACAAGCAGCCAACTCGGCCACAAATCACGCTCCCACCGCACGTGCCGTACGCTCGAGCCGCTGAAAAATGGCCAAAGTGCCCCGAGCTCAGACCCCGTCCCCGCCATCGCACGGGGCCAATTCCGTCCGCTCGGCTCGCCCGCACGCCCCAGGCCGCGCGCGACAGCCGCTTAAATTTGAACCCAGGCGCGTGCCACCTTCACCGGACCCGACGCGAACCACCAGCCGCGCCGCGCCGCACCGCAATTTTGAAAAGCGGGGGAGTCCGCCACCGCCGCGCCAAATCGAGCACATCGGATTCGATTCAACGGCCGGCGCTCCCTCCCTCACCCACCCACCCGCGCGGATCTTTCCATCTATAACACCACCGCCGCGAGAATTCCCACCTCCGATCCCGGTACCCGCACCACGCCACACGGATCCTGCATCTCACTCCTCGTGGACAACATCCAGCGCGGATCGGCGGCGATGGCTGCACCCTCCTCCACGGCCGAGGCAGCTGCCGCGTCTGCGGCCGCGGCCGCAGAGACGACGCCTTTCCCCTGGCAGATGCCGATGTTCGCCGACGGCGGGGGCGCGAAATTGCGCCACCACGCCTACAGCCGCAAGCAGAAGTCGTTAGGCCTCCTCTGCTCCAAGTGAGTGGGATCTCTCGCGTCCCTGGCACGTCCCGGAGATCCGCGTTTTCCTTCCTTACTGACCGATAATTCCTGTGGGCGCCTCGCAGCTTCGTGGCCTTGTACGACCGGGATGACGTGGAGTCCATCGGGCTGGACGACGCCGCCAGGCGCCTCGGCGTGGAGAGGCGACGGATCTACGACATTGTCAACGTGCTCGAGAGCATCGGGGTCAGTTCTTTCTTTCTTTCTTTCTTTCTTTTTCTTCCGCCTGTTCTTGGATAGATGACTTCTTGGTCCGTCTTCATCGACTGGGTTCTGACTTCTGCTTCGTAATTCCGTGTGAGAACTGAAGATCCTTGTGAGGAAGGCCAAGAATCGCTACTCCTGGATAGGCTTCGGAGGAGTCCCAATGGCGCTGCGAGAACTCAAGGTTTGCATCTGCATTTCCATGTTTGCCATGATTCAATCAAGAATTGCCAATGTAATCATCCCTTTATTCGATCAGGAGAGGGCATTAAGAGAGAAATCTGGATTGGTTCCTCTGCCGGTGGAGGAGCACTCTCCTGCTAATGTATGTTTTGTTACCTGCATGTTGCCTTTGAATCTGTCCATGTACTACTTGTGATTGCCGAATGTAGTTAATTACTATGCTGCTCCTTTCCGTTTGATGTCGTAAAGATGTCTGGTGACGAAGACGATGATAAGTTGGGCGATCCGGAGGGCGACACTGAGAGTGAGAAGCTCAGCCAGACTGTTGAGAATCCTTCTGACAAGCCTGATGCACCTCGCTGCCTGCTTAGATCTGGTATAGCTGCTTATCTGTTTTAGTGCTGGTGTCTTTGGCCACATTTTTATTTGTCATGTTGGGCTTAGAATTTTGGTTGTTTCTTCTCAGATCATAGGAAGGAGAAATCACTTGGGTTGCTCACGCAAAATTTTGTGAAGCTGTTCCTCACCATGGAGGTGGGAAACTCTGCATTTTCTTGTTTCTGTTTTGAAGATAAATGGTCTGTGGAACTGTGGTTGATTGGTATGAAATCTGTACATCAAGCAGGTTCCGACGGTCTCACTTGATGAAGCTGCAAAGTTCCTCCTTGGAGAAGGCCACGAGGAGTCCAATATGAGAAGTTAGTACTCACATTTCCTCTATGTAGTTCTGCAGCTCTATGAGTACCGATACTACAAAAAAAACAAAAGCTAATGTTATTTCCTCCATTCATGATACAGCTAAAGTCAGGAGATTGTATGACATTGCAAACGTCCTGTCTTCACTGAATCTCATCGAGAAGGTAGGCCATAACAAAACAACTGATAAGTCAGCTGTACTTCAATTCAATGTCAAGCAATGTTTCTGAATTCAATGACAAGCAATGTTTCTGACTTCAGACGCAAGTAGACACCCGGAAGCCTGCATTCCGGTGGTTGGGCGTGGGGCAGAAACCAAAAGCAGAGAATGCTATCTCCGCAGCAAGGAAGACTCTACCGAACAAGAGAGCCTTTGGGACTGAACTCACCAACATTGGCATAAACAGAAGCAAACTGGATTCAACAGTCCAGAAGAAAGCAAAGCTCGCACAGGGTGGTGGAGATATCTTGAATAGCTACAAAGTGTCTGTGCAGGAGCAGCTCAGGCAGGTTAAGAGTGGTTTTGTTTATGGGCCTTTCCATCCATCCTGTGCAAGAAAACAGGAGCCTGATGATTGTAAGAATGCTGGACAAAGGAAGAGTACCCAGGATTGGGATAGCCTTGCTGATTCATTCCGGCCACAGTACCAGAACCAAGGTGGGTATATATCAGCACTTCTTTTACATGGTGTTGTTCCTTGTCAAAAGTTGCGCCATTTAAAACAATGAAAATTCTAACACTTTGTTGCCGCGGATATTAATTTCTTATAGGAAAATGCTTGTTGCTTGATTATGCTAGAAGTAGGATTTACACTATTACTAGCAATCTAGGCGAAGTTACAACATGATGTCTACCGAATATAACCCGATACACCTTTGGTTGATAACTTGCTATGCTTCCTATTTGGCATGCTAATGGGAACAGAAAGATGCCATAGTAATTAAAACATGGTATTAAAAAACCGACTTTCCAAATAATGATACTAACCACTAACCAAAGCTGTAGTTGTCACATGGATGCTACTATAATTGTCACATTCATACTAGGTTCTGCAATATTACTATATTTTTCACACTTGTACTAGTTTCTGCAGTATCGAGCTGGTGTTTGTTGGTAGACTTGGTCTATGTAAGTAGTAGATGCTCTCTGAATAATTTCCAGCATGGAAGATGTTTGTAGCTCGCTGCATATATGTGAAGATCATACCTTTGAAACCTTGGAATTCAGATTGGGCTCATATTAATAGTATAGTATCTCTCTGGAAGGAATTTCTTTGTTTCCTAAAAGCAAGTTATCTGTGAAAATAATAAGATAACCTACACTAGTACTTATTTGCCAGTTCTATCATAGAATTTCTCAACAAAAGAAAAGCCTACAGTGACACAATAGCATAGTATATGAGCTCTCTGGAAGGGAACTGTTTGTTTCTTAAAAGCAAGTTATCTGTGAACATAATACCATAACCCATACTAGTATTTATTGGCCAATTTTATTCTTTATGAATTGTGGAGTTTTAGCCTATGTTGGGAATTTCTCAACAATGAAAAGCCTATGGTTGACATTTAATTGCAATTCTGTTGCTTGAACTTCCTGCCATTGGATCATTAGTTTGCTGCATTTAATATTGAGAACTCATGGTTTCTTCCGCAATTTTCTGAATGCAGCCCTTGGTGACCTTTTCGTTCATTATGTGGATGCATGGAAGTCGTGGTACTCGGAATTTTCGCAGGGTAGCAGCATCATCCAGCAACACTTGGGCAAGCCTGTTAGCAAACAATTTTTGTAGGCAAACCATAGACTCAAGCACAGCAGTTCTTAGTGGGTGCTTGACTGCTTGGGATTCGACCTGTACAATTTGTCAAAATAGAAGAGGGGAAACAAGATGACTTAGGCCTAGGGATTCATTGTATTTACTCAATGCAGGAGATCTTTAGGCTCTTCTAGTCAGAAACGAGAGGGAACCATTTTTCTCATTGCCAATCTGTAACTTGTCTACTGTTCATTCTTGCGCGTACAAGCGTGCATATCTCTCTCTCGCTCTGCATTCTACGCTTCGATCATAGCATTCCCTGTGATTTATGCGTGTACCTTTTTGGCGACAATCCGCTGACATGAAATTCTTGATTCAGATAACAGATACTACATGAAAACAGTATTCGGTTGTAGTTTTTTTAGGATACGACTTGGATGGCCTCATCTGGCTTATGAAAGCACTTATGAAGTTAACCAAACTCAAAGCACTTCTCAAGCTAAGTACTTGGAGTAGTCAAACACTCAATTGTCATCCTTCCAAACTTATAATTTTTCAATTCAAGCAAACTGTTAGATCGCTATATATATACATTTAAAAAAAATTAGATTGCTATTCTGTGGAACTGTAACAACGTGAGTTGTACGTGTGAGGTGTGGCTGTGCCGTTTGCGTGTGTAAGCTGTGTGCCAGCTGGAGGTTGAGGCCGTGGGCCTAAGGTGTAAGGGGGTGGTTTATAAACCCCGGTTGTGGTTTGGACAAGGACATCGAGAATTAAGAGAAAATACTTCGTCCCTCTTCCCTCTCTGCCTCTCTTGCGTCCAATTTCTTCTCTGCCCCGTATCTTCTGCTCCAAGCCTCAAATTGAGCCATAAATCTCACGCCTCGAGCGATCGTAGGCAAGGGGGTAGTTACAGTGGTATCAGAGGTCTAATCGATCATGGATTGCGTTCCCGTCCGGCCTGCAGCTGTGAAATTCCTGGTGGAAGGTTTCAGATCGGAGCTGTATTTTGATTTAGGTCGAATTCGGCTCCGAACCGTGTCAATCCTGATACTGGTTGGATGGGCTTGACGAGCGATCCGCGATGGCGCCTCGAAAACCCTCACCGTAGACGCAGTTCGTACTAGCGGCGATGGGGGACTCGGCGGCGCGCACTGACAAAACACTCGCGGCGATCCGCGCAAACTTGGAGCTCGTCCAGACACAGATGGGATCTCTCGACGCACGCATCGGGTTGCTCGATTCCTCCTACCAGCAGGTGGTGAGTCAACTGGACTTCAACTCGCGCGCCGTCGGCGATCACACGCGGATTATGGACGGCATCGAGCGGCGCCAGGAAGCCTGTCCCAACAAATGGCGGCCACGACGGAGGCGGTGGCGAAGTTGGGGGCACCCAAGACATCTATCACAGTGGATTTGGAGTCGGGGAACATAGAGGCGGCGGACTCGCGCGGCAAGTCCATTCTCGGCTCTCCGATGTCAAGCAGCTCAGGCGGTGGCCCTGTGTTGGGCATGTCGAGGCCAGGCGCCGCGTCGGCACAACATCAACCTGATCAAGGCATTGGGGAGTTTGGAGGCGAGGGTGGAGGCGCTAGGGGGGCGGGGGCGACCACCGGACGAACACACTGGCGGCGGAGGCAAGCTACACCGAAGATGTCATTTCCCAAGATCGATGGCATCTTCCCTCGCATCTGGCACGATAACCGTATGAACTATTTTACGGTGATGAACACGACACCGTCAATGTGGCTAACTACGGCTCGTATGCACCTCGAAGATAATGCCAAACACTAGTTTCAGGTCTATATGCTCATAAATGGTGTTAGCTCTTGGGAAATTTTCATGGCGGCTATTGAGGCGAAGTTTGGAGTGGATGACCATAGACAATTCATGTCAGCTTTGATAAACTTGAAACAGGGAGGATCGGTTCAGAATACTGCACCGAGTTTTAGAACTCATGTTTAAGTTGTGTGGTCATAATCCCTACTATGATGAAATGATGTTTGTGGGGCATTTTTTGAGAGGGCTCAAACAGGGAATCAGGGGCATGTGTCATGTGCCAGAGATAGTGGAGAGGGCAATCATATTGGCACATGTTCAGGAGGATTTGGCTCACCAAAGCAAAGTATGGGCATCCAAGTTCAATACTACCGCGAGACCAGACACAGTGAAAACAACTACAAATTGGGCCAAGGGGAATTCTGGAAGGAAGGCAACTTAAGGAATACAAAATATCAAACGGGTTGTGTTACAAGTGTGGTGAGAAGTATGTGCCAACTCATGTGCGTGTGGTCAAGACGACGACAGTTGTGCAGGCTTTAACTGTAGAAGATCAAATATCCCCGAAAAGTTCCGCAACCGCCGTTATCGTCAATCCTAGATCAGAGGGGTTCTGAAGCTGTCTCTCGGCACCCTGCTGGATAGGAAATCATCACCGGAGGCCTCTACATCACTATGCCCGCCCCTGGAATGATGCGTGAGTAGTTCATTTTTGGACTACGGGTACATAGCAGTAGCTAGATGGTTATCTCCTCCTCATATGCCTCCATGTTTAGATCTCGTGAGCGGCCTAACATGATCGAGATTGATCTTATGTAATTCTCTTTGCTGTGTTTGTTGGGATCCGATGAATATTGAACTTATGCCAAGTTGATTATAGTCTTTATTTGCATATGTTATTTGTGATCTTGCATGCTTTCCTTTGCTAGTGGTTGCTCTGGCCAAGTAGTTGCTAGTGACTCCAAGAGGGATTATTTATGCTCGATAGTGGGTTCATGCCTCCTTTTCGCCCGTGCTCGAGTGACAAAAACGTGACGGGGGAGGATGTGTTGTTGCCACTAGGGAGAAAACAGCGGTGAGAGTGCCTGCGTGTACAATCCTTGCTTACATTACACTATTTAATGCAGTTATCTGTTGCTTGCAACTTAATACCTAAGGGGTTCGGATGATAACCTGAGGGTGGATTATTAGTCATAGATGCAGTTGGATTACGGTCTATGTATATTGTTGTAATGCCAACACTAAATATCATAGTAGTCATCATGTCATGAATGTGCACTATGGTGCAACCTTTATTTGTCAATTGCCCAGCTGTAATTTGTTCACCCAGCATGCTATCTTTTATGGAGAGACAACACTAGTGAACCTATGAACCCCGCTCCATTTTCTTACACTGTTAAACAAGCCTCTACAATTTACTTCTTTCTTTACTTGCTGCAAGCATACACCATTTTCCACACTATACGTCTAATCTTTGTTTTCAGCAAGACCGGTGAGATTGAGAACCTCACTGTACCGTTGGGACAAAGTATTTTGGTTGTGTTGTGTGCAGGTTCCACGTTGTTGCTGACACTGGTGAGCCATCACCACCGTCAGTGGCATCAACCTTCTGAAGTTCCTATTTCTCCTACTGGATTGATAACCTTGGTTCTTAACTAAGGGGAAAACTCCTACCGTTGTGCTCATCACACCCTCCTCTTGGGGTATCCCAACGAGTGCAAGATCTGCACCATCAAGGACTTTTTCTGGCGCCGTTGCCGGGGAGAAGCAAGTTTTCTGGCAAGGGGAGTCTCTCACTCTCAACCTCTTTATTTTGCTTATTGTCTTGTTTTTATTTTTGTCTTGTTTTGCTTCTCTTTATCAAGAACACACACAAAATTAGTTTACTTTATGGCTGTTATTTATTTGCTTGTTTTTATTTTTCTAAAATGAGTATTCCTGAAGTAGAGGTTCGTTCTTTTAGGCAACAAGGGGGAGAGAGTTTAAAAGATGCTTTGTATAGAATAAATGATGCTCATAATAGGTGCACAAAAAATATTCTACCTTGATACTCCAGAGAAATTTTTATATTGGTATTTCTGGCTGGTACAGGCATGTGTTAGATAATCTTACGGGTGGAAATTTTCTAGGAACTCCTGCCTTGGAAGCCTGCAATTTGATTGAAAGTTTGGTAGGAGCACCCCCCACTACAATTGTTAAAACTGAGACCACTTTGGAGGATGTTATTAATAAACTAAAATCTTTGGAAATGAACTTACCAATTTTCCTTGATAATGCTAGCAAAGTTAATGAATCAGTAATTACTATTGATAAAAGAATCACTGCTCTAGAAGCTAGAAACACTCATGATGATCAAAATTTTAGGATTGGTAAACTAGAGGAGGCTATGGGAACTTTAAGCTCAACTTTTTCATCTCTTAAATTCAAAAAGGATAAAGCGTTTGTAGGAAAGGAGCAAAGATTCATGTATGTTTCCAAGATAACTAAATCTAAATCTCAATGTGTGCTGAAAATTGCTAAAACAATTGATGAAACTAAGAGTGACCTTCATGTTGAATCTTCAGAAACACCTAGAGTGCCTAATGCTGCAAATAATGATTTAAAGGAAGTTATTAATCTTGATGCTTCTTCACTTGAAAATACTTGAGTTTCTTTCTATGCCTAGCTGAAAGGCGTTAAAGAAAAGCGCTACCGGGAGACAACCCGTATTATTTCTCTGTTTTCAACCCGTTTTCCTTTGTTTTCTTTTGTGTGCTTTGCACCTAGGTGTTGTCTATTTCCTTAGCAACCCCGCTGTATCTTTTATTTTGAGTTTTTGTTGAGCCAGGTAAAGCCTCTAGTGGAAAGTTGAGGCTATATTTCGGATTTCTGCGCAGGAAACAGATTTATTATGTCCACTGTTTATTACGTATATAATTGCAGAAAATTCAAAATGATCTGAGTTTTTTTGTGCGTAATCCTGGCGTCTATACGCAACTTTTCTTAGCTGACCACTTTTTGATTTGAGCAACAGAAGATTTTCTAAAAAAAATCATCTTTACATATTGTCCTGTTTTGACCGATTTCTGCCAATAATTGCATTTGCATCTTAATCACTTTCTTTTGGTGTTCTTTTGAGAAAAAGAGTTTTAAAATAAATTGTGACAGTAGCTAATGTGTTTTTGAGTGTTAGACATGTGTTGAAACTGCACCATGTGAATTTATTATTTCGACTGCACTAACGTTGCTAATGAAGATTGTGAGAAGTTTGGTGTGAAGGAAGTTTTCAAGGGTCAAGAGAAGAGGATGATATGACGTGATCAAGAAGAGTGAAAAGGTTAAGCTTGGGGATACCCCGGCGGTATATCCCAGCAAATTCGAAGAAGACTCAAGCGTCTAAGCTTGGGGATGCCCAAGGCATCCCCTTCTTCATCAACAAATTATCAAGTCACTTCTAGTGAAACTATATTTTTATTCGGTCACATCTTATGTGCTTTACTTGGAGCTCTTTTATTTTAGTTTTCAGTTGTTTTTTTTTTCTTTCAGTTTTTTTTTTGCAATAAGCTTGTTTGGACCCCAACATTTCTTTTATTAGAGAGTGACACGCTCCGCTTTTTCATGGGAATACTTTGTATTCTTAATCTTTGTCTGACTGCTGCATTTATTTAGCTCGTGTTTTGCATGCATCTCTTATTAGAGCTGTTAGTTTTAGTATTATGTGAGTACTCTCATGTTTGCTTGCTGTAGAATTTAGAGAGTTTTTTGTTAAAGCATATCTTGTATGGTGCTTGTTGGGAGAAAGAAACTGCTGCTTAAAATAGAATTTATAACAGTGCAAGTAGAAGCTCGTATAGACTGTTGCTAGAACCTTTTCATGCGATACTAAATGTTATTTTAGTTCTAAAGCCTTGTGATGTTGAGTAGCATGAATAGCCTCAAATAGTTGAAAGTATTTAATATGTCATTGAAAGATTCATGAGTTATTCTTGTCATAAGGAAGCATAAATTTATGGTATTCTCTTTCGAATGTTTTATTTGGTTGACTTGGCGCATGCTCACACCATGTTTATGACTATGAACCAGTCACGAATAGCCTCCATAACCACTTAGTCTATGAACTATGATACTGTTTATGCTTTAATTAATGATGTTTATGTCGCTATGCATGACTATGGCTCTTATGCTCTCTTGATTTGTCGCTCCTAGTCTTTTGCTAGACTCCACCTGTACTGAGTATGATCTCTACTCGTGCATCCAACTCACTTAAACCAAAGTTTTTCCCATTGTGTCCACCATACCTACCTACATGTGGTATTTAACTGCCACTCCAAGTAAATTGCTCATGCGTTACCTTTAGAACCTTCAAAATTACTCCTGCTTTATGTTCCTGTTTTTTCTCATGAGGACGTCAATAGAGAATCTTTATCTCACTTGTTGATTGGATTTCACACCCTGGACTAGTGGCTTCATCCGCTTATCCAAATGATAGAAGAGCTGGCAGCGGGGTTCCCAGCCCCAAATTAATACACACAAAATCTCCTCACTATTTTTGCCCCTGATTTATCAGTCAAAGCATAATTGTGTAAACAAATGAAAAAGAGGGAATAACTTCTACCCAGATGCGTCCTTCTCATGGGAGCCTCTCTTGTGAATCCAGTTAGCTTGTGACGTACTGTATTTTCTGTTTACCATTCGTTGACATTAGCATATATCTCCCAAAATATAGACACTCCTCCATGGTATGTGATTTTTTGCAGGCACCCGAGAATTCGGTTAGCCATTGTTTGTGAAAGATGGATGGGAGGAGTGTCAAACTTTTAATACCTCTGTTTAATAAAATAAAAAGCTATAGCACATGAGTCCCTTCTTCCCTTGGCGAAGGGCCTTTCTTTTCCTTTTATGTTGAGTCTCCATCTTCTAACTTTATGCACAGTTGAGAGAGAAATTTTCCATTCTTAGTTCTACATGCATTGTCCCATAAACATCAATAATTACTTCATGATGTGATATCATTTGTTCTTAAATTATTTGCTCTAGTCTTCCTCATGAACTTTGAAGGTGTCCTGGCATTTATGTTTTGCCCCACTCTTAAGGACTAGCGAAATATCACTTTGACATGCTTTCTCTATACCTGAAACAAACGTTTATCTTTCTTTGCATTATTTCTCATGATCCTTTATTTGAGATACTCTTCATGATGAAAAGTGATTGCTTTGATTTATTATTAAAGTTCTATGTATCATGTTTGTGTTTGAAGTTCTATGATCTCAGCTTGCATATGCCTTTACATTTTTATGATCAAGATTATGTTAGTAGCATGTCACCTTAGAAATTATTGTTTTATCGTTTACCTACTCGAGACGAGTAGGAACTAAGCTTGGGGATGCTTGATACGTCTCCAACGTATCTATAATTTCTGATTCTCCATGATAATATTATGCCAATTGCTACATGTTTCCTCCCTTGTTTATGTCATTTTTACACGTTTTCCGAGACTAACCTATTAACAAGATGCCAAGTGCCAGTTCCTTGTTTTTTGCTGTTTTTTATTTCAGAAAAGTTGTTCTAGAAATACTCTCGGAATTGGACCCCACAAAGCCCGAAGTGTCTATTTTTCCCGGAAGCATCGAGAAGCCGAAGAGGAGACGAAGAGGGGCATCAGGGGGCCCACACCATGGGGTGGCGCGCCCCCTTGGCTGCGCTAGGGGGTGGTGTGGGGCCCCCAGGGCTCCACCGCCTCTGCCCTTTCGCCTATTTATTCCCCCGGATGGAAAACCCTAGATACCTGATCAAATATCCCCGAAAAGTTCCGCAGCCGCCGTCGTCGTCAACCCTAGATCAGGGGGGTTCTGAAGCTGTCTCTCGGCACCCTGCCGGAGAGGAAATCATCACCAGAGGCCTCTACATCACCATGCCCGCCTCTGGAGTGATGCGTGAGTAGTTCATCCTTGGACTACGGGTACATAGCAGTAGCTAGATGGTTATCTCCTCCTCATATGCCTCCATGTTTAGATCTCGTGAGCTGCCTAACATGATCGAGATTGATCTTATGTAATTCTCTGTGCTGTGTTTGTTGGGATCCGATGAATATTGAACTTATGCCAAGTTGATTATAGTCTTTATTTGCATATGTTATTTGTGATCTTGCATGCTTTCCTTTGCTAGTGGTTGCTCTGGCCAAGTAGTTGCTAGTGACTCCAAGAGGGAGTATTTATGCTCGATAGTGGGTTCATGCCTCCTTTTCGCCTGTGCTCGAGTGACAGAAACGTGACGGGGGAGGATGTGTTGTTGCCACTAGGGAGAAAACAACGGTGAGAGTGTCCGCATGTACAATCATTGCTTACATTACACACATTGTTTAATGCAGTTATCTGTTGCTTGCAACTTAATACCTAAGGGGTTTGGATGATAATCTGAGGGTGGATTATTAGTCATAGATGCAGTTGGATTACGGTCTATGTATATTGTTGTAATGCCAACACTAAATATCATAGTAGTCATCATGTCATGAACATGCACTATGGTGCACCTTTATTTGTCAATTGCCCAGCTGTAATTTGTTCACCCAGCATGCTATCTTTTATGGAGAGACAACACTAGTGAACCTATGAACCCCGTTCCATTTTCTTACACTATTAAACAAGCCTCTACAATTTCCTCCTTTTTTCACTTACTGCAAGCATACACCATTTTCCACACTATACGTCTAATCTTCGTTTTCAACAAGACCGGTGAGATTGAGAAACTCACTATACCGTTGGGACAAAGTATTTTGGTTGTGTTATGTGCAGGTTCCACGTTGTTGCTGACACCGGTGAGCCATCACCACCGTTAGTGGCATCAACCTTCTGAAGGTCCTCTCTCTCCTACTGGATTGATAACCTTGGTTCTTAACTAAGGGGGAAAACTCCTACCGTTGTGCTCATCACACCCTCCTCTTGGGGTATCCCAACGAGTGCAAGATTAGCACCATCAGATAGAGTGCGTATTCGAGCCTTGGTACAGAATCAAGTGATGCTTTTACTGGTGGACTCGGGTTGTAGCCATAGTTTTATCAGCACAACATTTGTGGACATGTTACAATGTTCAACAAAGGAAATTCTGTCTGTTTCAATGAGGGTGGCAAACGATGAAGTGATGCCCTGGAATCACATGATACCTAAGTTTGAGTGGTGGATCAATGTGGAGACATTTGAGCATGACATGCGTGTGTTGCCATTAGGGGCATATGATGCCATCTTAGGCATGGATTGGCTGAAACCGCAAGGGGATATGTCATGCAATTAGGCACAAAAGACTTTGAAATTCATGCACAAAGGAAAAGAGATAATATTGCAAGGAATTCAACCAGCACCTCTTGGTGAGTTACAAGAAGTTCCTGTGGAAAACTGGTAAAATGGAGCAAAGGAAACGAAGTATGGGCTGTTGTTGTATTGTCTACAGTAACTGAAATTGAAACTCACTCAGTGCCAGAGGAGATTCAGTCAGTATTGTCAGAATTCTCCGCGGTATTCTCAGAAGTCAAATCCCTGCCACCTCAACGTATCTATGAACATACAATTCCGTTGAAGCCAGGGGCAATGCTAGTGAATGCGGGTTCATGCAGATACTATCCTCTGCACAAAGACGAGATCGAGCGTCAGGTAGCGGCAATGTTGGAAGCAAGGGTGATCTCGCAATCGATGAGCCCATTTGCCTCACCAGTTTTGTTAATACAGAAGAAGAATAGTTCGTGGCGATTCTGTGTAGACTACATACGTCTGAACGAGCTCACCATTCGCAACACCTTTCCTATGTCGGTGATTGACGAGTTTTTAGACGAACTGGCAGGCGCACGACATTTCTCCAAACTGGACCTTCGTGCGGGCTATCACCAGATCAGGATGCACCCAGATGATGAGGCTAAAACTGCATTCAGAACCCATCATGGACATTACCAGTTCAGGATGATGCCATTTGGATTATCAAATGCCCCATACACATTTCAGTGCGTCATGAATGAAGTATTACTGCCCTGCCTTCGTAAATTTGCACTGGTTTTTATGGATGACAAACTGATCTACAACGCCTCTCTCGCAGACCATACAACACATTTAGCCACAGTACCGAAACTGCTACAGGACAGTTAGTTATTTGTGAACCCGTCGAAATGTTCTTTTGCCCAACCAGAACTGGAGTACTTGGGGCATATTGTCTCGCGTAATGGGGTATCTACAAATAAAAAAGGCAGCCATGCAGTCTTGGCCTCGGCCATCAAATGTTACGGAACTACGAGGTTTCCTGGGATTGACATGGTACTACAAGAAGTTTGTCAAGGCTTATGGGATAATTTCCAAAACGTTAACAAATTTCCTAAAGAAGAAAGAATTTTTTTGGTCTAACGAAGCACAGGAGGCTTTCGTAGCACTCAAGGCAGCAATGTCCAGTACACCAGTGCTACAATTACCCGATTTTGCCAAGCAATTTGTGATCGAGACGGACGCGCATTGGGGCAGTACTGATGCATGAGGGGAAACCGGTAGCATTTCTCAGCAAAGCTTTAAGTATGCAGCATCGTACTATGTCCATTTACGAGAAGGATTTCTTTCCTTTAATCATGGCAGTAGAGCGCTGGCATCCGTACGCATTGCGTGGTAAGTTTTCTATCAGAACAGACCACCAAACCACCAAAGTTAACCTTTCTGGATGAACAAGTGTTATATTCAACCATACAAAGGAAAGCTATGGCCATGTTTATGGGTTTACGGTACAAAATAATACACAAAAAGGGGAGTGAAATTCTAGCAAATGCTTTGTCTAGAGTGGCACATGCTCTGGATTGTAATGCCATATCTTCAGTTAGACCTACTTGGCTACATGAAGTGCTGAATTCGTATGCTACTAACCCAGAAGCACAACAGAAATTACATGCTCTTGCACTGTCCAGTCCTGATGAGCAAGGTTATGAATTGTCCCGGGGGATGATTCGTTACAAAGGCAAGATTTGGATTGGCAACAATTCTGCAGTTCAAACCAAACTCATATTTGTGTTCCATGCCAGCGCAATGGGAGGGCACTCTGATATTTTGCCTACATATCTCAAGATCAAGAAACTATTTGCCTGGATGGGGATGAAAGTGGCGGTGGAACACTTTGTCAAACAATGCACCACATGCCAACAGGCCAAACACGAGTTGACTCATCCCGCAGGACTTCTGCATCCATTACCTACACCAAAAGGAAATTGGCAAGACTTGTTGATGGACTTTATCGAAGGACTACCAATGTCTCATGGAGCTAATGTAATCATGGTGGTAGGTCAGTTGTCTAAGTATGCTCATTTCGTTCCACTTAAGCATCCATTTTCAGCGGTCACAATGGCTCAAGCATTGTTGGGTTCAGTGGTTAAACTGCACATAGTAGCAGTGTCGATAGTTCCAGATAGAGACAGGATATTCACCGGTCAGTTATGGAAAGAGTTGTTCAAAGCGCTGGGTACCAAATTGTAGTTTTCCACAGCATATCACCCACAATCACATGGGCAAATTGAGCGGGTCAATCAGTGCCTGTAGATGTTTTTGCATTGTGTTGTTCATGAAGACCCGAAGCAGTGGAGGAAATGGCTGCCCTTGGCTGAGATGTTCTCCACACACCACTCTGCAATTGGTGTTCTCCCTTCAAAGTTGTCTATGGTACAAAACCCAATTTAGTGTCCCTATCTCCAATGACAAGCATTCGAGCTCCTAAGGCTGCAACTCTGCTACAAGAAAGGCAAGAACAAATGCATAGAATCAAAGAACATTTGACTGTCGCACAAAATCGCATGAAGATGCAGGCTGACCAACATAGGTGTGAACGGGTGTTCCAGGTTGGGGGGCAAGTGTTGCTCAAGTTACAGCCATACGTGCAAACTTCGGTGGTAAA
Organism: Alopecurus myosuroides; assembly: GCA_028641055.1. Taxonomy (NCBI): domain Eukaryota; kingdom Viridiplantae; phylum Streptophyta; class Magnoliopsida; order Poales; family Poaceae; genus Alopecurus; species Alopecurus myosuroides. Next base: position 83,751,362 of record CM054060.1, read on the forward strand.
CAGACCATGCCCGAAGCTAACTCTGAAGTTCTTTGGCCCTTTTCATGTTCTGGAGAAAATTGGGCCAGTAGCATAGTAGCTTGACCTGCCAGCAACCAGCGCTATTCATCTAGTGTTCCACGTCTCACAACTCAACGGTTATACTCCCGACTTCACTGCAGTATATACTAAATTGCCCTCTCCACCAGCTCTGGATGCAACTGACACTGAACCAAAAGACATTCTTGATGGACGTGTGGTGAAGAAGGGGAATACTGCAATAACCTAGGTCCTGATCAAGTGGAAGAACATTCCGGCGACATTGGCAACATGGGAAGACATGTACGTGATCCAAACTCGTTACCCAAATGCGCTTGCTTGGGGACAAGCAAGTTCTCCAGCGGGCGGAGATGTAACAACATGAGTTGTACGTGTGAGGTGTGGTTGTGTCGTTTGCGTGTGTAAGCTGTGTGCCAGTCGGAGGTTGAGGCCGCGGGCCTAATGTGTAAGGGGCTAGTTTAAAAAACACTAGCAACGGAAAGCATGCAAGATCACAAATAACATATGCAATAAAGACTATAATCAACTTGGCATAAGGTCAATATTGATCGGATCCCAGTAAACACAGCATATAGAATTACATAAGATCAATCTCGATCATGATAGGCAGCTCACGAGATCTAAACATGGAGGCATATGTGGAGAAGACAACCATCTAGCTACAGCTACGAACCCGTAGTCCAAGGATGAACTACTCACGCATCACTCCGGCGGCAGGCATTGTGATGTAGAAGCCTCCGGTGATGATCTCCTCTCCGGCAGGGTGCCGGAAACAGCTTCAAAACCCCCCCGATCTAGGGTTGACGGTGACGGCGGTTGCGGAACTTTTTCGGGGATTTTGATCAGGTGCTTAGGGTTTTCCATCCGGGGGCCTTAAATAGGCGAAAGGGCAAAGGTGGTGGAGGCCAGGAGGGCCCACATCCATAGCTAGCGCGGCCAGGGGGCCGCGCCACCCTATGGTGTGGCCCCCCTGTTGCCCCTCTTCGACTCCTCTTCGGTATTCTGGATGCTACCGGGGAAAATAGGACTTCCGGGCTTCGAACTTTCCAATTCCGAGAATATTTCCAGAACAACTTTTCTGAAACTAAAAATAGCAGAAAATAGGGAACTGGCTCTGTGGCATCATGTCAATAAGTTAGTCCGGAAAATCGATTAAAATGACATAAAGAAGGGAGAAAACATGTAGCAATTGGCATAATATCATCATGGAGCATCAGAAATTAGGGATACGTTTATGACGTATCAGAAACCATTCTTTAGCTCTTCCTCTCAAAGAGAAAGGAAATAATTTCAGTTTAATAATATTTCCATCCACATCTTTATACTTTTGCATCTCACATAGTTCAACAAAATTATTAAGGTGAGCAGCAACATCATCAGTACTAACACCAGAAAGTTGCTCTTTCATAACAAGATTTAATAAAGCAGATTCAATTTCATAGAAAACAATAGTAGGAGAAGGTGGAGCAATAGGTGTGCAAATAAAATCATTGTTGTTTGTGCTAGTGAAGTCACACAACTTAGTATTCTCAGAGGAACTCATTTTAGCAAAATAAAAGCAAGCAAATAACTATCAGCTATGAAGTAAACTATTTTTTTTTGTGTTTTTGATATAAAGAAGCAAAACAAGACAAAAATAAAAACAAGATAATAAACAAAATAAAGAGTTTGAGAGTGAGAGACTCCCCTTGCCAGAAGACTTCTTTCTCCCCGGCAACGGCGCCAGAAATTCCTTGATGCTCGCAATGGCGAGAGAAATTCCTTGCAGAAATTCCTGTGTGTTGGGAACCCCAAGAGGAGGGTGTGATGAGTGCAGTGGTAAGAATTTCCCTCGGTTAAGAACCAAGGTTATCAATCCAGTAGGAGAAAAAGGATCTTCGGAAGGTTGATGCCACTGACAGTGGTGATGGCTCACCGGTGTCAGCAACAACGCGGAACCTGCACACAACACAACCAAAATACTTTGTCCCAACGGTACAGTGAGGTTGTCAATCTCACCGGTCTTGCTGAAAACAAAGATTAGACGTATAGTGTGGAAAATAATATATGCTTGCAGTAAGTAAAGAAAGCAGGAAATTGTAGTGGTTTCTTTAACAGTGTAGGAAAATGAACCGGGGTTCATAGGTTCACTAGTGGTGTCTCTCCATAAAAGATAGCATGCTGGATGAAAAAATTACAGCTAGGCAATTGAAAAAATAAAGGTTGCACCGTAGTGCACATTCATGACATGATGTCTACTATGATATTTAGTACGGGCATTATAACAATATACGTAGACCGTAATCCAACTTCATCTATGACTAATAATCCACCCTCAGGTTATCATCCGAACCCCCATAGGTATTAAGTTGCAAGCAACAGATAATCGGATTAAGCAATGTGTGTAATGTAAGCAATGATTGTGCACGCGGGCACTCACACCGCTGTTTTCTCCCTAGTGGCAACATCACATCCCCCCCGTCACGTTTCTGTCACTCGAGCACAGGCGAAAAAGAGGCATGAACCCATTATCGAGCATAAATACTCCATCTTGGAGTCACTAGCAACTACTTGGCTAGATCAACCACTAGCAACGGAAAGCATGCAAGATCACAAATAACATATGCAATAAAAGACTATAATCAACTTTGCATAAGTTAAGTATTCATCGGATCCCAGCAAACACAACACAGAGAATTATATCAGAACAATCTCGGTCATGTTAGGCAGCTCACGAGATCTAAACATTGAGGAATAGGAGGAGAAGACAACCATCTAGATACTGCTATGGACCCGTAGTCCAAGGAGGAACTACTCACGCATCACTCCGGAGGCAGGCATGGTGATAAAGAGGCCTCTGGTGATGATATCCTCTCCGACAGGATGCCGGGAGACAGCTTCAGAACCCCCCTGATCTAGGGTTGATGACGACGGCGGCTGCAGAATTTTTCGGGGATTTTTTATCAGATGTCTAGGGTTTTCCATCCGGGGGAAATAAATAGGTGAAAGGGCAAAGGCGGTGGAGCAGTGGGGGCCCCACACCACCCCCTGGTGCAGCCAAGGGGGTGGCGCCACCCCATGGTGTGGGCCCCCTGGTGCTCGTCTTCGACTCCTCTTCGGTCTTCTGGATGTGTCGAATATACATCTCAACAAGTCCCTCGGGTGAACCCATAGGGTTTTGATTTGGAGAATGTGTAGGCGCTGGTGACAATCGTCGGCTAGGCAGGGGACACGATTTACCCAGGTTCGGGGCCCTCGTAGAGGTAAAACCCTTACTCCTACCTCTGTCGATCTGTATTAACGAGTAGATCGGTTACAATGGGGGGTTGCTCAAGTCGAGAGTATGAGCTCGATCTCAAGGCTTGGTGGTGCGGTATTACTTGGTCCCTCTCCTGTGGTTCTCCTGGCCTTATATAGGTGGCCAGGTCTCAAACCGTACCCGGAGAGGACTCGAACTCTATCCTAAAGTCGGTTACAAGTTTCCTAACTTGACCCGCAAGGCTTTGCGGGTGGGCTCCAAGTGGGCCTTCTAGAGTAATCCTTGACGCTTCCTTTGGAGCTTGGGCTGTGGGCTTGACACCGGGTAGGCTCATCCGACAGGCCTAGGATCCATCCCTTCGTCAGTATTGTGGTGACCCGACATACCACTGCATGTAGTAGTACACCAGTCGTTGATGTAACACTCACAGAACACCATTCCGCAAATATTACATCCCTCAGGGTGGTACAACAGAAACATTGCGGGCCAGATTTTCATACAACAGATATATTACAAAACAAAGTGTACAGACAAAAAGATGAGCTCACAATGAGGTCATCCATTATTGAAGTTAGAACGCCAACTGAAAAGTAAACAGATGCTAACACGGGAACTCAACAGCCAACAAGAGACTATGGCTGCTCGATTCAACCATGATAAGTTCTTGTTTAGACTAGGCTAAACCTAGTCAGACTCATCCCCATTGGGGTCAACTCCGTACTGGATGAGATAGTCAACTCCTTCCACTCCACCGGAGAGGTCCGGTTCTTCGTAGAAGATATCTTCCTGGCCTCCAAGGATGTTGAAGGATGCTTCTTCTAAGTTCTCATAGCCTAAGCAGGGGTCAAACGGGATTGAATGAGTAACGAGCGTTACTCAGCAAGTTCTTGTGAGTACAGAGTTAATGAATGCACTAACTAAGGTCCTCGACTCTAAGGAGTCTAGACAGATGCAAGTTTTGTCAAAACTTTCTTCAAAAGATTTCTTTTAATACTGAAAACTATGCCCGCCAGATCTTCACAGGACTAGAACTTCATGGAGTTGCCTTTCCTGCGGCGTTCGCAGCTCCTTCCCGGAACAAGGGGTAACATGACACATCCTTTTACACTCTGCAGAGGTGCGTTACTTTACCCATGGACGACCAAGACCATGTTGCACAACCAGGCGCGCGATCCTGTCCACTCCCACTCAGGTGTGGGGCCCGGTTGTTGGTCCAAGCCAAACCGTGCTTCTCCGCACAACGCATGCCCACCCATTTCCACCAGCAGGTTGAACGCCTGATTCCACCCCTCACGATGGAGATCTACGCTCCTCTGGCAGACACTCATAGACCCCAGAGCCCGTGGGACGTAAGGGCTCCCACCCATGTGCATGTAGTCCCGCAAGACCTACAGCGTACGTCTCTGGCAGTCCGTTGACATGCGAACGAGAAAAGTATCACGGATGACTTTCTCCCCTCATAGAAGATCCATGGTCAACGCGAATTTATGGCGCAAGAATCCTGACGGCATTTGTAATTAATTCCTAGGTAATACTTTCCCATGCAGATAGAACCTTCCTTAGACCTATTCATCTTACCATGGTTCCATCCGCCCACCAAACAGAACACTACCACTCGGGTAGTCATTCAATTAGTCATATTATTATAAAAATAGGATCATGCATTCTTTTCGGAATAGGTGGTAATACGATAGGGTTTTTGAAAATAGTTGTTATGAAATAATTCAAGGGACATGAGCAAGTGATGAACTTGCCTGGGTACGGACATGTATTGAAGTCTGAAGCTTGAGGTGGATCCTGACTTCCTTGTTCTACAAAATACCATCATTGTTCGGTAAAGACAATGTTTAAAGAAGCAAATGATGCTATTATGCATAATGATGGGATGTATGCAATTTTTGAAGGATCATTTGGAATAATAAATCTTTGATAAAAACTTGTTTTGTTTGATCACACTATTCTCCATGATTAATGATTATTGATGTTGTTATTATTATTTTATTATATTTTTATTAATTTAATTAATTGATTGGATATTTATTGTTTTCTCAGAGACATGAATTATGAAATGTTTTGAAATGACTAACTATAGAATTTGAAAGGATACAATCTGAGTTGATTTACTTATTCTAAACAAGTTGTTATTATAAATTACTATTTCAAAATAATCAATTTTAAGACTATAAATATTATGGTGATATTATGCTTAATAGTTTATATACAAAAACTTGTACTGATTTGATAAGTATTTAAATTCAAATTAATTGAAATTTGTATAATTGTAGGTATTATTTTATAAATCTTTTATTAAAATTTTAGGGTAATTACCCATCTGCCCCTAAGGCTGACAGGTGGCCCCAGGGGTTAGGGTTGGATCTAACCCACTGGTCTGGTCGGGCCGGACCAGACCAGGCGCACACCGAGCCCCCCATCTCCTTCTTCCCCTCCCTCTGCGCGAGGCGACGCAGAGGCGATCCATCGCCTCCCCACTCCGGCGATTTCTCCGCCCCGCTCTGACCATCTCCGCCACCGTGACCTGGCGCCACTTCTTCTCCTCCCTGCCCGCTACTACGCCTCCCTCCTCGATCTGAGTTTCTCCCTGTGTGGCTCCCGTGGCAACCTCAAACCCTAACCCTAGGTTTCGGTACCCGGGGTGCTCCTCCACCTCTCCGGTGACCTTGGCTCCTCGATGTGACTCCTGGAGGCTCCAGGAGGTGGATGTGCTGCTGTTGCTGCTTCTGTGGCTCGGTTTCCGGAGACGCCGCCACCGGGACGGCCTTCTGGGGCAACCGTGGCTCGCCGCCGTGCTCCCCTGACCATCCGGATGTGGTCACCATGATGGTGACCACCTGTAAGTGCCTCTCTTCTCTTTCTCTGCACTCTCACCTCTCTCCCTCTCTCGGACTCCTACCTCCCCTTGCTCTGGAGCCTAGCCATCGAGCTAGCTCATACCGTGTTTCCCTGTGATGCTCTCAGTGAACTGGTGATTTATTGGTTAGCATTGGATTTTGCCTTATGATTTACTTGATGTATGAAACATGGAAATCATGCCATGATCTGTGATGGATGAGGAATTTTTATTGTGTACCTAGATTAACCCTCTGTTGTTATGCGCTGTGAGATGTTACTGGTTATGGAGCTGGTGCTGTTAGTGAGAAATCGTTTTGGAATTCACTCCCAATGTTATTTCTGGGTACTGATACCCTAGGGTTATTCCCTGTAACAAACCCTGTTGGTTGGCTATCTGATAAGCTCCTGGTAGCAAACATATGTTATCCTACGTTCTGTGGATGTGCTATGCTATTTGATAGGTGTTACTCTGAATAATTATTCAGAGAATATGCCATCAATCCTCGTTTCCTAGTTACTGTTTTTATGTCACGATTCCTTGGTTCTGGGGTATCAGATCCTTGGATCTGGTGCCCAGCAACCATGTGTGTGTGTGGCATAATCCAGTGCACCTGGCTATTGATTTGACTCTAAATCCCTTTGCTATAAACCTTTATATCTTGATTCTTTGTATCAGATGATAAGAACAGAGCACTACACCTGATATATTTTCCTTCTTTGAGACTTATAATTTAAGAACAGATACTTTCACTAGTTCTCTTAGCCCTCAAGCCAATGATGCATAGCCTGAGGCCTTTACTAAATAAGAACAGATACTGGACTTAACAAATCAATCCCAATGATGAATTTAGCATAGCATCTCTATGCCTATCTGAGGGTACTAGCACCCCCGGGTACTGATACCCTAGGGTTATTCCCTGTAACAAACCCTGTTGGTTGGCTATCTGATAAGCTCCTGGTAGCAAACATATGTTATCCTACGTTCTGTGGATGTGCTATGCTATTTGATAGGTGTTACTCTGAATAATTATTCAGAGAATATGCCATCAATACTCGTTTCCTAGTTACTATTTTTATGTCACGATTCCTTGGTTCTGGGGTATCAGATCCTTGGATCTGGTGCCCAGCAACCATGTGTGTGTGTGGCATAATCCAGTGCACCTGGCTATTGATTTGACTCTAAATCCCTTTGCTATAAACCTTTTTATCTTGATTCTTTGTATCAGATGATAAGAACAGAGCACTACACCTGATATATTTTCCTTCTTTGAGACTTATAATTTAAGAACAGATACTTTCACTAGTTCTCTTAGCCCTCAAGCCAATGATGCATAGCCTGAGGCCTTTACTAAATAAGAACAGATACTGGACTTAACAAATCAATCCCAATGATGAATTTAGCATAGCATCTCTATGCCTATCTGAGGGTACTAGCACCCCCGGGTACTGATACCCTAGGGTTATTCCCTGTAACAAACCCTGTTGGTTGGCTATCTGATAAGCTCCTAGTAGCAAACATATGTTATCCTACGTTCTGTGGATGTGATATGCTATTTGATAGGTGTTACTCTGAATAATTATTCAGAGAATATGCCATCAATCCTCGTTTCCTAGTTACTGTTTTTATGTCACGATTCCTTGGTTCTGGGGTATCAGATCCTTGGATCTGGTGCCCAGCAACCATGTGTGTGTGTGGCATAATCCAGTGCACCTGGCTATTGATTTGACTCTAAATCCCTTTGCTATAAACCTTTATATCTTGATTCTTTGTATCAGATGATAAGAACAGAGCACTACACCTGATATATTTTCCTTCTTTGAGACTTATAATTTAAGAACAGATACTTTCACTAGTTCTCTTAGCCCTCAAGCCAATGATGCATAGCCTGAGGCCTTTACTAAATAAGAACAGATACTGGACTTAACAAATCAATCCCAATGATGAATTTAGCATAGCATCTCTATGCCTATCTGAGGGTACTAGCACCCCCAACCCCTCTTGTGTGCAACTTAGCCAGAAAATGGCTTAGAGGGTACTCAGGATATTCACCTTATGTGTGAATCAAAATGGTTGGTGGAGTTTGGTGCTTGTGGATTGCTTGCTTTTCTCCTTGTGCTCCCTGGTACCTTGGCCTTGATTGCTTGATTGCAAGTTTGCAATCACTTGCTCCAGTATCCAGTGGAGTGATTGATTGGGTGGTGTTCTTTCCTGTTCTTTTGTGCTTGAGCAGGGGAATATGAGGTGTGTGTTTTCCCCATACGACTGTTGGGGATTTTATACTCCAGTTTCAGTTTTGACAGCACCAAAGGTGGTGCCTGAGTGTGCTGTGTGCTTGCTTGTGACTAAGCTGCTTACTATCTCGTGAGTGTGTTGTGTACCTGCCACCTAGTGAAGAGATATTTCACAGTACACGGTTGGTCTCATCCATGCCGTGCACTAGACACTCAGTTGATCTTATCCTTGCCTGGTGATATATTTTTGTGATGCCATTTGTAATTCCCTGCCTATGCCTGTGATGCTGGTCTGAGGCTAATTTAATCAGAACAGATACTACCTATTAGGCCTAAACCCTATGATGATCAATCACTGCATCTCACTGACAACCTGAGGGTACTAATCCCCTCCTAACTCTGTGTTTTTTGGTTTAGTGTTTTTGTTTTGCAGGTTTGAAGAATTTGGATGCAATGGAGTAGTTAGGTTTAGTTCTAGGTTTAGTCCTTGTATTAGCTTAATGGTATAACTTTTGTAATGTATCTTTCTTTTGATCTCATTGTAAGAACATTGTATCATTTGTATTTTCATCAATAAAGTGTAATTGTTGTTTCTATAATTGTACTTGTTATTATTAAGGAATATTTCCATATTTGCTATTTCAATTTTGCTTTGAGTAGTTAAGCTTAAGATATAACCTTGTCTTTTCAATTTGATTTCAAATTTAATTACAAATCAAATTCAAATTCAACTTGTCCTAAATTCAAATAATTCAAACACTAGTTTCTCAAATTCAAATAATACCCGGAGGTCATGTCGAAATTCCACCGACTAACAGTAACAAGTTCTATCAAAGCATCAGTTACTGGGTAGAACCTTATTCACTCCGGGGTTTTAACTTTGCGAAAAATTTATTGAGGTTTTGCAAACACATGCATGCAGATGCACAAATTTATATTCTACCCCTCGTGAGTTCCTAAACGCTGGGACATTACAGTCTTCCCTCCTTAACGAGAACTTCGTCCCGAAGTTGTAACAATAATACCTGAATAGCTCGGGGTAGTTCTGTCGTAATTCCTCTTCCTTCTCCCAGGTAGCTTCACGTTCAGGATGATGTTTCCACTGTACCTTACAGTACTTTATTGCTCGGTTTCGGAGTCTCTTCCAATCTTCGGCTAGAATCTTTTCTGGTTCCTCCACATATGTGAGATCTGATTCCAATTCTAACTCCTCCTGATTAACAGAATCTTCCGGCTCCTTCAAACACTTTCGGAGTTGGGATACGTGGAAAACATTGTGAACTTGTTTTAATCTTTCAGGTAGCTGTAAAGTATAGGCTACATTCCTATTCTGAGCCAGAATCTTGTAAGGTCCTATATACCGAGGACTTAATTTTCCCTTAACTCCGAACCTCATGAGCCCTTTCATTGGACTAACTCGAAGATTGACCATATCCCCAATTTCGGGTTCCCATGTTCTTCTCTTCTGATCTGCATAACTTTTTTGACGACTTTGAGCTATCTTCAAACGATCTCTGACGATGTCAACAATACGTTGTTGATCCTTGATGTAATCTGGTTCAAATTCAGACTTGCCTCCGGTCTCGAACCAACAAATAGGTGATCTACACTTCCGTCCATATAGAACTTCAAAGGGTGCTGCTTTAAGACTACTTTGATAACTATTGTTGTAGGAGAATTCTGCTAATGGTAAATGTTCATCCCATGATCCTCCAAAATCAAGGACACATGCCCGAAGCATGTCTTCTAGAATCTGATTAGTTCTTTCAGTTTGCCCCCCGGTCTGAGGATGATAAGCAGTACTGAAATCTAGTTGGGAACCTAAAGCTTCATGGAGTTTTCTCCAGAATACTGAAGTAAACACAGATCCTCGATCTGAAACTATTCGCTTCGGAACACCATGTTTACTGACTATCTCTTTGACATAAACATTTACCAGCTTCTCAGCGTTATCCTTCTGGTTTACTGCTAGAAAATGTGCACTTTTGGTCAACCTATCCACAATGACCCAGATCATATCCTTTTGGGTTTTAGTCATTGGTAATCCTGTAATAAAATCCATTCCAATTTCTTCCCACTTCCATTTCGGAATCTCTAAGGGTTGTAATGGTCCTGCTGGACTTTGATGTTCAGCTTTTACTCTTTGGCATGTGTGACATTCTGAAACATACTTGGCAATCTCTCTCTTCATATTGTTCCACCAAAATATATCTCTGAGATCCATGTACATTTTGGTACTTCCAGGGTGAATAGAGTACGGTGTCTCATGTGCCTCCCGAAGTATCAACTTCTTGATCTCCGGAATATCCGGTACACAAAGCCTCTTGTTGAACCATAATGAACTATGTTCTCCTAAGTGAAATTCGGAAGGTCTTCCTTCCTCAATTCTTTGGATTTCTTCTTTTATGAATGGATCTTCGTCTTGCCGCCGAATTATCTCATTCTTAAGATCACTTGTTCTTTCCTCCATGACTTGCATGGTATACAAGCCCCCCAAAGATTGTACTTCCAGTATCTCAATCTCTGCTTGTTCTATTTTTCTCTGCAGTTCTTTTGGCAATTCATATTGAATTGGTTGACTTTCAGTACTCTTCCGGCTTAAAGCATCAGCTACCACATTAGCTTTCCCCGGTGTATAATTGATGGTAAGATCGTAATCCTTGATCAATTCTAACCATCTCCTCTGCCTCATATTTAACTCTTTCTGAGTGAAGAAATATTTGAGACTCTTATGGTCTGTGTAAAGCTCACACTTCGATCCATAAAGAAATGACCTCCACTTTTTCAAAGCAAACACTACCGCTCCCAATTCTAAATCATGAGTTGGGTAGTTAACTTCATGTGGTTTGAGTTGTCTTGAACCATAAGCTATCACCTTACGATCTTGCATGAGTACACAACCTAATCCACTCTTGGATGCATCACAATATACGGTGTAATCCTTCCCTGGTTCAGGTACTGCTAAGATTGGAGCTGTTGTTAAACGTTTCTTCAACTCTTGGAAACTAGCTTCGCACTTATCTGACCATACGAAAGGAGTATTCTTCCTTAGCAAATTTGTCATTGGCCCGACTATTTTAGAGAATCCTTCAATAAATCTTCTATAATACCCGGCCATTCCAAGGAATCCTCGAACTTCCTTGACAGTGGTTGGTGCCTTCCAATCTAAAACTGACTGTACTTTGTCAGGATTTACTGCAATACCTTCCTTGCTGATAACATGTCCAAGAAATTCTACTTGGTCTAACCAGAACTCACACTTGCTGAATTTGGCATAAAGTTGATGTTCCCTCAGAACTTGTAGTGCTATTCTTAAGTGCTTGGCATGGTCTTCTTTGTTCTTTGAATATATCAAGATATCATCGATGAACACAATCACGAACTTATCCAAGTATGGCATGAAGATCTTGTTCATCAAATTCATGAAAATGGCAGGTGCATTGGTTAGCCCAAAAGGAACAACCAAATATTCATGATGTCCATACCTTGAAACAAAAGCTGTTTTGGGTACATCTTCTGGTTTGATCTTGATCTGATGGTACCCTGATCTGAGATCAATCTTGGAGAACACTCCGGCTCCATAAACTTGGTCAAACAAATCTTGTATTCTTGGTAATGGATACTTGTTCTTGATGGTGATATTGTTCAGGTTTCTGAAATCACCACACATTCTTCTACCTCCATCTCTCTTGTCCACGAATATCACGGGTGATCCCCATGGTGAAACACTTTCTCTGATGAATCCCTTGCTTTCCAGTTCATCTAACTGTTCTTTAAGTTCCTTTAACTCCTTAGGACCCATCTTGTATGGCGCCTGAGCAATGGGTGATGTACCTGGTATCAAGTCAATGGTAAACTCGATCTCCCTATCTAGTGGCATTCCCGGCAATTCTGCTGGAAAAACATTTGGAAATTCATTGACTACTGGTATATCTTCTAACTTAGCTTCATTGAGTGAGTTAAGTTGGAGTTCTACCTCTACATGAGTATGCTTATCTGCTTGGTACGTAACTCTTCCTCCTCCAGGTCTCCTAAGAGAAACTGTCTTCTCCTCACAATCAATCAAAGCTCCATTCTCCGTCATCCATTCCATTCCAAGAACAGCATCAATGTTCTTCAAAGGAATCACAAACAGATCCGCGTAGTATGTGCAACCACAGATCATGATGACTTGATCTGGCCTAGCACGCGTAACTAAGAGCGTACCTCCCGCCGTCATAACGGTAAGAGGACATTCTAAGCGTGAACACCTTACCCCATACTTATCCACAAAATAACTAGAGATAATTGATGTGGTGGCACCGGTATCAAATAAAACTTTGCCATATTGGGTAAGAAGACTGAGCGTACCTAGTACGGTGGTATCCGAGTTGTCAGCCTCCTCCAGAGATGTACAATTCAATTTCCTGAAGGGCCTTGCGCGTTTGCCGTTACTGTTCTTCCCACTGCTACCACTTCCGGTAGAGAATCCGCTGGCTCCTCCGGGCCTTGCTCCACCCTTGTTTAACCCTCCTCCAGTTGTCTTGTTAGGGCAATCTGTCTTAAAGTGTCCCTCTTTTCCACAACCAAAACAAACAACCCTCGGCTTCTTGCACTCACTCTTGATATGCCCCGGAAGCCCACAACCATGACAAATTATCTGATTTCTTGGATTGAATGGTCCACGATTGGGCGGGGCTCCTCCCGACCTTATTCTTGGCTTGAAGCTCAAGTTTGTAGTAGGTCTACTGGGTTGGAACTTCTTGGGCTCAAACTTGGCCTTCTTTTGTCGGTTCTGCTGAACCAACTTGTAATCGTTCTCCCAGGTAACTGCGGAGTTCATCAACTCCTGAAAGTTAGCTGGTTTGGATGTCCTTAATTGCATGGCTGCATAAGGATCCATCCCTCTCAAGAACCTCTTAATTTTTTTCTTGTCGGTATCAACTTCATCAGCAGCATATCTGGCGAGCCTGCTGAACTCATTGACATACCATATCATGTGGTGTGTCCCCTGTTGAAGATCCTCAAATTGCCTCCTCATAATCTCCATAACGCTGTCAGGGACATGATATTCCCTGAATTTCTCCTTGAACTCATTCCACGTGAATTCCCTTCCTGGTGGCTTCATAATAATCTGATTATCCCACCATGCTGCTGCGGGACCGTTTAGAAGGTTTGTAGCAAAGCGCACCTTCTCTTCATCACTGGCCTTGATAGCTTTAAGATTCCTTTCTGTATCGACTAACCAGTCTTCAGCTTCCATGGGATCCTTGGCCGTGGCAAACGGTGCTGGTTTAGTCTTGAGGAAATCTGATAGTGTTAGTGTCCTAGGTTCCGCTGCTCTCCTAGGTCCCACCTGGTTAAGAATTTCTTGCATGAACTTGTTTTGGTTCTCCTGTACAAACTTCATGTACTCCATGAAATTCTGCTCCGCCAGTGGCCTGAGCGGTGGTGGTGGTGGCAACTCTGCTCTTGCAGCATCCTCATCAGCTTTAGCCTTGTTTTCTCTCTCCAGACGCTGAGCGTCGGCCTCACTGGGCTCGCCACTCTCCATAACCCCTTAGTCCTGCAATATGAAGCGAAAAAATTCATAATTACATCATGCTCATGCTTTCTGAGCCTCACTTCACATGCAGCACTAATCACGCAAGAGAAACAAAACCAAATCTAGATACAAGCAACATATTTCACATATTATACATATACTTATAAGTTTGTTACAAACCTTCACCGCAGTGATTAACGAAAGTGCAACAGTAGAAAACACAACTGGGTCACGCAGACACTCTGACCCTTATTTAGTTACACGGCTCGAAATTCCAGACTACTACTTAACTCGAGCCCTCACTTGCACTTCTTGGATGTCGTGGTACTACTCCGAGTACATACCAGGAGTCCACCCTGTGTAACGTGGAGTCCTGCGCACCGTCTCAGGATAAAACGGCCTCCCAGATGGCACATAGTCGGTGTCAGAAGTATCCATAGACTGGGTATCGCTCAAAGAGAGCCAATACATGTCCAGATAATCATCAGAGTAAGACACAAACTCATCAATACTAGTGTACTGCGAGGCTTCACCTTCTGCAAAACAGGTGGTACTCGTGCAGTGACTGTGATCAAACGGTTCCTCCTGCATCGGCTGGGCTTCATCCGGCTCCTCCTCCCCAGATGAGATATTTATAACGACCATATCTGCTTCCTCGGCTGCCACTATCTCCACACTATCCTGATCCTCATCCTCTGACATATAGTCAGATGGAATTGGATGCTGACTAGTACCAGGATACCAGTCATACCTCCAGCCATCAGAGTTCTCCATGAAGGAATCTGATTCTGGGACCCCACCAAAAGTATTTGGTTTTATGTCTCCGGGTGTATCCGATATGTCAAACGGATCATAGGGTTCTGGCTCACTATGGGGTATGACAGGGTAGTGAATGGGTTCTGGTGTGGTAGAATACCTGGACTGCCGATCATGGTGTGATTTCCTAGCTGCCTCGGGTCCAGGGGAATAATAAAGTTCCTCACTCTCCTAAGCTTTTTGCTTCCCCTTTTGCTCAGGGCTAGGTGGTTTGGTTAAATCCTTCAACATTCCATCCTTGTCATCCACGATGACCTGATGTGTCTTGTAGAAAGATCCCACCAATTTCCTGTAGCGATCTAAAAGGCTAGTGGCTAGCTTAAGCTTGGTTTTTATCAGCACAGAATGGTCGAGTGCCAACTCTGTACTAAGACGGTCGTGTGGTATAGCTGTGAAGCTAGTACCAGACAACTGACTAGCTTTATACTCCCTGATAGTGGCTAAAGCTTGGACTAAAGCCTGTTGGTATGCTGCCATTTGGCTCCTCCCTTCACAACTAGGTGTGGTTATGTGTGGGGTTAACTCCCTATGTATTAAAATTAATACCCGATACTTCAGAACCATCTCCCCGTCCTTATACGTGTAAGTATTAACTTTAAGGTTGGTGTCGAACTCAAAAGCTCGGAGCAAAGCTCGCAGTTTCTCAGTCAACTCTCCCTTGTAGTGGTCCAACCTCTCATGCTTAACCCACTCCGTTCTCCCGGAACTCCCGCCGTTCATGATCACTGTTCACAAGTAACATAAATGTTATATAATATATCATCATAAAGATTCAACATTCTGGAAATATGACCAGAATATTCCCAAGTGAATACCTATCATACCTCCAGTGAACTCTTTATTGGTACGTTCTAAAACCCTACAGGGTATATCCCTTTACTAGGTTTCCAACCTAAGGTCAAAGCAATTGCTCTGATACCAGCTGTGGTGACCCGACATACCACTTCATGTAGTAGTACGCCAGTCGTTGATGTAACACTCACAGAACACCATTCCGCAAATATTACATCCCTCAGGGTGGTACAAAAGAAACATTGCGGGCCAGATTGTCATACAACAGATATATTACAAAACAAAGTGTACAGACAAAAAGATGAGCTCACAACGAGGTCATCCATTATTGAAGTTAGAACGCCAAATGAAAAGTAAACAGATGCTAACACGGGAACTCAACAGTCAACAAGAGACTATGGCTGCTCGATTCAACCGTGATAAGTTCTTGTTTAGACTAGGCTAAACCTAGTCAGACTCATCCCCATTGGGGTCAACTCCGTACTGGATGAGATAGTCAACTCCTTCCACTCCACCGGAGAGGTCCGGTTCTTCGTAGAAGATATCTTCCTGGCCTCCAAGGATGTTGAAGGATGCTTCTTCTAAGTTCTCATAGCCTAAGCAGGGGTCAAACGGGATTGAATGAGTAACGAGCGTTACTCAGCAAGTTCTTGTAAGTACAGAGTTAATGAATGCACTAACTAAGGTCCTCGACTCTAAGGAGTCTAGACAGATGCAAGTTTTGTCAAAACTTTCTTCCAAAGATTTCTTTTAATACTGAAAACTATGCCCGCTAGATCTTCACAGGACTAGAACTTCATGGAGTTGCCTTTCCTGCGGCGTTCGCATCTCCTTCCCGGAACAAGGGGTAACATGCCACATCCTTTTACACTCTGCAGAGGTGCGTTACTTTACCCATGGACGACCAAGACCATGTTGCACAACCAGGCGCGCGATCCTGTCCACTCCCACTCAGGTGTGGGGCCCGGTTGTTGGTCCAAGCCAAACCGTGCTTCTCCGCACAACGCATGCCCACCCATTTCCACCAGCAGGTTGAACGCATGATTCCACCCCTCACGATGGAGATCTACGCTCCTCTGGCAGACACTCATAGACCCCAGAGCCCGTGGGACGTAAGGGCTCCCACCCATGTGCATGTAGTCCCGCAAGACCTACAGCGTACGTCTCTGGCATTCCGTTGACATGCGAACGAGAAAAGTATCACGGATGACTTTCTCCCCTCATAGAAGATCCATGGTCAACGCGAATTTATGGCGCAAGAATCCTGACGGCATTTGTAATTAATTCCTAGGTAATACTTTCCCATGCAGATGGAACCTTCCTTAGACCTATTCATCTTACCATGGTTCCATCCGCCCACCAAACAGAACACTACCACTCGGGTAGTCATTCAATTAGTCATATTATTATAAAAATAGGATCATGCATTCTTTTCGGAATAGGTGGTAATACGATAGGGTTTTTGAAAATAGTTGTTATGAAATAATTCAAGGGACATGAGCAAGTGATGAACTTGCCTGGGTACGGACATGTATTGAAGTTTGAAGCTTGAGGTGGATCCTGACTTCCTTGTTCTACAAAATACCATCATTGTCCGGTAAAGACAATGTTTAAAGAAGCAAATGATGCTATTATGCATAATGATGGGATGTATGCAATTTTTGAAGGATCATTTGGAATAATAAATCTTTGATAAAAACTTGTTTTGTTTGATCACACTATTCTCCATGATTAATGATTATTGATGTTGTTATTATTATTTTATTATATTTTTATTAATTTAATTAATTGATTGGATATTTATTGTTTTCTCAGAGACATGAATTATGAAATGTTTTGAAATGACTAACTATAGAATTTGAAAGGATACAATCTGAGTTGATTTACTTATTCTAAACAAGTTGTTATTATAAATTACTATTTCAAAATAATCAATTTTAAGACTATAAATATTATGGTGTTATTATGCTTAATAGTTTATATACAAAAACTTGTACTGATTTGATAAGTATTTAAATTCAAATTAATTGAAATTTGTATAATTGTAGGTATTATTTTATAAATCTTTTATTAAAATTTTAGGGTAATTACCCATCTGCCCCTAAGGCTGACAGGTGGCCCCAGGGGTTAGGGTTGGATCTAACCCACTGGTCTGGTCGGGCCGGACCAGACCAGGCGCACACTGAGCCCCCCATCTCCTTCTTCCCCTCCCTCTGCGCGAGGCGACGCAGAGGCGATCCATCGCCTCCCCACTCCGGCGATTTCTCCGCCCCGCTCTGACCATCTCCGCCACCGTGACCTGGCGCCACTTCTTCTCCTCCCTGCCCGCTACTACGCCTCCCTCCTCGATCTGAGTTTCTCCCTGTGTGGCTCCCGTGGCAACCTCAAACCCTAACCCTAGGTTTCGGTACCCGGGGTGCTCCTCCACCTCTCCGGTGACCTTGGCTCCTCGATGTGACTCCTGGAGGCTCCAGGAGGTGGATGTGCTGCTGTTGCTGCTTCTGTGGCTCGGTTTCCGGAGCCGCCGCCGCCGGGACGGCCTTCTGGGGCAATCGTGGCTCGCCGCCGTGCTCCCCTCACCATCCGGATGTGGTCACCACGATGGTGACCACCTGTAAGTGCCTCTCTTCTCTTTCTCTGCCCTCTCACCTCTCTCCCTCTCTCGGACTCCTACCTCCCCTTGCTCTGGAGCCTAGCCATCGAGCTAGCTCATACCGTGTTTCCCTGTGATGCTCTCAGTGAACTGGTGATTGATTGGTTAGCATTGGATTTTGCCTTATGATTTACTTGATGTATGAAACATGGAAATCATGCCATGATCTGTGATGGATGAGGAATTTTTATTGTGTACCTAGATTAACCCTCTGTTGTTATGCGCTGTGAGATGTTACTGGTTATGGAGCTGGTGCTGTTAGTGAGAAATCGTTTTGGAATTCACTCCCAATGTTATTTCTGGGTACTGATACCCTAGGGTTATTCCCTGTAACAAACCCTGTTGGTTGGCTATCTGATAAGCTCCTGGTAGCAAACATATGTTATCCTACGTTCTGTGGATGTGCTATGCTATTTGATAGGTGTTACTCTGAATAATTATTCAGAGAATATGCCATCAATCCTCGTTTCCTAGTTACTGTTTTTATGTCACGATTCCTTGGTTCTGGGGTATCAGATCCTTGGATCTGGTGCCCAGCAACCATGTGTGTGTGTGGCATAATCCAGTGCACCTGGCTATTGATTTGACTCTAAATCCCTTTGCTATAAACCTTTATATCTTGATTCTTTGTATCAGATGATAAGAACAGAGCACTACACCTGATATATTTTCCTTCTTTGAGACTTATAATTTAAGAACAGATACTTTCACTAGTTCTCTTAGCCCTCAATCCAATGATGCATAGCGTGAGGCCTTTACTAAATAAGAACAGATACTGGACTTAACAAATCAATCCCAATGATGAATTTAGCATAGCATCTCTATGCCTATCTGAGGGTACTAGCACCCCCGGGTACTGATACCCTAGGGTTATTCCCTGTAACAAACCCTGTTGGTTGGCTATCTGATAAGCTCCTGGTAGCAAACATATGTTATCCTACGTTCTGTGGATGTGCTATGCTATTTGATAGGTGTTACTCTGAATAATTATTCAGAGAATATGCCATCAATCCTCGTTTCCTAGTTACTGTTTTTATGTCACGATTCCTTGGTTCTGGGGTATCAGATCCTTGGATCTGGTGCCCAGCAACCATGTGTGTGTGTGGCATAATCCAGTGCACCTGGCTATTGATTTGACTCTAAATCCCTTTGCTATAAACCTTTATATCTTGATTCTTTGTATCAGATGATAAGAACAGAGCACTACACCTGATATATTTTCCTTCTTTGAGACTTATAATTTAAGAACAGATACTTTCACTAGTTCTCTTAGCCCTCAAGCCAATGATGCATAGCCTGAGGCCTTTACTAAATAAGAACAGATACTGGACTTAACAAATCAATCCCAATGATGAATTTAGCATAGCATCTCTATGCCTATCTGAGGGTACTAGCACCCCCAACCCCTCTTGTGTGCAACTTAGCCAGAAAATGGCTTAGAGGGTACTCAGGATATTCACCTTATGTGTGAATCAAAATGGTTGGTGGAGTTTGGTGCTTGTGGATTGCTTGCTTTTCTCCTTGTGCTCCCTGGTACCTTGGCCTTGATTGCTTGATTGCAAGTTTGCAATCACTTGCTCCAGTATCTAGTGGAGTGATTGATTGGGTGGTGTTCTTTCCTGTTCTTTTGTGCTTGAGCAGGGGAATATGAGGTGTGTGTTTTCCCCATACGACTGTTGGGGATTTTATACTCCAGTTTCAGTTTTGACACCACCAAAGGTGGTGTCTGAGTGTGTTGTGTGCTTGCTTGTGACTAAGCTGCTTACTATCTCGTGAGTGTGTTGTGTACCTGCCACCTAGTGAAGAGATATTTCACAGTACACGGTTGGTCTCATCCATGCCGTGCACTAGACACTCAGTTGATCTTATCCTTGCCTGGTGATATATTTTTGTGATGCCATTTGTAATTTCCTGCCTATGCCTGTGATGCTGGTCTGAGGCTAATTTAATCAGAACAGATACTACCTATTAGGCCTAAACCCTATGATGATCAATCACTGCATCTCACTGACAACCTGAGGGTACTAATCCCCTCCTAACTCTTTGTTTTTTGGTTTAGTGTTTTTGTTTTGCAGGTTTGAAGAATTTGGATGCAATGGAGTAGTTAGGTTTAGTTCTAGGTTTAGTCCTTGTATTAGCTTAATGGTATAACTTTTGTAATGTATCTTTCTTTTGATCTCATTGTAAGAACATTGTATCATTTGTATTTTCATCAATAAAGTGTAATTGTTGTTTCTATAATTGTACTTGTTATTATTAAGGAATATTTCCATATTTTCTATTTCAATTGTGCTTTGAGTATTTAATCTTAAGATATAACCTTGTCTTTTCAATTTGATTTCAAATTTAATTACAAATCAAATTCAAATTCAACTTGTCCTAAATTCAAATAATTCAAACACTAGTTTCTCAAATTCAAATAATACCCGGAGGTCATGTCGAAATTCCACCAACTAACAGTAACAACTTCTATCAAAGCATCAGTTACAGGGTAGAACCTTATTCACTCCGGGGTTTTAACTTTGCGAAAAAATTATTCAGGTTTTGCAAACACATGCATGCAGATGCACAAATTTATATTCTACCCCTCGTGAGTTCCTTAACGCTGGGACATTACAAGTATCCCCCGAGCGTTTACTTGGCTGAGAATCCGTCGAGTGGACGCTCAGAACTTATCTTGGTTCCTTTTCGATTGGTGGCTTCAATCGCTTGAAGAGGATATGCGACGCATTTCTTGTAATCGAGTATCGAGAAAATAAAGTGCCTGTGTGTTCGACTGTTTTCGCAAAAAGATGTGGCTTAGTTGCTTGGCTCTCCCAAAAGCTCAGGGCCAATTAATTGCATCTAGGGCAAAAACAGTTCTGGCCTACACAGATTCAAGACCTCCGACTCGAATCCGGTGAGGTGATCATTGTGACTTGGCCGTAGAGGTCTTACCGAGTCGAACTTAACCTAATTGGGTACCCGGCGCGTCCGCTAGGATTTTTCTTCGTGTTTTTGACACGGAATTTACCGGAGGACGCAGCTTGAGTGCGATTCCAGGCCCTCAAGAGAGATCTTTTGGGTCTTACCTTCGTATTCGAAAGAAATACGGCATCCAGATGTGCCTAGTCGGCCGAACAATCCAGAAGTTTGATGTGTGTACATCGTCTAATCGAATGGTAGGAGCTATGCACTCGCAAGTTTTTATCTAGGGATATTTCGAATGAAAATTTCTCCCTAGATTTTGCGCACAAAGTTTTTTGTGCTTTGTAGTCTTCCTTCCATACGAAAGAGTTTTTGTGTTTGGAAATCTTATCGTGCCCACTTGAAGGGAAATTTCGTATCTGGGGCTTTCACGCGAAAGAATTTTCGCGTCTCAGTTTGCCCATACGAAGTTATTTCGTGTTTGGAGCTCTATGCGAAAGAGTTTTCACGTCTTGATTTGCCCATACGAAGTATTTTCGTGTTTTGGGGCTTTTGTCGAAGAAATTCTGGGCTTGATGATGTGCGCTATGACGTCACGACGCACTTTATCCTTCCGATGGGACGTGACGGAGCGAGAGCAGAGGCGATGGCCCACCTTGTCAGCTTTTTGACCGGAAACGAGACGTCGTTTCCGGTTTTTACGCGAACATGCGCGCAGTAATTGCGCACGAACTACTGTTGGGATCGTGGCACGAAACAGCCTCCGCCGCCCTTTCGTTTCAGCTTCACGCGTGGCAGCTGCGATGGGCGCCACGTTGCTCGATGAGCGGCCAGGATTGGGCGGCTCCGTGTATAAATGTGGCCCTTAGGTAAACTGTGAAAATTTCCCGTCATTCGCTTCTAGCCTTCGTCTTCCTCGCGCTCAACTCTTTCTCTGTGAGCTCGCACCAGCACCCCATGGCGGGAGGCAAGAAACGCAGTGCAGCTGCTTCCTCCTCGAGGGCGACGGAGGATGCTCTCGCGCCACCTGCTCCGCGCTCAGGCGACTGGCGCTCCCCCAACACGACGAACAAAAGCATCAAGGAGATGCAGAGGGAGGGACTGCTGCCTCCGGAGACCGAGAAGCGGGTGCGCCTCGGTAAAAAAGAAGAGGTACCAAATCCCCGCGCGAACGAACGCGTGATCTTCGCGGATCACATTTCGCGCGGGCTCTCCTTCCCCCTCCATCCTTTCCTCGTGGCATTGTTGTATGTCTATGGCATACAGCTCCACGATCTGCCTCCAAATGCGGTGCAACACATCTCGTGCTTCATCGTTTTTTGCAAGTGCTTCTGGGGCATCCGCCCACACTGGGGCCTTTGGAAGGCCATCTTCAAGGTGCGGGTCTTCCGCGAGAAATCTCGGGTAGAGACTGAGCTTGGAGAGCCACTGCGCACCGGCGGCTTTTGAATCCAGGCGAAATCGGATAACTGCTACTTCGAGATGCACTTCATCGACTCCGCGCAAGGATGGAGAAAGAAGTGCTTCTACGTCGTCGACAACAGCGTGGGTGGAGCTCATGAGTTCCACCCGTTCGCTGTCCTAAAGCGGCGGAAGTCCTGGGCGCACAAACTTTCAGTCGAAGAAAGCCGAATCGTCGCCCCGCTACTTGCCAAGGTGGTCGCCCTTCGTGACCAAACCGCAGGAGTTGTGCTGAACGGCTTGCACCTGGCGAGCGTTTTCCTCAAGCGCAGGATCCAGCCTCTGCAGGACAGGCCCTCCACGATGTGGGAGTACCAGGGTGTTGAGACCCTAGCCGAGAAGAACTTTCGAACGTTGAATTCGAGAAGAAGATCGCGGCAATCACCAGGTTGAAAGTGGGCGAGACCTTCCGTGACTGCCCTGTCGCAGCTTTTGAGGCTTCGAGACCTCCTCCATCCGAAGTAAGTTTAGAATTTTCTCGTCTTAGTCCTTTTTCTTGCTCGAAAGTTTATCGACTGAATTTCTTCTTCCTTTCCTTCTTTTGTTTTCTTCTTGTAGAGTTTATCGGTGGTCACCTGCTACCCGCCAGTCTTCGGTGAAGAAGCCTCGGACTTGTTGGCGAGCAACCTGGATGTCCCTGTCGACACCAGCGTTGCCGACGCCGATTCGAGTTCCGAGCATGATTCTTCAGATGACGTGGAAGAATCGGGTAGCGATCTCCACCACCGCAAACGCCGTCGAGCGGGAGACGATGAGGCCACCTCTAAGGATAATTCCTTGGGTGGGGGATCTGACAAAGAGCCTCTCGTCATGACTCCGCTAAGTGTGCGCGCTCCTCCTGCTCCTCAGCCGAAGACCCAGACCGCCTGGAACGCGGATATGCTGGACGATGAAGATGACGAGTAAGTTTTTGCTTCTTCGTTCTAGACGAACGTTCCCTTCTTGTTTCTTCTGACATTTGTTGTTTTCCTTCATGATAGGCTCCAGTCCATCAGCCCCGGCCGGTTTGCCTCTTCCCTTCCTCTCGAGAAAAGGAAAGAAGCCGCTGCTACGGGTGGGACCCCAACTGCCGGGACCGTCCAGAATTCACCGAGTCCAGCCCCCACAGCTGCGGCTACGGAATATAGGATCCCTAGCTTTCAAGTTGGGACCTCGACTTCGAAAGAAGTGTCGGGTAGTTCGGCTGATCCTCTCTGCATTGCTCAAGGCCAGGTAAATTTTGCTATTTTCTTTTGCATCTTGTACTTTGTTTGTTCGGTATTTTTATCGGGTGCACGACAGTGCTCCCGATGGGAGTAGCCCCCGAGGCTGTAGTTAATCGCTTGCGATTGGCTACAGGCTCAATAACTTAAGCTCTTTTCTTCTCTTCATTTTATCGGGTGGACGGCAGTGCTCCTGATGGGAGTAGCCCCCGAGGCTATACTCGATTGTTTGCAGTCGTGTATTGGCGCAATCTTCTCCTCTCTGACTCTTTCATCTTCATGTTTTTGCAGTCTCTTCTTGACTCCCTTGCAGCCATTGGCCGTCGCGTTATCTCGGTTGAGACAGATTGCGTGACCCTTCGGGCAGATCGCGATCGACTCGTCTCGGAAAACGAGCTTCTTCGAGGTAAGTTTATCTACTCCTTCTATCCAATCCTTTTGCTTGTGAGAATTCCTTTGTGTTTAAATTTTTCGCTGTGTAGCTCAAGCCGAAGTGCTGAAGGCCGAGAAGATGGACGTTGTCAGTCGGGTAAGCACCCTGGAGGCTCAGTTGGAAGCTGCTCGAAAGGAACTTGAGTCCTCTCGCAAGCAGTCGACTGATCTCGAGGGAAAGCTTGCAGATGCCCAGGACGCCCTGAAGAAGTTGGAGGAGGCTGGCACCAAGCAGGACAACGATCTCGTTGACTTCCTTCGCCCTCTGGCCCATCGTTTTGCGGGTAAGTTGTACTTATTCTTTGTTATTTCTCGACTGGCTGGTAAGTCCTTTGGATTTTAACGTTTCTTTCTGCAGATCTTCTTGGCGTTGCGCTGGAGCTGCCCGGGGTTCAACGGGTGGACGCCTTGACTGATTCCTGCGCTCAGCTTCGAAGACATGCAAGCGGGATTTGCTCCCTGATTGGCGATGCTACTCGGGTGTTGACGCAACTCCATGGGCGTCTTCTGGTCAACGTTGCAGTTCCGCCTACGCTGGATGGTCTCCTGAAGGTTTTCCTGGAGGGCGATCTCCTTCAGGCCTACTCGGTTGCTCAGTCGGAGTCCGGGGCGAAGACTGCCATCCAGTTTGCACTAGCGCACGGAGTCGCAGGCTTGGACGAGGCGTACTCGAACCTCCCCGTCGACGCTACTACGGGCAAAAAGGTAGCGCTTCGTCCTTTCGGCGATCCGGCTGGAGTCCTTGCCCGGAAGTTATCTGTCTTGATTGCCCGCGCTAGTCGCAGGGGGCAATCTGTCGCGAGTGGCAGCACTTCTGTAGTTCCTTAGGATAGACGTAGTTTGTGCTTCTGATGTAATGAACCTTGGGATGTATTCCCGTATTCTATCTTTAATCCAAGTGTTCTTTTGATATCTGAGATGCTTCCTGTGATTGATTGTCATGAGTTCCTCCCGATGGGAGTAGCCCCGAGCACCTGTCGAATAGGTGGTTTATTTCTCGAATGGATCATCTTGAATTATTCCTTAACTTTTCTTATCTTCTTCCAGGTAACAAGAGTTGTCGCGGAGTCGTCGAGTGGATCTGCTGCTCAAGAATATCCTCTTGTTGTTGCTGTCGGTACTTTTGCTGGCCTCCGTGACCGGGTCGCGGATGGTGGGCGCAAGCTAAAAGCTTTGCGTGGGGTGGCTGATGTAGCCAAGTCCAAACAGAAACTTGCAATTGAACGTGAGCAACTTGTGATGGATGAATTGGCGGCTGTTGCTAAAGATTTGCTCTGTAAGTATCTCAGTCTCCTAATACTTCGTGTCTTTTTTCTTTCTTTGACTCTATAGCTTTCTTTTGCAGTTGTTCAGCCTGACAATCGGTGTGAAAAGCATTGGGTATAAAACCATATTGTTCACGAAGCCGGTAGTTCAAAACCCCATGCAAATAACTTTTGGTCCGACCGCAGTCAGGCTTTGTGCTACTTTGAAGTATCGTGTGAGCCAGGCGAAAATACTCGTTGATCGCTGTCACGAGGCCTTGATAGCTTTGAATGGCGCTTTTTATCCCTTGGAAAGGGGTCCAGAAGATTTGAGCTAGCTACTCAGAACTTTTGGTCAAGTAGGCGAGATTCGGGAGTGCGTCCGTTAACAGTTGATCTGCAGGTCATTAGTAGCACTCTCGTTTGTTCGATTATGGCATCCCGAGGTTAATTTCAACTCCGTTGCCAGCTCCCAAATGCTCTAGTCGATATGACATCTCATTATACAGTCGTTCGACCTGCTGCAGAAGAGATTATTCGACTGACCTCTGATGAGGTCGGGTCTTGGCCGAAGAAACTGCTCGTCGCCATATGTAATTGTAGGATGTTTGTATCCTGTTAATTCTATATAGTTGTCTTCAAATTTTATAAGGTGCCATCATTGTTTGTACTATTGTATTTGTAAATGATGCTAAGTTAGGCGTAGCCCCCGTGTGTTTAGGGTGTATACCTGTTTTAGCGTGTGAAAATTAATGACTTGAGAAACTATGGTTGAGAAACTATGTATATTTATTAATATGACTAAGAAGCCATGTATTGTCTTCGAGCTACAACATGGCTAGTACAACCTTATTTTGTCGAGTAGAATAATCTAAGGATAGAATTTGCGGAGGTGCGCAACATTCCATGGATTGGAGTAGATGCCACCGGTCTCGGGGCTCTTCAGTCGATAGGCGCCACCAGGGATAACTTCGTGTATTATGAAGGGTCCTTCCCACGGTGGCTCGAGGTTGTGTCCTTACTTCTGCTTGAGTCGTAGCACCAAATCTCCTACTACGAAGGCTCTGTGGCGTATACGGCGGCTGTGGTAGTTGCGCAGCGACTGTTGATATACCGCGGATCTTGCGAGTGCAATGTCGCGTATCTCGTCGAGTGCATCCACGTCTTCTGCGAGTGCCTTGTTAGAGGTTTCTTTGCTGTAAGCGACGACTCGTGGGGCGCTAAACTTGACATCTTCGGGAAGGACTGCTTCAGCTCCGTATACCATGAAAAATGGTATGTATTTTGTTGATCGATTCGGGGGTCGTGCGGAGGCTCCATAGTACGGAGGGTAACTCCTCTGCCCAATGTCCTGCCGCTGGGTGCAGTCGATCTAGTAGCCGTTTCTTTATTCCAGCCGAGACCAATCCGTTGGATCGCTCGACTTGACCATTGGTTTGCGGGTGAGCCACAGAGGCGAAACTGAGGGTGATGCCCTTTTCCTCGCAGAACTGCTTTGTTTCCTTTGCTGTAAAATTGCTTCCATTGTCGGTGATGATGTTGTGTGGTATCCCAAATATGCACACGATGGAGTCGAGGAATTTGACAGTGCATTGAGCGCTAGCCGAGGTGACTGGCATGGCCTCAATCCACTTTGTAAATTTGTCGACTGCAACTAGTAAGTGCGTGTAACCTCCTGGTGTTGATTTTTTCAGTGGTCCTACCATGTCGAGCCCCCATTGTGCAAAGGGCCAGGCGATTGGGATCATGTGAAGCTCAATGGCAGGGGCGTGCGGCTTGGGCGCAAATCTTTGACATGCGTTGCATTTGTCGACTAGGTCCTTTGCGTCCCTGGCTGCTGTGAGCCAGTAGAACCCTGCGCGAAAAGTTTTACCCACGATTGCCTTCCAGCTAGCATGGTGTCCGCAATCTCCTTGGTGTATATCTCGTAGTAGTTCCTTGCCGTCCTCGGGCGCTATGCATCGTTGTAATATTCCTGATATGCTCTGCTTGTATAGTTCTCCGTTTATTACTCGAAAAGCTTTGCTACGTCGCACTATCTGTTTAGCCTCGCGAATATCTGCTGGGAGCTGTTTGTTGGACAAGTAGTCGAGGTATTTCTGCGTCCAGACTGGTTCGACCATAAAAACTTGTCTTGAGATGTTGTGGGTGAGCTCAATCATAGCAGTTTGCGGGCTGACCTCTGTCTCCAATGTTGCGGGTGCTTCTGCTGATTTTTTGACTTTGACCGAGCGCTTGATCATCCTTTCGAAGTATATTCCAGGTGGTATGGGTGTGTTTGTAGAACCCATGTTCGCCAATTTATCCGCTTCTTCGTTGCTGGATCGCGCAATGTGCTTTAGTTCGCACCCTTGGAAACTTCCTTCGAGTAGATTATACATATCTCGATAGGAAACCATGTTTTCTGCAATGGCGTCGCATTCTTTCATTGTCTGCTGCACTATGAGGTTTGAATCTCCATAGATCATTAGTCGGGTGGCTCCACAGGCAATTGTCATCTTCATGCCATGGAGGAGGCCCTCGTACTCTGCGTCATTATTTGATGCCGGGTCGTCGGGTGGAAAGTCCAATCGAAGGACGTATTGTAACTTGTCACCTCTCGGGGATATCAGGACTACTCCAGCTCCGGCTCCTTCATTTCTCTTTGATCCATCGAAATACATTATCCAGTTGCTTGTATACTCTGGAGGGCCTAGCGTTTGTAGTTCTGTCCACTCGCTTATGAACTCCACGAGCACTTGTGATTTGATAGACTTGCGACCCGCGTATATGATGTCCCAGGCGCCGAGCTCGATACTCCACTTCGAAATTCTTCCGGAGGCCATTGGGTTATTCATGATAGTACCTAGTGATGCGTCGTTTACCATTGTGACGGTGTGTTCCTGGAAGTAGTGTTTGAGCTTTCGGGCTGTGAGCACCACACCGTACGCGAGCTTCTGGTAATGGGGATATCTCTGTTTGCAGGGCGAAAGCACCTCGCTGATGTAATATATTGGCCTCTGGATGCCAAACGCCTTACCGTCCTCTGGCCGCTCCACCACAATTGCTGTGCTGATGACCTGATTTGTCGCGGCTAGGTATAGGAGTAGTGGCTCCCGCTCTTGCGGTGTTGCCAGGACGCGCCTGCTCTGCAATGCTCGCTTGAGATCTGCGAATGCTTTCTGTGCTTCGGGTGTCCACTCGAATTTATCCGTTTTCTTTAGTAACTTGTAGAAAGGTAACGCTTGCTCGCCTAGCCTCGCAATGAATCTGCTTAGGGCGGCTAGTCGTCCCGCGAGCTGCTGCACACCACGGAGATTGGTTGGCTCCTTCATTGTCAGGATTGCTTGGATTTTCTCCGGGTTAGCTTCAATCCCTCAAGCGGAGACCAGGTACCCGAGAAGTTGTCCTGCAGGGACGCCAAAGACACACTTGGTCGGGTTGAGCTTGATTCGGTACGCGTTCAACGCGTCGAATGTTTCTCTGATATCATCGTGAAGCGTATCTTCCACTCGAGTCTTGATGACGATGTCGTCAACATACACTTGTACGTTCTTGCCAATGAGCTTGGCGAGGCATTTTCGTGTAGCAGTAGACACCGTGGGGTGTTATAAACGCCGTCTTCTCCTCGTCCTCCTTCTTCATCTTGATCTGATTATAGCCTGAGTAGGCGTCCAAGAAAGAGAGGCGTTAGCAACCTGCTGTAGAGTCCACGATCTGATCGATTCGTGGTAGGGGAAAGTTATCCTTGGGGCAGTGTTTATTCAACGACGTGTAGTCGATGCACACGCGAAGGATGTTGGTATTTTTCTTCGGGACGAGCACCGGGTTTGCTAACCAGGTGGAAATTTTTATCTCGCGAATAAATTTTGCTGCGAGTAGTCTGTTTACTTCTTCTCCGAGCGCTTTTTGTTTGGGCTCTGAGAACCTTCGAGTGGTCTGCTTGATAGGCTTGACGTCTTTGAAGACTTCGAGTGAGTGCTCGGCGAACTCCCTGGGTATCCCTGGCATATCTGAAGGCTGCCAGGCGAAAATTTCCCAGTACTCACGGAGGAGCTCGACGAGCGCACCTTCCTATGATGGTGAGAGGGTGGTGGACACCATCGCCGTCTTCGCAGAATCCGTCGGGTGTACTTGATGCTTGCGGGTACCGCTATTTGTGTTGAACTCGAGTTCTGGAGCGTTCTTCTTGGTGAGAGGCATCACAGAGTGATCCGTGGTTTTTGCTATCTCCTCTAGTTCTTCCTGCATCCCGAAAGATTGGGCGATCTCATTGAATTCGATGTCGCATTTATTGGATTTTTGGAAATCGCCGTCGATGGTGATTGTGCCATATTCTCCAGGCAACTTGAGCTTCAAGTATGCGTAGTGCGGTACTTCCATGAATCTGGCGAACGCCGTTCGACCAAGAATGGTGTGGTACTGTGAGGGACAATCAACGACTTCGAAATCAAGAAATTCTCGCCTGTAATTACTTCGGTTGCCTAGCATCACCTCCAGTGATGCAGCCCACCGTATTCAACCAAGCACAACATCGACACCCCACAAGGTGAACTCAATCCTATCTCCGTATGTTTCCGGTGTCTTGGTGAACGGTGCTCTACCTCATGAAATCCCCCTCTACATGCATAGGTGGGATCACCACACGGAGACCCAAGACGGTGCCCAAGATGCTCAAGAACACATCCGAGAAGGGGCACACGAAGCTAGGGAAGAAGCAGGTGAAGACGGCGTCAAGTTCGGAGCTCCGAGGAGGAAGAACGGGGGAAAATGGTGCCTCCCGGCCTCACCCCCGGCCTCGGGCTGGCCTCCCAGGCCGGCCCCCTGCCCGAGCGCCCCGGCCTCAAGGCCGGCCTGGCTCCCCCCACCCCGGCCCCAGGCCGGGCACCCCACAGAGGGGGCCGGCCTTGTGGGCCGGCCTCAAGGCCGGCCTGGCCCCTTCCCACCCCGGCCCCAGGCCGGCCTGGGCCTCCAGGCCAGCCTCTGCGCCCCACCCTGGCCCCAGGCCGGCTCCCAGGCCGGGGTGGCCCCGAAATGCACGGGAATTGCCCGTTTTGGCACCGTTTCGACCCCCGTTTCGACCCCGACTATATAAAGGACTCCGGTGGCTAGATCTGGGGAGAAGGAATAGTTTTGAGGGATGATTTGAGAACTTCGGGCTTTGCCCTTGTATCCCTCTTGTGAGGTGACTCCTCTTACGAGGCTACTCCTACGATGTGTATCTAGGACCGTATCAAGATCTCTCCAAGGAGCTACTCTTTCACCTTGTGATTCTAGTAGCGCTTGCCAACCTTCCCCTTGCGACTTCTGTTGGATCGGTGGACCGACCGGTGAGAGGAATCGGTTTCAATTAGCGTGTTGTTGACTTGGGTTTGCGATCCCTCGTAGGCTTCACGAGTTATCTTCCCCTTTTGTGTTTCTACGCGTTTGCCCTCGATTTCCCCTCGATTCCCCCTCTCGTGTTCATCGTGTTCATCGCGTTCTTCGTGCGTTCTTCGTTCGTTCTTGTCGATTCGTGAAGATCGGGCCAACTTAGAGGTCAACACCTCATCATGTGGTATCCAGAGCTAGATTGACACGAATCCGACACCCCACCCCTCCCCTACCACCAATTTTTCTTCTATCCACCATAAATTCGAAAATTTGACCAAAAATAGCCGAAAGGGATTTCGACCGATCTCTTGATTCGTTGAGTTTTTCGTGGTTTTGTTTCATAGATTTGTTGCCAAAAACCATTCCCCACCTTTCTATTCAGCCACAATTCTTGAATTTGTCCAAAAAATTTCTTGATTTGGGAGAAATTTCGAATTTGAGCAAAAATTTCAGAAAAATCCTGCTCTTCGATTCTTGGACAGATTTTGTATCTTGTTTTTCTTTGTCGTCGTTGCTCCGATTTGAGTGAGGCAAGTTCCTACGCGTCGCCATCGACATCGCCTACGCATCTACATCATCGGATCCACACGACATCGACATCCACCGGCCGCAAGTCCGAGATCATCCACCGCATAGGTATAACTTGCTTCCGCTTGAACTAACCCTTTCCTTTGTGTACCTTACCTACTTGGACTAGTTCTTTTGCACCGCTTGGCATTGCATTGTGGCACCGAGAGTGCGAGTTTTGCGCTTGTGAGAGACTAGCTACGAGTAGGCATTGGCATTTGGGAATCATCTCCGCATCATCATCATCAAAAATAAAATAAAAAGAGAAGAAAGAGCAAAAGAAGCAAAAAGAGCCAAAAGAAGCAAAGATCGATGCCAATTGCTATCATTTGTAGGAACGCCTAGCTTTGAGTTGCAAGAGAGAAGAGAGTGACCGGTTGCCACATTGCGAATCTTGTTGCCTCTTGTTAATTGCGGTTCGAGCTAGCGTCCTCCTTGCGTTGGTGTGGCATTGAGCTTAGTCTTCGATAGGTACATTTCGTCTCCGCTCGTCCATTGGCTGCACTAACCCCATTTATCACTTGTGTGTGTGTGTTTTTCGTTTCCACCATAGCATTTTCCTCCACTAGGTTTGGTTTTCGTGCTAACTTTTCTTTGATTCTTCTCCACGTTTGACAACAAACTTTTTCTTTGGATTTGTCGTTTTCTCGCCACATTTCTAACCCATTGCCATCCACCCATAAGCCGCGTGTGTTTTGGAGCGTGTTTTCGGATCTTTCGAACTCAAGTCACTTCATTCTTTTTGTTATTGGTTTCTCTTGGCTTGGTCCACTAGTTTCCAACTTTTGCTAAAAGGTGAGGGTTGAGCTCTTCGGTCCTCACACTCTATATATACACTTGCGCTTGTTGACTAACCATGTATAGCGAGAGCGGATCATATGGAGGCCATGATGACCATGATGAGTCCATGATGGACCACTACGACTACAACGAGCTAGACATGGACCTCCATTCCTACGAGAACGACGTGGTGGACAACCACGACTACGAGCACGACATCGTGGATGACCACTACTACGAGCATGACATGGTGGATCACTACCACTACTATGACCACGACGTCGAGCTCTACACCGACTACTCCTCCCCGAGCATCATCGACATGGAGGAGTACCACAACCACCACGCCGACTTCGACTCCATGAGCTCCACCGACATGAACCACTACTACAACAATGACACCGCAAGCTTGGATGACGAGATGGATCCCTACTACACCGACAATGCATCCTCGAGCATGGCGGAGTTCTACACCGACAATGACTCCGACATGGACGAGCTCACCTACAAGCGCTTCCTCGCCAAGCTTCGGTGGCCAAGACATCACATGTCCGATGGTTCATGCTCACCACCATGGAGCTTCAAGGAGAATGCCAAGGCCAACACAAGACAAGTCCCTTCAACCTCAAGATGGCGCAACGACAAGAAATCCGACAAGTTGGCAACGTCAAGATGGTCTCCCTCAACATCAAGACGGCGCCACAAGAAGGACATCGTCGAGGCTCCATCAAGCGAGAAGGCCAAGAAGCCAAGGCATCCGAATGACTTGCGGAGTCATCCCACACATGAAGTGCGGGAGCGCCTCAAGCTTCGTCATCAACCACGCCATCATCACCAAGCTCATCACCAAGATCGCCGCCATGATCATCATCGACATATGGAAGAGAGTGGTACACCCACCTCACCGCATCTTCCACCACAAGCTCCGCGACGACATTGGTTTGAGCATCGCTCGCCATCACCACTACCTCGACCTCGACACCGACAAGGCCGTGGTGACCCTCTTCAAGATCACCCTCTACGACCGGATATTCTTCACCACCCACCTTCTCCAAGCTCGACTCATGACATTGGTCTAAATGGCTTCATGGATGGTGCTTGCCCACATTCAAGGCTTCCAAGGCAAAATGTGTGTCACCACCACAATGACCACCAAGACCAAGGACATTATCAAGAAGGTGCTCCCGACATGGCTTCTAGTGAATGCCTCCCTCAACTCCACCACAATGACCACCGGCGCCATCCTCTCCATCATGATCGCCATCGCCAAACCAATGAGGATGACCCAATTGAGCTTCCACCGCCTATCTTTGATGAAGACCCAAATGAGATCCCTTCTCAACATCAAGCGAGTGTGAATGCTCCCTATGGCTTGTTTTTCCCCATCTTCGAGGAAGACCCCATTGAGCGCCACCATCGACAACAACCAAGTGGTATTGCTCAACATGCTACTTCACTTCCCATCTTTGATGAGGACCCCTATGAGCGCCCACTTCGACCACCACTAGGCACGAATGCTATGAGCCTACTTTCCCCTCTACTTCAAGATGAAGACCTCTTATGCCCCCATTTGCAAGGGCCATGGTCACATAATGTGGGATTGCCAAGGCGGCGACCAAGATGGTGCGTCAAATGGAAATGCCATCCATGATTCTTCTCCTACCACATTGGATGAAGCACCGCATCACCTGGACCACGGATTTCCATCGTATCATCAAGGCCATGAAGACAACGACTTGAGCGCCGTTTTCCTCAATGTTACAAGGTGCAAGGACCATGAGCGTCATCATCCATATGAGGAATGGGAGCCGCCACCTCATCTTCACCAAGATTGTGCTTTCTATTCGCACCCCGCCTTCGACAAGGATCAAGATCATCCTCGCCATGGACACTATGATACCACTACTTCATCAAGGCAAGAGGCAAGAGACACTTCATCACCGACACCCATCCACAACTTCCATGAGCGACATTCTATGAGGATGAACAATGACCTTCATGATCAAGACCATGAGTCTCCTTCATCGCCACAAGCGCAACACAAACATCAAGAGTGTGAAGCTATTCCTCCCATGACACAAGATCGACATCACCATGCGCATGAGGATACCACTCTACCACTCTACGATGAAGACGTTGATGCATGTGCCATTGTCAATGAGGCTCATCCCTTGCCATCATCTCTAAGGCATTCTTCTTCTTCGTCTCCAATGACACAAGTGCCAACTTCGACCATCCACAAGAGAGCTTCCAATGCTACCAACGAGATGCTCATGGTTGCCAACCAAAATGGTGACCATGCCTACATGAGTGAAGGCCAATACTATGCCTTGCACCAACTAGCTCTCAATTCCTTGGACATGACCAATGGTGACGAAAGCGTCTATGGCAATGAGGCCGCGAACTCATCGCGAGTGTTGACACGAGTTCTTCAAGCCTATCCTCAAGATAAGGACCAACGATGCAACCTCTCTAGAGCCGGCGTCAATGGCCCATCTATCATTGATGGAGGTAACGACGAATTGGGTGACACTCTCCGCTTGACTTCAAAGCTTCTCATGCCAACCTCCACAAGGCCATGCTCAAGCCACCATTCTAGCCAAGGAAATCTTCATCATCATCATCATCGACCATTTGAGGATGCTACAAGGCATGGCTTACACTACCACATCACGGAGATGTTGGAGCTTCCTTCGACACAAGCCATGACCCTACCTCCTCCTCCAAGAAAGCCACCCTTTACACACTTGGAGATCAACCCAAGAGATGAGATGATCGAGTCCTCCTCGCCACATGCTATGACACTACCGACTCCAAGCAATGCAACGACTTCGACAAACCCGCACACCTCTTGTGCCAAGACTTTGGAGCCTTCTAGTGTCCCCTCTCAAGCTTCTAGTGAGATGAGTGGTGAGAGAGAGATCCACCATCACGTGAGTGAGAGCCACAATCCCATAATGAGTGGAAAAAGCATGAGTGTTCATAGAGGCCTCGCCTTGTTAGCCACCAAAAGTGAGATGAGAGTTGAGAGCAAAATCCCATGTGTGCTTATCGACACTAACGGCTTACCAACTTTCTCTCCATCTTTGTTGTCTATTTTGCAGAGATTTGGTGACCCTATCAAGCATCCTCGACATCCTCGCCTTCTCCACATACAAGGCTCTCGACATCGCGTGAACATCGACACCGACTTGAAGGGTTGGAAGGAGCACATTCCGCTCATCATGATCCACATGGAGATTGACAAGAGCTTCTACGACAAAGCATCCTCCATCCACACTCCTCAAGTCAAGATCTACACGGCGCGTCACAAGCACTTCGACATCAACGCCTTCTACGCCTACATACCACATGTCACGATGTGCATGGAGTTCGAAAAGCGCATCCACGACAACGACTTCTACGCCTACAACCCTCATGTCAAGATGTACTTGGAGTTCCACATGCGCATCCCCGACAACGACTTCTTCATCTACATCCCCTACGTCAAGATGTACTTGGAGTTCGACAAGCGCGTCAACGACAATGACTCCCACGACTACATACCAATTGTCAAGA
Organism: Alopecurus myosuroides; assembly: GCA_028641055.1. Taxonomy (NCBI): domain Eukaryota; kingdom Viridiplantae; phylum Streptophyta; class Magnoliopsida; order Poales; family Poaceae; genus Alopecurus; species Alopecurus myosuroides. The sequence goes on from CM054060.1 coordinate 83,787,009, forward strand.
TGCACTTGGAGTTCGACAAGCGCGTCAACGACAATGACCACCACGACTACATGCCAACCGCCACGATGTACATGGACTTCGACACGAGCATCAACAACAACCAATACGTCAAGTTCATCTACACTCTACCGCTTCCGCAACCCATGGAGCAACACCCTCTTGAGCTCTTCGACGACGACTACATCTCATGTCAAGCTCATCCTCATCCACCCATGGAGGATCATGTCAAGATCGTCATCGTTTTTGGACTACACCCTCCACGAGCATACCTTGGCATGATCTTCGATAAGAGGCTCAACTTCAACGACTACACCGCCTCGCAAGATCTTCCTCAACCATCCACGGGGGGCCATTTCATGATCTTCATCACCTTTGGACCGCCCCCACTACGAACCTACCGTCACATGGACTTCGACAAGCGGCTCAACTTCAACGACATCTTCGTCGTCAAGATTCCTTCTCCCGCTCACATATGGATGGAACGAGAGTCGAGGACGACTCTTCTTCAAGGGGGGGGGGAGATGATGCAGCCTACCGTATTCAACCAAGCACAACATCGACACCCCACAAGGTGAACTCAATCCTATCTCCGTATGTTTCCGGTGTCTTGGTGAACGGTGCTCTACCTCATGAAATCCCCCTCTACATGCATAGGTGGGATCACCACACGGAGACCCAAGACGGTGCCCAAGATGCTCAAGAACACATCCGAGAAGGGGCACACGAAGCTAGGGAAGAAGCAGGTGAAGACGGCGTCAAGTTCGGAGCTCCGAGGAGGAAGAACGGGGGAAAATGGTGCCTCCCGGCCTCACCCCCGGCCTCGGGCTGGCCTCCCAGGCCGGCCCCCTGCCCGAGCGCCCCGGCCTCAAGACCGGCCTGGCTCCCCCCACCCCGGCCCCAGGCCGGGCACCCCACAGAGGGGGCCGACCTCAAGGCCGGCCTGGCCCCTTCCCACCCCGGCCCCAGGCCGGCCTAGGCCTCCAGGCCAGCCTCTGTGCCCCACCCTGGCCCCAGGCCGGGTTCCAGGCCGGCCAGGCCGGCTCCCAGGCCGGGGTGGCCCCGAAATGCACGGGAATTGCCCGTTTTGGCACCGTTTCGACCCCCGTTTCGACCCCGACTATATAAAGGACTCCGGTGGCTAGATCTGGGGAGAAGGAATAGTTTTGAGGGATGATTTGAGAACTTCGGGCTTTGCCCTTGTATCCCTCTTGTGAGGTGACTCCTCTTACGAGGCTACTCCTACGATGTGTATCTAGGACCGTATCAAGATCTCTCCAAGGAGCTACTCTTTCACCTTGTGATTCTAGTAGCGCTTGCCAACCTTCCCCTTGCGGCTTCTGTTGGATCGGTGGACCGACCGGTGAGAGGAATCGGTTTCAATTAGCGTGTTGTTGACTTGGGTTTGCGATCCCTCGTAGGCTTCACGAGTTATCTTCCCCTTTTGTGTTTCTACGCGTTTGCCCTCGATTTCCCCTCGATTCCCCCTCTCGTGTTCATCGTGTTCATCGCGTTCTTCGTGCGTTCTTCGTTCGTTCTTGTCGATTCGTGAAGATCGGGCCAACTTAGAGGTCAACACCTCATCATCCAGGTTGATTGTTCCGAGTGGGCGGGCTGCTTTCCCTGGAACTATCCCGTGGAAGGATGTCTCTGATTCCGCGAGTCCATCCAAATTCTTGTTCATACGACGGAGCGTGTCTGCGTAGATGATGTTGATGCTGCTGCCCCCGTCCATGAACACGCGAGCCAGCTCATAATTGCCAATTTGCGCCTGTATGACTAGTGCTGCGTGTCCTGGTCGATAGACTCGCGGAGGGTGGTTTTCCTTGGAGAAAGTTATTGGTTGTTCCGCCATCTTCAGGTACTCGGTTCTCGTAGGTGGGGTTTGGACAGCCATGCATAACTGTCGTGTGTTTGTCTTCTGAGCCTTGCACGATGGACAGAACTTCTGTATCATGCCTAAGAGGCCCGCTGGGTTCGGGTACCCATTGGCTCCTTGATTTGGGGTGGGTGGCGCTGGGAGCGCAGCTAGCACCGCGTTTTGGTTTCCTGCTGGGGGCAGGGCTTGCGGCTGTTGAAATCCTTGAGCTCCTCCTCCAGGAAGCTGCGGGTAACCCTGATTAATTGCTGCTCTATTTTTCTTCAAGAGGGCCTCATGAATATCAATGAACTTTCGGCAGTCCTTGAGAAGGTGTGTTGCCTTAGTTTTGCCGGTGCGCTTATCCGTAAATAGATGTAGCGTGCAATAACGGTCGAGGTCCTCCTCGGAGGTTTTGTCTTCCTGCTTTGGCTTCCACTCGCGTTTTCCACGATATGCGTTGTCGCGATTTTTTGTGAACTCCGCTGCCACAAATTCTTTTGGATCATTGTGGTCGTAATTCTTTCTTCTTTTCTTTCGACTATGGCGATCGTCATCGCGTGCCGGGGATGAATCTTTCTTGTTGTGCACTGGGTCTTCACCGTTTGCCCATTTGTCGGCTATGGCCATCAACTCTCCCATGGTCTTGCTGCGATTCGTCCTAGTTCTTCTCTGAAAGAGGTTTGCCGTGCTCCCTTTGCAAATGCTTCAACCGCGACTTCTTCTGATATATTTCCTGTTGTGTTCCTGAGTGTGGTCCATCGCTGAATATATTCGTGAGTAGACTCGCCACTTTTCTGCTTGCAAGCTCGTAGCTCCTCGATGGTCGCCGGTCTTTTGTATGTTGCCTGGAAGTTTTTGCAGAAATCAAGATTTAGGTCGTCCCAAGATCTGTAACATGCCCTCGGCCTTCCTTTGAGCGAGCTGCGGGCAGCACCAACTAGGTGTAAGTTGAGGCACTCCATAGCTGTGTTTTTGTTCCCACGTTGGCATTTTACTGCCGTGAGGTAATCTGGGACGAAGGCTCTTGCGAACCATCGTATTTCTGTACTTCCGTGGATAGCTTAAATCTTTTGGGTATCGGCGCCTCGCGGATGCTACGGGCAAAGCATAAGGCTCCGCAGACTTCGTCGGAGGAGGATGTAGATGGGGAGCGCGCACGGTTTCTGGCCGCCCGGCCTTTATCAACCTTGCGCTGGGCGATGTCCGATCGCGCGTTGTATCCGGGTTCGTCGTGATTGACGTCTCCTCTCGGTTCCTTGCTGCGATGTCGCGAGTGGCTTCTGTCTCGATCTTTTCGCGGGCTGCGATCTCTATCCCTCCGCGGACTGCGGTCTCGACCTCTTCGCGGGCTGCGGCTACGGCCTCGACCCCTCGGGCTGCTATCGCTGCCACTTGGGCTATCTCCTCGTCGTCGAGCTTCCTTTCCTCGTGCCCGACGGGGTGATTTTCCTTGGCAGGTGATGTGCCCCTATGTCTACGGGGTGCTTCTTTGTCCTTCTGTGCGGCTGCTTTCCTGCGATCGTAGGAGGCGAGTTTTGCGGCTGCCATGCCTAATCCTTTCTGCACTTGCTTGTATTGTTCCGTGCAGGGGTCGTTTTCCCCTGGTTGATTTATTTGCATGTAGGTGGCCGCGGCTAGCACCGCGGCTGCGGGGGTTTGCGGATGGATGTTTCCGTCTTCGTCCACGCGCATGAGTGATTTGCTGATTCCGCTCAAGGACTCGCCGTCCATGGTCGCGGTTCTTGAGGCGCGTCCCTTCTTCTGGGGGCGGTTCCCGACAGAAGTCGTTAGGGACAGCTCCGCTCGGCGTTGGCTTGACTCGTCTGCCAATCTTTTCCGTACGGCCAGATCTTCCCGAGCTTGTTTGATAGAAGTGGCCGCTCTCACTAGATAATAGTGGTAGGCGATCATGTCTTCATGTGGGACTCCGTCCGCATGTGGTTTGCTTGTGCGGATAGCCTCCTTTGCTCGGAGCCAGGCGTCTCGCGAAACGTTGATCTCAGCGCGCTCCCTTGCACTTTGTTCAGTTTCTGCGGGTGGCTGTTCCGATCCTGCCATGCAGACCTGAGTCAGATGTGGCTTGTGAGTCCTAGGCGTAACTTGGAAGGTCTTCCTGACCCGAGAGGGTTCCTCTGTAGAGAAGGATGGAAATTGTTGGTGTTGAGGCGGATGGACTCGCTACTTTTCGCCAGGTAGGGTCGTGAATCGACAGCTCCTCGGCTGGAAATTGACTCAGATCCCGATTCCTCAGGAAAGTGAAGGATCCCATCTTTGTTGGTGTAGAACTTGAAGCTCCCGAACGTCAAGGTGACTCTTTTCTCCAGATCGCTGAATTCCGGGCGTGATTCCGGCGAGTGAGGGGTGACTACGACAGATCCGATCCGAATCGGGTCGGCCGGAGTCGAAGTCGAAGGTTTCCAACGTGAGTTGGTCGTCGATGAAGCCGAAGATGCCGGAGATCCAGCGCCCGCCGTTCCCACAGACGGCGCCATTTGTCGAATCTGCATCTCAACAAGTCCCTCGGGTGAACCCATAGGGTTTTGATTAGGAGAACGTGTAGGCGCTGGTGACAATCGTCGGCTAGGCAGGGGACACGATTTACCCAGGTTCGGGGCCCTCGTAGAGGTAAAACCCTTACTCCTGCCTCTGTCGATCTGTATTAACGAGTAGATCGGTTACAATGGGGGGTTGCTCAAGTCGAGAGTATGATCTCGATCTGAAGGCTTGGTGGTGCGGTATTACTTGGTCCCTCTCCCGTGGTTCTCCTGGCCTTATATAGGTGGCCAGGTCTCAAACCGTACCCGGAGAGGACTCGAACTCTAATCTAAAGTCGGTTACAAGTTTCCTAACTTGACCCGCAAGGCTTTGCGGGTGGGCTCCAAGTGGGCCTTCTAGAGTAATCCTTGACGCTTCCTTTGGAGCTTGGGCCGTGGGCTTGACACCGGGTAGGCTCATCCGACAGGCCTAGGATCCATCCCTTCGTCAGGATGCTTCCAGGGAAAATAGGAACTTCGGGATTTGTGGGGTCCAATTCCGAGAATATTTTCAGAACAACTTTTCTGAAATAAAAAACAACAGAAAACAGGGAACTGACACTTGGCATCTTGTTAATAGGTTAGTCCTGGAAAACGTGTAAAAATGACATAAAGAAACGAGAAAACATGTAGCAATTAGCATAATATCATCATGGAGCATCAGAAATTATAGATACGTTGGAGACGTATCAGCGCACAGCATTTCTCCAAACTGGACCTTCGTGCGGGCTATCACCAAATCAGGATGCACCTAGATGATGAGGCTAAAACTGCATTTAGAACCCATCATGGGCATTACCAGTTCAGGGTTATGCCATTTAGATTATCAAATGCCCCAGCCACATTTCAGTGTGTCATGAATGAAGTCTTACTACCATTTCTTTGTAAATTTGCACAGGTTTTTATGGATGACATACTGATCTACAACGCCTCTCTCGCAGATCATACAACACATTTAGCCATAGTACCGAAACTGCTCCAGGACAGTGAGTTATTTGTGAACCCGTCGAAATGTTCTTTTGCCCAATCAGAACTGGAGTACTTGGGGCATATTGTGTCGTGTAATGGGGTATCTACATATAAAAAAAGGCAACCATGCTGTCTTGGCCTTGACCATCGAATGTTACAGAACTACGAGGTTTCCTGGGACTGACAGGGTACTACAAGAAGTTTGTCAAGGCTTATGGGAGAATCGCCAAACCGTTAACAAATTTTCTAAAGAAGAAAGAATTTGTTTGGTCTGACGAAGCACAGGAGGCTTTCGTAGCACTCAAGGCAGCAATGTCCAGTACACCGGTGCTACAATTACCCGATTTTGCCAATCAATTTGTGATCGAGACAAACACGTGTGACTCTAGCATTGGGGCAGTACTGATGCAGGAGGGGAAACCGGTAGCATTTCTCAGCAAAGCTTTAAGTATGCAGCATCATACTTTGTCCATTTACGAGAAGGAGTTCTTCCCTTTATTCATGGCAGTAGAGCGCTGACGTCTGTACTTATCGCGTGGTGAGGCTTTTATCAGAACAAACCACCAAAGTTTAACCTTTCTGGATGAACAAGTGTTACATTCAACCATACAAAGGAAAGCTATGGCCAGGTTGATGGGATTACAATGCAAAATAATACACAAAAAGGGGAGTGAAAATCTGGCAGCAGATGCTTTGTCTAGAGTGGCACATGCTCTGGATTGTAATGCCATATCTTCAGTTAGCTATTGACCCAGAAGCACAACAGAAATTATAGGCTCTTGCACTGTCCAGTCCTGATGAGCAAGGTTATGAACTGTCCCAGGGGCTGATTCGTTACAAAGGCAGGATTTGGATTGGCAACAATTCTGCAGTTCAAACCAAACTCATATATGTGTTCCATGCCAGCGCAATGGGAGGGCACTATGGTATTCTGCCTACATATCTCAAACTCAAGAAACTATTTTCCTGGATGGGGATGAAGTGGCAGTGGAACACTTTGTCAAACAATGCACCACATGCCAATAGGCCAAACACGAGCTGACTCATCCATTACCTACACCAAAAGGAAATTGGCAAGACTTCTCGATGGACTTTATTGAAGGACTACCAATGTCTCATGGAGCTAATGTAATCATGGTGGTGGTAGATCGGTTGTCTAAGTATGCTCATTTCGTTCCACTTAAGCATCCATTTTCAGCAGTCACAATGGC